>CM024621.1:49520533-50027319 GCA_014182585.1 Eucalyptus coolabah | reverse complement strand
AAAGTCTGTGGAGCGCCATTAGTTTAAGATAAACAGTTTCCTCAGTGACTAGATACAATTACTTAGTCATTATATATATAATGAGGAAATTTCTTCCTAATGCAGAAGTTATAGATATTGAGCTTTCTGGGCTGATCCTTCATACTTGTTGGGCCTATGACCCGTCCAATCAGGCCCATACATGTTCACACCATGCCTTGTTGGGTTATAGGGCACTCATGGCCCAACCATATCTTGATGTCATTCGCCCAGATTATTCATCTTCATTACTTATTGCGTTGGCTTCGAAGCCAGTTTTAGCAGCATGGGACTCACTAAGCAAAGATAAAATCGTCTATGTAAAGATAAACATCCCGTCGGTGACATTGATACGGCATCAACCTTTTGATCATAGAAAGTAAAGTGTTATCATCTATGGTAATTTTTAGGATTATATTATTGAGAATATTTAATTGGATAAGCGGCACCATGGCCATCACGTCACGCGACATGCAGCGTTACACACTAGTATCTTTTTTGAGAGACATAGCCTGTATATGGTATAACAAAATAAATTCTTTTCGCTTAGCACTATCTTGCGTTAAACTAGGCTAGGGTAGAAGGCTCGAACTCCGGGTTTGTAGCTCTAGGGCAATATTTAAATTACAAAAGTGGACAGGACTTCCACATTTCACCACCATTCAGCAAATATGGTTTAGACATTGCACGTTGCATCTATTATGACTTAGACATTGACAAAGCTCTCTCCTCTCGCTAGTTTAATTGCATTTTTTTTTTTTTTGGTCAGATAGTTTAATTGCATTGACTAAATGAAAACTGGGACAATAGGAAAAGCACAACTTTGTCCTAAAGAAATGCACAGAGAAGGTAAAGTCCTAACTGCTGCAGACCGTCTGTCGTCTGTTTTGGATTGGAACTAGGGTTAGCTTTTAACTTATAAAAATCTGGGAAAACAATCTATCCTAGAAGTCAACATCTGAGGGTGACCAAATGTCCTATGATCAGACGTCATATTGGTTGCCCAGTCACTAACCATTAGAACCCACGCACAGTAGCCTCACAGCCTGTAGACCCGATCAGTTTTGGTAAGGGCTGTTTGCACGTCACGATTTGCAGGACACGAATTTTAAAGCCCTACGTTGGAATGAGTCACTTCTCTTCCTTTCTCCTCTTTTATTTTACTCAAGAAAGAACGAAAACATGTTCCATTTTGAATTTCAATTCCATACCGTATATTCACTTTGGAAGGAAATCATTACTACTGAAGAGGGTTCTCTTCATCTATGTGAATGAAAAAACAAAAGATTAGTGGACGACTCTAATTAATCAACATGATGACAAGATTGGTGGAAAGCTTGCAGAAACTGGCCGGTTTCGATGCCACTTCGTCGCAAATCGGACTTGGTGAGTCTGAGACCCATACAAGATTTTCACTTCAAATGATGACCATTAATGATATCAATATATCATAACCCTTTTAGCTCTTCCTAAATCTTATGTTTAGGTGTTCGATTCTCCGCGTCATATCTGTTCGATTACGGGACTCGCGCTTGAAGGATGTTGCGACAAGATTTGCAAGAGAGCTGACCAGCTGAAGTTCAATCCCTCTTCGTCACGAGGAGATCACCAAGAGTGAGTGTAAATGCGAATTCAAACTTATTAATGTATAAAGCTAGCTAGTGGGTCCTTGTTTCACTAATTAAAAATTAAGCAATTGAGATGTAAGCGAATAATTTAAAGGTTCTTGAATACTTGATTATTTGACATTACACTTTCTTACACTAACCTTAACACTCAGAAACAAAACTAAAAGATTGTCTTTGCACTCTGGTGGTCTTGATTGGAGGTTACTAAGTCGCTGAAATGCAAGCGCAGGCGACAGATACAACGGAAAAAACCTACGTGTTTATTTTTGAACGTAAGAAAGTAATGGACTTAATAGTCCTAGCGTCGTCCATATCTTAATCTTTAGTCATCTTTCCTATCATCAATTTCCGACCTCCTTACTACCATATTTTATCATCATTCCCCTCCGTATCTTCTGTGTTTGTGAAAAAAACCATACGAATGAGAGGTAAATGATAATCCTGCTAAATTAAAAGTCAACTTTGGATGAAGGAGATGATTCTTATGACCTAATTAGTGCAGTTATTTCCCAAGTTAATATTGTCACCAATATGAAATAATGGGAGGTAGACTCAATTGCTCCCAAACATATATGTACAAACAAAATGTTTTATCCTCTTATACTCTAGTAGGGAAAAGAAAAGAAAATATTTGTCTTGATGATTCGAGAATTGCTCGGAGCTCAGGGAAAGGGATGAAACCGACACCTTCCATGTCTATGCATTGTGATTACTAGCCATCGTAAATAATGAAATTTCAATGAGTAAAAAAGACATCTAGTTGAGATGTGACGTGGTATACAATTGCTTAAAGATTATATTATGTCCATTGATTATGTGAAGTCAAAAGTGAATTTGGCAATTTCTCTAACTAAACCTTTGGGAAGAAAGTTAATGAAACATCAAGGGGAATGAGACTTAAGCTTGTTTAGGAAAATGAATAGTGATGGATAACTTAGCCTATGTGATTGGAGATATCATGAATTAGGTTTATATGGCTAATAACAAGTCACTTGTTGATCTTGTGATGCACCATTAATTTTTTTGTCCTTTCTAAGGTGAGAATAGTGCAATATTAAATTAAAAGAAAGGTTGAGTTCAACTCTTAATGAATCTCATAGCCATTATTGAGGGTATTCAAACAGCAGAGTGTACTTGATGAAATCACTTATATAAGTGTGAAGTGGGGGGGCTCCTACGAGGCTTTTGGTAAGATCTCTAGAATATTTATGAATAAACCAAGCACACACATGGCCTATTAGCACAAAACCATGTTGAACAACAAAATATGTGAGGGTATAATGTAATTGATAAATATTATAAGTTGTAAAGAAATTCTTGATTTATAAAAGTTTTAAACTTCAATGATAATTTTGTGAATTATATTTCATTCTTTTTAGGTCTAGTTCATAACCCAATGTACCGGTTCATGTTCCCTCTATTATTCTATGCAGAGTAAACATGAAGATTTGTTGTAATGTGGGAGGATAGCTGTTAAAGCCGGTCGCACCAAGTTTTGCACTTTAAGGGGTTGAGTTATCCTTAAAATAGCGCTTACACACCTTAGATAATTAATCCCATTTTTAAAAAATATTTTCCAACAATTTTTTCAAACAACATGATGTGCTAATTAGATATATTTAGTGGCATTTTTTTGAACATATTAAAATTAATGGAGAGTGTCCTTTATATGCATTATGTCTAGTGTGTCCAGCGACTACTCACTCATGTTTATGTTTTCATTGAAAGTTATTCTTCAATTTTATTGGAGAAGACGAGTTCTGCGGGCGATTTTCCATGTGAACAAGGCGACGATAACTTCACTTCAAATGGAATTGAACATACATAAATTGTGTTAGAATTTAATTGACGACCGGCCTAAGATTGTAAAGATGTAATGGTAGAATCTAATCTACGACAAGGCACCCACAAATTATAGCAAAGATACATGCCGAAATTTATATTGATGATGTAAATCTGAAACTAGAACCACAGTGTATGAATTTAAAGATAACATATTTGTTTGTGCGTGGAGGAGGGGGAGAGGGGGCTCTAAAGGCCGAGCAATGGTATTTATAGTGTCCATGACCCTCGAGAGTAGTCCTTTTGCCATTTTAGTCATGTTTCCTTATGTCCAAGAATCACGATTGCATGTTTTCATGATGCCACAATCTTATCTTCATGTGGTTACTTTTTAAAGTGGGAAAATTGTCCAAAAAAGTCCTAAACCTTTAACTATGCCAATTGAGTCTTAAACCTTTTCACTTCTTGTTGATTCAAAGGGCAATTTTGGCCGGAAAATGTTGATGTGGATGCTTACCGTGCCAAGTAGACTTCAAGACCGACGTTGATAATTTTAAATAATATTTAATTTTTTTGAATTATTATTATTATTTTTCAGTTTTTTCCTCTTTTTTTTTTTTGGCTTTCTTGGCCTTTTCCAGTGGCTGGCCATCGGCCATAGCTAGCCGGTTGGCCTCACCCTCCATAGGTGAGGCGTGGAGGAGCCCCCGGCAGGGGAGCCCGCCGAGGCCAAAGTGGCCTTGCCGGCGTCGGCCGAAGCGAGGGTTGGCCTCGCCCTCACCTAGGCGAGCGTTGGCCTTGCCCAAACCAGATTTGAGTGAGGTCGGCCCGCCTTGGCCAGGCGACGAGCGAGAGCGAGAATTGTTGACGAGCGATGGCGACAATTTTGCATTGAGTAGGCAGCGACATAGGGCTAGGGATCGAGAAGTTACTGACAAGGAGGGCGACAACGCCAATCACGAATGACGAGGATAAGAAGAAGACGGGAAAAAGGAGAGCTAGGAACAATCGGAGTAGTACGGATAGATTCTCGCTCACTTGTCTCTCAGGCACGCGTCGTCCTGCCAGGGTGAGGGCCGTGGCCAGCCTCTCCAAATTTGGTTTTGGGCGAGGCCGACGCTTTCGGGTGAGGGTGAGCCTCGGCGAGGGCTCCTGATCTAGCAAGATCGGCCCTCGCCCGATGTCGTTGTCACCTGGCCAACGCTTGGCAAGGCCCCTTTGGCTTGGGTGAGGGTCAGCCTCGCCTAGGTGACCCTTGCTCAGCTACGCGGGTGAGGGCTCCTTGCCGGCTCGCCGCTCGGCTAGGCCCTTGCCTATGGCTAGCGAGGCCACGGATGGTTGTGGCTGGGGTGGCCGCCCACCTAAAAGGCCAAGAAAGCCAAAAAAAAAAAAAGAAAGAGAAGAAAAGAAAAAAAGGGGGGAAAACAGAAAAAATAATAATAAAAATAATAAAATAATAAAATTCAAAAATATTTAAATATTATTTAAAATTGTCCACGCAGCCGTCGACAATCTTACGTGGCATTGCAAGCTGCATCCACATCAGCATTTTCCGGCCAAAATTAGCCTGGATGGATTGAATCGCAAGAAGTGAAAAGGTTTAGGACTCAATTGACAAAGTTAAAAGGTGTAGGACTTTTTGACAATTTTCCCTCTTTAAAATTGTGCCCTCATCTTGGCACTCATTGAGTTAGTTTTATTCCTTTCTCCACAATTTGTTGCTCTTTCTACGGGTGATTCAAATGAAAAGTTTTATGTGTTTCTTGACGTCTCCCAAGCATCCAGTTCTTATTTGGTATCTCAATCGGTAATATATCGTTCTTTTTATCAGTATTATTTGCAGTTAGTTTTGCTGTGACAATTGTGAACCATACGCCATCATATATCAACAGCTAATTTATAATCATCGATGTATCACTCTTTTCGGTCGTCGATAGCGGCTCACGTATTAGCGTCAATAACCATTCGTCTTTTAGCCACGAGTCTACTCGTGTGGAAGACCTGGTTAAGTTTTGCTGGCAACACTTTTCCAATTCGGACATCTCTCCTCCAAGAAATGTTGGAGTCTGTAAAAAGTGTCTGCGAGTGAACCTGCATTTGCAGCAAGAGACCTCAGAAGTTCCCAAATCTCAAGGTTGATGTCCACATTGCATGGACAGCAAGTGTCCCATACACTCCTCCACCGCATGCTTTCTTCTAAATGTAGCCCAAGCCCGCTGCCACACCACGGCCTGAATCAGACGTATCACGACAGGTTCTTGAGATGAAGCGAACTGGTGTCAGATGATAAGCAGTAATGGACCATTTGAGTTTCCGTGGAATCGATGTGCCTAAGTAAATCCTTTTTTTTTTCTGGGGACAATAATCACAGCATTACAGGAAGAAAACGTCAAAAAAGAAAAGAATTTCTTCGGCTGGCAGGTGATGCTTATTCTGTACCCTCTCGGTCAAGTTCTAGCTAGTAAGAATATGTGTCAAACTGACGATGAAATGAGGTGAAAAACACTCGGAGTATTAAAATTTGGCATAGATGGACACATAAATGCTAAAATTTTCAAAAGACAACTTAATTGCCAAAATCGGATAAAAATGAATACTTAAGTGCCAACGATGAGAATTTTCGGCCAAATAGTTGGCATACCATTTTCTAGGAAGAATTTTTTAATGGTGTTTATCCACGTGGGTGCCGACGTAACTTTTTTGTTTATGGTTGGTTTTTGCCTATGTAATTAGATAAGCCAAAAACGATGTTGTTTTGGTCCAAATTTGATTTTTAATATGAAATATTAATTAAATTCAATTAGAAAACTGAATTTAAAAAATGGAAAATCAAGTGAGGGACTCTTTGGCCCTTGCCGCCCCCATCCCACCATCGTTGGATAGGGGTTGGCGACGATGGACAAGGGTTGGTTGGGATTGTCAAGCCCCTGCCTAGTGGTTGGTGACCTTGGCCGATCGTCGGTGAGGGCCTGCATGCCCTCACCTAGATTTAGGGTAAGGATTATGGCCTCCCCTAGTTTCACTTAGTTTTAGGGTAAGGGATCTTGGCCTCCCTAGTTGGCCAGGAGCACCGGCCACATCCCACTATTGTCAGCCCTTTCTAGGCCACATCCCACTATTGTCAGCCCTTTCTAGTGGTGGTGGGGCAGCGGCGGTGGCGGCGAGGACCTTGGAGGCCCTTGCTGATTTTTTTTTCAAATTAAATTAAATTTATTTAATATTTATATTAAAAATCAAATTTTAGAGCAAAATGACGTCATTTTGGAATAATGATTGCTGAGTAGATAGCCATGTGATCGTTTTATTAATAAAATAATATCATGTTGAATTTCTGGCAAATTTTATTGGAATTATACTTTAAGTATCTAATTTTCAAAAATATAATATTAAGTGTAGTTTTGGAAATTTTGGCATTTTATTTATCCATTCATATCGAGTTTTGATATTTAAGGGTATTCTTTCTTCGATGAAACATGTATGTTAATGTCACTCACTGGTCATGTTACATAATGATGTACCTCTGCTCGGTGTCTCTGTCTCATTCATATATCATGTGCTGTATGTACACATCGAAATCTGTCACCTCACCGCAAACATCAAAGCATCGGAACAATCGGAATTGCGAAACTGAAACTCGATGACGAACTGAACTGAAAATGACGACAAAAGGACAAGGCGAAAAGAAGAAGAAGAAGAAGATGCATGAGCAAATGACTCGAATCTATACCCAGACAGAAATGCTGAGGAGGTCTCAAAATTGCTTTATCTCTCGTCTGACTACCCACCACTTGATCAATGCCGACCGAAGTCGGGCTCGCTTGGATGTGACGACGGTTTGACGCCCAGACTCAGCTCTAACTGGAGTGGACTCTCTGGACTCTCCTCCGCCGGCCAGTCGAATTTCAGCATCCGGTTCGGCTTCCCCAGGTTTGCCAGTGAAGCCTCCACGGTCTCCACCGAGAAGATGCTCTCGGCCTCCGCGCTCTCCCGGTTCGCCGCCGCCCGTGAGTCGTGGCTTCTCCTCGTAGATGGGGCCCGGGTAGATCCACTTGCTCCCTTCACGGCCGAACACCTCGTCGGGCTCCGTGCCCAGCTTGTCCCGATTCGATGACGACCGCTTGAACTGAGTCCTGGTCCTGATCTTGCGGAGGTCGCCGGAGCGGGACGTCTTCCGGACGTGGCGGATGTCGCAGGGCTTGAGGCGGGGCCCGTGGAGTCGAGCGAAGGCGATCGCAAGAACTGGGAAGAGCCCTGAGCACCGCATCGACGGCCGACTGGCACTGGGCCCAGTTGCCCGACCAGAGCAGCCCGACCGAGCCGTAGATCGGGTTGACGATCCGCCCGCAGGCCTCGTACAGCAACGACCTGAAAACGGCTGTCCAAAAAGAATGAAGACGCTCTCAGCAACCCTCGGCAGTGGCAACGCGAACAGATTTTAACTAAAACGCATCTCCGTTCCCTTCGTGTGATGACTCAAACTCGAATCATTCCCCTTTTCACAGAAGTAGATGGATTTGATACCTGGGCGGAGGTGGGAGGGGCCAGCATTGATGAGGTTGATGAGGCCGGCGCGGCCGTAGAACTTGGCGAGGAAAGTGGTGGCGTTGGCCTGCGACTCGGGGGATTGGATCCACTGGAGGCAAGGCCTGATGGCGCAATCTTCGCTGCAGGCTTTCCGAGGACTCTACACCCGTTGCAGCTCATTCTCATTCCCCTTTTCGAAGTCCTGAGAGAGAGAGAGAGAGAGAGAGAGAGAGAGACGGGGATGTATGCGATGAAGGAAAAGAAGAAGAACAGGGGCTTATTTATTGGCAAGGTGGGGTTTTGGGGAAAAGATGGGAAGGAGGGTGTAGCTGGTTTCATTCACATTTGACAAAGAAAAAAAAAACAGAAGGAAGAATATGCTATGACTCATACATTTACCAAAAATACCATCCGCTTTTATTTTATAATACTGCATTTTCGGGATGTAAATACATTTTTTTCTTTCAATTTTGCCCTCGATCAACTTCCTAATTTTGGAAATGCCTTCAAAAACTCTAATTTTGCCTCAGCTCTCAGCAATCGGCGTGCTGTCAATGAGCAATAAAAGGTGTTAAGTATTGAATATAGGATGTACATTAAATGATTACTTGTAATTCATGCATGGTTTTGTAAATCAATCTTCACCTACTTTCTTCTTGAAAGAAAAGATTAAATACATCGAAATATTTTTTGGTGCCGGTCTTTTGTATAGTTGGCTTTTCCTCTTTTTATTATTACCTTTACCAAAAAAAAAAAAAAAAAAATTGAAATTTGTCTTGACCATGCTCTTTTTTGTTAAGTAAGTTGATTCCTTCCAACCAAGTTTCCTTATGCGACCCTTTGGGAGCGAAAATTCGGGCGATAAACGCGCTAATCTCTCATGTCCTTTTTACCTATTTATTTGAAGCTTTGACAATCAATAATACTAGAGATGCAAAGACTAATAAATGACGGTATCCGATTTTCTTGATTGAGTTATGACCTATTTACTTAAGAATTCACTTTCTATTGTCTCCTTTTTCTTTTGATTGATTAATAAAACTTTAGAATTGTATAAAGGCCAGTAAGCAATGGGTGCATTGGTGCAAAAGATTTGCCAAGCCTTTGGGGCCTTAAACCCCTTTCGCAAATGCAAATGCCTTTCAACAAAAATTTTGAATTGCTTTGTAAAGATGCAATTGTAAGCTCTTTAAAGTCCCTTAGCTCAGGGCATGTCAGAAAATATTTTGGAATATTGCATTTCCGAAATGCAAATAGATTCTTTTCCTTTCCATTGATGAGTGACTGATGAGCCACTATCACCCTAGCCTGAGGGACTGAGGTTGCTTGACCTCGAGGTGAGGTTGGCTGGCGATAGTTGAGTTCTAGCCATAAATAGTTTGAGATTTTTTATATTAAAAAATTTAGCAAAAGTACTTTACAAATTGTAGTTTTACCAAATGACATTTTTTTTTTTGTTAAAGTTGTTTTCTAATGTGTTTTTTAAATACATTTTACCAAATATTATTTGTATTTGAAAAATCCTTCAAGCCGAACGACGTTTATATTTTCCTAAAGATGTTTCCAAAATGAAACCAAATGTCTCAAATGTTTAATGAGCGCTTAAACATGATATACTTATATAAATATATTGTGGGTACTAATCTCACTGTATTCAGCATTATTCTTTATAAAAAGATGAGTTACTTCTTGATAATAAAATATCTGGAGTGCACTCATCACTCATGAATTGTCGCATGACACTTGTAAATATTATCGACATTACATAAACGACAACATTGGCTTCCAAATTTATTACTTGACGAATTAAAAATTGTAATTGGCATGTCCGAAATTTATTACTTGAGCTACCCTGCATGCACAGCTATATTCACGATTCCACCAAAATGTCGTTTTGGTTGCGAGCCAAGAAGACAAATCATGTACGACATGCATGGCATCTTCTATGAGTCGGTACTTGAATTTCGCATTCTTATGTTATAGATTTTAATCGATTTTGTCCATCACACAGGACCGACAATTCGTATGCATGTGTCATGACTGGATTTTCTAATCATGTCAAGTCATGTAATTGAGAAACACTATGGCATAATTGATTATGTTATAGAACTTATGTATATTAAGTTCATGTCAATCCGTGTCCCTTCAACTTTGCATGTACTTGTCTATAAACATGGTGGTTCATATTGCAAAATTGCCACCTTATCACATGAATTATTTAATATTATAAATGACCCTTTTGTTAATTAAAAAAAAAAAAAAACAAATGAAGGGCTAAAGAGAATTGTCTTGCATTTATTGTTACCTTAAATGAGATTATCATCTTTCTATTGGAGCCCACACGGTATACCAATTCAAGAGTTTCATATGCTTAAAAGTCTTCGTATGTACAATGGTCAAAGTTAAACCCTAGAAGGACAATAGTTTTCTCATCCTTGATCGGAGGAAATTCCCACTTGTCTGATTGGTCAGCTATGGATACGAACATTACCTACTTATTTGTTACATATATTTCTTATTGTCAATCAAAAGCTCGGGATGGAAAAGAATCCACCCCCTAACTCACGACGATCATGTCATACGGGACCAATTTCTTCCACAAATTCCTCGGGTATTCGCATGTTTGAGATACCAACATCATTTTCTTTCCACCATTTTCCATCCCACACGCATGGAAGGAGCGGTGAAATCTTATGGATCAGCTTCATTTTAAGTAGTCAATTTCTACTCAATTTGACTTTTAGAAAAGCCGAGTGAACTATTATAATAAGGACAAGAGGGGAAGCACGCAGGGAAGGATAGAGAGGAATCTGGTGGGCTCAAATATTTTATCAGAAGGCGCGTGGCCAGCACAAGCCCCTCCATTTTAAAAATACCGTGGGGGGCGCCACATATCTTGCCTTTCCCTCTGTTTCGTCTCTCCTATTTTATTGTGTTCTCTCTTTTCTTGAGCACTCGAATCGTGACCCATTGAAATTCCTGATTATAGGAGTCCCTCCCACGCAATCCCAACTCGATAATTAAGGAAATTGCTGACTTTGTAGAATTGATTTATGCTTCATTTCAATCACATCAATGTTGAAACTACTGAGTGAAAACTCAGAAATTACATAAAAAGAGAGTAAATATCCATTATAATTAATATACATAGAAACTTCTCGTTCAGACCGTGTAACTGTGACGAATCGATCAGGAATTTAATTCGGGGCTAGCAGAAAAAATGGAACTCTAAAAACCGCTTACGGCATTCCACTCGTTAGTCTGCGGGCGCCCATTGTTATGCAGCCTGCTGCTTTCTTTCCTTGTAAGGTTTGTTTACTCCAACTTGCGCGGAACCTTACAAAGACACTTCGCTAAGCCCTTTGCTTTTACCCTTCTCTTTTATCCTTTTTTTTTTTCTTTTCCCTGTTCTTTGTTTTTATTTTGGCCAAATTCTTTGCTCTATTCAATGTACTGATACTTTCCTCATATGCCGAAGGCAATCATGGAGAAAGGGGCAATTATATTCGTGCTGACGGATATTAACGCCGTTAGTTAGGCATCTTGAAATTAGGTTATTATATCGGGTCCGTACATATTTGGTGGGCTGGTGTAGCAAAAGAGAATGATCAAGTTTCTCCTGTCGATCGACATTCATGAGTCAACCATCTAAGTTAGTCGTCATGCCACACATCATTTAGTATATTCTATTTAGGAATCTTAACAATTTGATGTACAAATGATAGAGATCGTTTAGCAAGATAGACCCATAATACGGAAAGGGAAAATCTTGGAAGAAATACCGAATAAGTTCTAAACCCCTCATTTAATGTCATTTCAATTTTAAACTTTTCAATTTTATCAATTTAATCCTAAACCTTCATATGAAACTCTAATGTAATATTTCTAGTCAATTTCCATTGAAAATTAATGATATGACAATTTAGTCACCGGTGGCTATTCTTCATGGCACATTGCCAAGTTGGCGATTTTCCAGCACATGGACCCAAATGATTTAATTGGAATTTCTTGCTAAAGTTTATGACTATAGTAGTCGATTGACAACTTAAGATTTAATTGGTATCTGTACGATAAATTTAGGATCGATTGAACAATTTCTTGAAAGAACTCGTTAGTCTTCCTTGGGATCATTGAGTCCTAATTGACATTGCCTACTAATTTAATATGCTCCCAAGTTTCCTCCTCCTATTTTTAGATTCATTTCATCGGTAAAAAAAGTTAAACCTAGCTGTTTCCATCAGTCATTATCTGATTTTGTCACGCCAAGAATAAGGTGAGTTCACTGTAGCCACCAATTCCATCTTGATGGGGTCCTCTTAACACTTCAGCACAAACGAATAATTGATTAGCTTTTTTTGTATCTCGAATAGTAAAAGCTGTCCATCATCACCATAGATGAATAAAATTGATTTTTTTTTGCAAGCGATGAAAAGCTATATAAAAAATCTTCACCCCCCAAAAAAGCTATATAAAAATGCCCCAAATTAGAATGCTTAAGGTCATAGATCCGTGGCCCAATTGGCCTCCTTAAAAGAGATCTTTTTCGAACCAAGGCTGGACAACTACGTCATAAGATGGATGCTTTCTTGTTGTCGAAGACTGAAAGTCAAAAAAAAAAAAAAAAAAAAAAAGGAAAAGAAAAAAAGGAAGGACGAAAATAGTGGTTAGTGAAGAAGACTAAGTAAACTCTTCTAGAAGTTATGATGGTTAATTAATACGACCGCCCCAGTGCTAAACGCAAATGATGATTTTGTAATAGATTAACAGCAGCTCCTCGGGTAAAATTAAGTTGCTTCAAGATAAACAGAACGTCGAACTCTTATTGTGTATTGAGCTTCATTGATGTTTATATTCCTATAAAGAAATAACCTCTGCCAATCTAGTGAAGCCATTGTTTAACTCAAGGTTGCGTTTGTTTTGCGAAAAATGAATGTTTGCATCATTTACAAAAATAAATGAACAAAAAGTATTTTCATTGTCTAAAATATTTAGAGATAAATCATTATTGATAATAAAAAAATATTCTTTATCTACTAATTATTTCAAATGATAAAAATAATTATTTTAAATAAAATAGTTTTCTAGTAAGCATACCGAGCCTCAGCTAAGTTGGAAATTTTGTCAAAGGCCAGTCCCTTTTTACATATTATGCACTAATAAATTATTAACACAAGGAAAGACTCGAAATGCAACATCACTTTTGTCATTATTTCCGCCTCGAGTACACCATTTCCTCTCTATTGTCGTTGAACTATTTAGACCCCTGATAGTATTTTATAACATGAAAGTATGCCGACAGACGCTCGGGATTGGTTGTTATTTTCTTGCAAAATTAGTGGCATGATTATTTGCAAATGGAATTAATCGCACGCTAACGTCTACTAATTGTCGCTCATCCAATTTGCTGACAGGAAGAGCATTAAATTCTAGATTGAATGAAAGAACTTTTCCATCTTGGCTTCGTACGGCTTCTAAAAATATTTTGATCGATCCATATGAAGAGACTCTTTCTCTAGTTTCACGTAGACAACTACTTTTAAATCAATATAATTGTTAGGTGTTAGATGTTGTACCAAAAATATCTTGAATTTTCTGCTATATAGGAAGTATCATACAGCTTTGTTTATTGGTGTTGACTACATCGTCCACGGAATATTAAAGGAACATGTATATTTCTTCGTGAAATAATTGTTGACGTGATAGCGGAAATACCAACGAGGCATCTGGCCCAATGGTTGGAAAGTTGGGATGGGGATGCCAAATTCGCGGATCAAACATTTGCCGTAAGACCCAAAAAAAAAAAAAATGAAACTTATAAATAGAACTGTTGTAGCTAAGCTAATCGAGCTAAAAGATTAGATTTTCAAACCGATTAATAGTGAATCAAATCGAACAGTGAAGCTGTATTTATCTTATAATTGCTGCTTCTACCAACAACATAAAGTCGAGACAAGAAAATCTAATTTTTAATACAGCGAGGCAAGTGATTTGGAATGAATTTATGCGCGTAATTATATTTCGAAACATAATATTTTCATGCGATTAAATATCCTTGCATTTCAACACGCATTTCCATTATTTTATTGACAGAGAGTGCCCGTTTATAATGACCGTGGCCATGGGGAACGGGTCAACGTCCAAAGCTTAAGTCGTCGAAATCCATTTGCATTTTTCTTTTCTTCCCAGGGTTTGAAAATTCAAAGGGCTCTCGAATTTGACTACGGAACGTGCCCGCCACACGCCAGACCACTTTTTTATTGGCCAGGAATCGATAATTGCGAGACGCGTTCAAAGGGTTTGGTACGAGTTTGGAGTACAGTCCGCGGTCATCATGGAGTGTCCAAGAAGTAGTACTCCGGATTCCCCCTCCCCCAAATAAAAGTAGTACTACACACACGAAGATATAAAAACATTTAAACCCGTTCTGTTTCGCAACAATAATTTCTTAAAAAGGATCGTTTATATCACTTATAAGAATGAGCTAGCCAAAATTATTTTCATCATTCACGGAAATGTGCAAACATAAATCGTCATCTATAATGACGACACTTTCTATTAACTAATTATTTTCAAACGATTGCGTTTCGCCCTAAGTGGATTATCGACGAAATACTTTTCACTAAAATTCTTTCTTCGGTTTTTATTAAGATGAGACGAGCTGTGATGATTTCGGATAAGAGTTGTATCAATGGAAGATAAGGAACATATATACTTCAATAAAATTTAATCGACGAGGAAACCCGGTGGCATAAAAAGTTTTGATGGAATTAATTGGCGACAAAGTGCGATGACAAAGGTACAATGTCATAATTTAATTGATGATGAAATATTTGAAATTACAATTAAGTGCATGAATTGAAATATATTTAAATCGCGGAAATGATAAATTGCTGAAAAGTAAAAATAAAGATAAATTTACGAGAATGTTGAGTTCTTTCATTGATTTTTTTTGGTCGAATCTTGAGAGACCTCAAAAGAGGCACACTTAGGTATTTATAACTCTCTTTAAACAATTACAAACGGCAATTACTAAATTTGAAAGAATAAATAACTCTTTAATCCTTTCTATGGTTACTGAAAGTACCTCATGAGCACTTATCCGAAATGATATAACTATCCACCGATTACCTTCATGTCGATTGCTCACCGGCGGTATTGATGACTTTATTGAGAAAATTCAAGGCTCTTGTCAATAACTTCATGTTGTATTATTGATGGCTTCACTACCGAGTTGTAAGTACAATAATTATATTTATTAAATGCACTAAAAGAGGAGGTTAAGGAGGTCTCTTAAATGATAGGGTAAATACCACAAAAAAATCTCAAATTATGCCACGGTGCCATAAATATTCTCGACTTCTTTTGTATTATAAAAACCTAAATTTAGCCATTGTGACACAAATACCATAACTGTTTTTATGTCACATACGAGACATATATACCCTTTATTACAATTCCATTCATGTATATTTGTCATAGTGATATAATTTTGGGGTTTTTTATGATAAAAAAATTAGAATATCTATGTCATAGTAAGCATAATTTGAGGTTTTTATTATATTAATCCTAAATAATGAGCTCACATTTTAGGAACAAATCTTTCGAGGAAGCTCATTTTTATAGGCCCATGCCGTTGGAGAAAGTTGACAATTCACAGAAATAGAAAACTTCAACATCAAAAGTTAAACTTACGACTTCGTCGCATTTAAATGAATTGTAGAAAATCCAGAATTATCGGTTCCTTTGCTAGGCCACAAGAGGGCACCAATCAATGGACCAGCCATTATGAATTATTTTCTCGGCCCAATCACATGTAATGGGCCTCCCAGTTTCGGTCTTAATGTAACTATGGACTGAGGCCCACCAAGGAAAGAACATGTCCACCGATTCGGTGCCTCCCGACTTTTGGAGTTGCTTTGCATATGTTGGGCCTTCTTGAAGAGCTTCGGCTTAAAATCCCTGAGTTTACTCTCTTAAGCTTCTTGTTTGTATGTCTCCTCGATGTCAACGGTCTTAAACCTAATTAAAATGATAACCAATTGATATTACCATTGTTCTAAGTTATGATATTATTGATTTGGTCTAGGTTTGGTTGAGATTGCTTCAAACCAAATATATGGGGTTAAGTTGTGTTGACACCGAAAGTGCCCAAGTGTCCCACCATCGACTTAGACTAGGAAAGATTGAGCAAGACATGACCAAGATAAAATTTGCTACGCGTTTGGAGTTCTTAGTCAGCAAAATATATGTGGTTGATAAGTGTTTGGTGTTGGCATGAAAGAGCGGAGAAGGAATGGCTGTTGAAGTAGTGGGTTTGTTTACTACCTGCCTGTGAATGCATGTTGCCCAATTTCAGGAGTCACGTAAAATAGGTTTGCTTTTATTGTAACCGTTGTTAGCTGTTGCATAAATATTTGAATCGTAGTTTCTAGTAAGGACTCGCAATCAATCAATGAACATCATTAGTTCAATTTCATCTTAATTTTATTATACCATTCTAGTACACTTTCATGTTTCTAGCCGTGATTGCCTTTTGTCTCCATACTTTTAATTTTCTCATCAATTCTGTCAAAGAATCAGTCTAGGATCCTTCACATCCTCTGTTGATTTTCATGACCCTCACATTTCGAAAAGTTTTTCCGTCACTAACTTCTCAACAAAAGAGGTTAAAGAACTTTTTGCAAAATCGAACAATTAATGCCCTCAGCATACGGAACTGAAACAGTTCCTTACAAGATGTACCTAGTCTGGACTTTGAATGAGTGTAAAATTCGAATGTCCAGGTAGACCCCCATGTGTACGATAACCTCCAAAATTAAAAGGATACCTTTAGGCGGAGTTAGGCGAATGTAGGCGGTAGCCAATAAGGAAAGGACGAAAGTATAGTTAAACGCAAGGGATACTGCATTCACCAGGTTAAATTAGATGCCAAATTCCCTCGAAAAACACTAACTTCTGGTCCAAACTTTTCTTCATCTCATTAAAAAAATCAATTTTTATTCGGTATCAAAATTTGGCATTCATCAAGTTTTTGTTCAATGATGCCGTCAAATGAAAGATATATAAAAACTTGATAGGTGTTAGATTTTGGCACTGATAGTTGATACTTTTTATGAGATAAAAAATTTAGGACAAGATTCGCGAAACAACTTAAAGATATATAGAAACTTGATAGGTGATAGATTTTGGCATCTATAATTGATACTTTTTTATGAGATAAAAAAAATTAAGACAAGATTCGTGAAACAACTTTAGATGGTAAAATAATCTATTCTATCGTGCCCTTTTTACGTGGCAAAGACCCACAAGAGGTGGAAATCTCATTATTATCGTAATTATTGTGGTTAGAATAATTTAGGTAGGAGTGCATGGATCGGAGAGCTAACTTGTCTTGATGTCCAAAGAACCAACTAGGGGGGAGTCGGTCAATTTGATTCCCATTCCAAACCACAAGCGGACAAACCTCCACGGCTCCGAACTCAGTCGCAGCTTTTTCTCTCCCGCTCAAACCATTTCTCCTTTTAAAAAAGGGCTCCGGTCCGCCGCACGGTATGTGGCTGTCTCTCCCTCTCTATCGTTGCGGGGTTCCTCGGCAAAACTCTCTTGCAGAATTTAGACAAACGTCAAATGAACTTGTAATAAAAGCGCTTTGTCTTCTACCTCGTCTTCTACCCGATGGTGCCTTTGTCCTCACTCCACCCCCATTCCATAACGGGACGATAAGTTCGCTGCAAGAAACAATGCGGAAGGTACACAGGTTTCTTTAATCCCCCCTGATCGGTCCATACGCTAAACTCCATCCGACTTTCAACCTCATCATGTCTTTCAACAGCGTTGGGGTTTTCTGGTCTCCAGTATGTTTAGATTGCACTCAAACATCGTATCCTAGTATTTAACTCATCGATCTTTGATTTTTAGGCGGAGTACGCACTGAAGCTGAGTATGGATCCGTGTAATTATTTTTGTAGGGAGGATGCGTTTGGAAATGCTTCATAAAGCAGTTTTTGAGCCCAGAAAATTTTGGAAGAAATTTATGATAGGGTCTTTTGTTTTAGAGTTCTTGTGTAGGGCTATCTTTATTTTAGAGTTTTTTACATATCAAATTGACTTTGGAAAGATAGAAAGTTCAAAGATTAGTTTTCTAAAGAGAGATAATTTCAACTTGCTTATAGACGGCAATCGTCACTCTCTAAGTGCATATGACTACCTATATACATGCGATGGACTCATCTTGGTTGCTCTTTCTTCTTGATACTTCTTCCAGACCCTCCCCTAATTGTGCTTTTAATAGATAGTAAGTCGACAGATTCCGACATCAGCCTGAGCTTCTTCTAGCTAGAAGGTAAAAAGTGCCTGAATCATACGCATTATTTCTGTCACATTTTCATTACGCTACAGAATTTTGCTGTCTTCGTCGTGGCATAAGGGCTGCAGGCCACGCTGTAATGAACCAGCCTTTGACTCTCGCAGTTATAGGAGCTATGTAGCTCCTAGCCACTTGGCGAAGTACAATTTATGATAATGAAATCATAAATGCACGCATATATATAATATATTTGTGTAAAAACCGATAAAACTTGCGTGAAATTAAGTCACGCGGCACTCACTTATAATTTGATATTATTAAGAGTGCAATGTAGCAACTTAAGAAAACTGCAAACATAAGATTTTGTTTGTGGTTTTGATACACATGACACATGTTCATAGTGACATATAAATATGAGTAAATACTAACAAGATATAAATCTTATCAGAAATTACCATTGGTAAGAGCAACTATATTTAAAATAATTTTTAAAATCGTGAAATTTATTCGAATTGATTGGACTTTGAAAGATAACTATCTCGTTTGATTTTTCTAAAGGCAAGAGATTGTACTCTTCCTGGGCATCTCCCCAATCTAATTCAAAGAATGTGTGACTTAAGATTTTTTAGCCCGGACACCGAGTTGTTAGGTAACTTCCGTGACCTGTCCAAGCCAGGTGATATTTTTCCATCACTTAGCTGTCCAGGAGTATATTCCATCTCCCTCGTGCACTGTGTAAACCAACCAAGGCCATAGTATAGTCAATCTCATCGTATACAAAGTTGGATTCTACCCTACAGCATCAGTGAGCTTGGTGGTCAATGCTAGAGAAATCAGATAAGACTGCTGTATATTCCGAAATCGCGAATGAGTCCATCACATTCAACAGCTACTTCAGCATAGGGTTCAATCCAATATGGACACACAACACCCTCATCAAGCATTGACATTTCATGAAATGGGGCAATCAATTTCCTTCTTTTTCTTTTTTTTTCTTTTGAATAATCCTCGAGGACGTCTGACCGAATCACACTTTTACTTCTTCTGGGAAGATACAGGGCAATACTCTCCTCTAGGAGAGCCAACGAGTAGTCCAGACTAATGCAATAAACACCAAACGATGCATCGAGAGGATTTTAGCCCCCCCAAAAAAACAAAAGAAGATGCATCGAAATTACAAGCCACTTCAAAACAAAACCCAAGCTGAAAAACTCAAAAGAGGAAAAGAGTATACTGAATTGAGCCAGATATTGCCTTTTCTTCTTCTTTATTTTTCACTTTATCTACTCCAGAGGAAAAAGTTTCCTGGAAAGAAATCCAAGTAAAAGATGGGTTGAAAAGATGGCAGGTTTCTTTTCTGATTAATAGAAGATTGCAATCTTCCTTGACAACACTCTGTGCAGCCAAGTACAGGTCGCGCACAGTGAAATCGCCTCCGGTTCCAAGCTTCGATTTTTTTTTTTAGGACACAATTCTTTCGTTCCATTTTTTCGTTGCCCGGCACGGGCCGATAGCATTTCGACCTGAGCTTTAGTTCGTTATTGCGTTTCTGCCCTTCTTCCACCACCAGAAGGGACAAATATGTGAAAAATCTTAAGACGCAAGCGTGAAGTGAGCCGGGAGATCTCGTACATACAATGGAAAAATGAGTGGCCATGTAAGTTGCACTGTGGAAATTGATCAATTCTCGAACATCTCTCTCTGTACACATCAGGATCCTGTCTCCAGATGTTTGCGGATCCTCTCTCAGTCGAGAAAACGAACCCAAAAAGGGTTTTCGAAATGCCAAAATACCCCCGGTTTTCCCTCCATTGACATACCAGGAAGGAATCCAGCTTTCAGATGAGAAAATCGTGGGTATTTTGGGTACTGAGAACATAATTCAAGAAACTAATAAACAGAGAAAAAAAGAGAAGACAGATTGAAAGAGAGAGAGAAGGAACACTTGGGGATCAATTGTGGAGAGGATCTGGGCAGCTGGGCACTGTTCTCTTGCTCTCTTCAAGAACCGACGATGAGTCGGCCGGAGCCGTGTCGCGTCTTCCGTCGAAGTACTTGTGCAACAACTCTTCCTTGGTCTTCCTGTGCAAGGCCACCACTTGCGATTGGCCCGTCGTCACCTTCTCCGTCACGATCAAGACGCCGCCGCCGCCGCCGATTCTTCCGGGCACCACGCGTATGGCGTCGGCTCTACAATCGCGAAGGACGCATACTTGGAGCAGGAGGAGGATCGTCAGCTGAAGCAGCACCGGTCGTCTCTTGGTCCGAACGGGAGGCATCGTTTCGGCGCTCTCATAAAGTCAACAAGCCCGAGCCGAAGCCGGTCGCTAGAGCTTGCCTTTCGGACGATGGTGAGCTGAAAGAAACCGAGAGAAAGAAGGACCGCAAGATTCAAGCTTTGCGGATCTTACGGCGCCTCTGAAACGAGATCGCGATGCTCCTCTTTCTACTCTCTGATTTTCTTGGCAAGACGCAGAAACTCACACGCAGTCTCTCTCTCTCCTCTGTGTCCAGGCGATAATGCATCACCTGTCGACGAAGAATTGACGGCTATTTTGCGAGAGAGGGAGAGAGAGACAGACAGGGACAGGGAGGGGAGGGGGATCAGTTGTCCCATGGATTACGGGGACCCACGTGATGAAAACATAGAAAGCAGCAGTACCAGGCTACCAGCGGGCCTTGTAGAGCTAGAAAAATTGAAATGAAGGATTAATGGTAAAAGCATATTTTTGGAGCGCTTAGCAAAACAGTAAGATAATGCAAATTTTTGTCATTTTTCTCTATCCAACAACTCTTTTTCTTCGCAATTGATAATCCGAGGATTCAGTATTCTCCATTGAATATGTTCAATGAGTACCCTTTGCAACACCAGTTCACACGACCGAATTATTGTGCTCAAAATGTCAAGAAGGCATGCACCGTTGCCCACTTTTGTACTGCATTTTTGAATATTTTAAGCTCGCTTTTTCTCGGGTAGATAGTTCACAAACGCTTTACAGCCGAATTTCCAAATTGTATTACAATAATAATATGATTGCCCTTCGGGGCATAAAAATAAGAGTTCTGAGCCCCAAAAAGCAAACTTTGTTGTCTTTGGCATCAATTTGCAGCCACAAAACCGCGAGCTGCGTGACATTTTAAGCACGCCCGCAGCACATCAGAGAGACCTTCAAACTTTAGATGTCGGCGATGTAATAGCGAGATGCCTGTCCTTAACTCACACGCTTACCTTGTCTCTGTTATATATAATTGATTATTTTTTAGGATGGGATATAATAATTATGGTACATTGTGAAATTGTCCTCCATTATTTCGAAACCCGTCTCATCCGTTCTCGACATTTTCGCGAGCTCCTGTCATATATAACACGACCTCGTAGAATTGTTAGAGGCATCGACGACTTTTGTTGCCAAAATATTCTCTCAATGTCCACGTCTCTTGAATTAATCACCCTTTAAAAAAGGAAGTGTGTTTTATTTGGATTTATTCTTGGCCCGAGTTAAGAATTATTCTGCTAGCGCCAATTATGTGGGTGATGTACTGTTGGTATGATGGTAACGTCACCAAAGAGATTCGCTTGATTAGTCATCAACCATTGCGCATATCTTAGCATCGATCAAGAGACAATTTCATGGAGGTTGAGACTAACTTCCTCTTATGGATCGAATAGAGACCTAAGCCATGCATCCTTAAGTTTTGGACAACTGTGTTGTGACGAAAATAATTTAAAAAGTCCTAAACTTATTGTACGGTGATCAATTCGATTATAAACTTTTCAATTATGTTAATTCGCCTAAACCTCTTAATGATTTGCCAAACTAATCTTAAGTCTTTTTAACAAATTGTCAATTTAGTCATGTTAACTAATTTTAGTTGGACATTGCTCACGTAGCGGTCCAGTTAGCATTAACCTACTACATGGCATAACCGTTGCTAATGTTAACATTTTTTTAAAGCTTTCCAAATTTTTTATTTAATTTTTTCATTCCTCTCTTTTCTTTTTTCCTCTTTTTACACAGAGTCGCCTAGGGTTGTTGCCCAATGATTTAAGTGCCAACATCCTTTGCCAGCCACTAGGTGAGGCTCGGCAACCCTAATGACTGAGGGAGAGGAGTTGCCAAAACTCGCCTAGTCCCTCACTAGCAAGCAAGGACTGTGATGCCCTTTCCTTGCTAAATCCGGGCAAGGGTATAGCGGCCATCATCAAACGTGGTGAGGAGTCACGAGCCCTCACCTAAGAGTTGGCGAGGGTCATAAACCCCCAACCAGGGGCCTCGTAGGATTGCCAACCCTTACTAAGTGCTTAATGGATGTTGCCAATGCTAATTGGGCCATCATGTCAGAGACATCCGATCAAAATTAACTAGAATGACTAGATTGATAATTCATTAAATTATTATAAGGTTTATGACTAAATTGATACAATTAAAAGATTTAGAACTAAATTAGGATGTTGTTAAAATATTTAGAATTGAATTAATATAATTGAAATGTTTATAATTGAATTGACTACCGTACAATAAGTTTAGGATTTTTTGACACTTTCCTCTTGTCTTGTGGGCAAAGGAAAACACTGAAGCTATCTATAAACATGCCCCATACAACTAGGAAGACATACACATACTTCATAAGATGAAAAGCATCTATGAGCATATCCAAATCAAGCAATCGAGGTGGTTGAAACCAATATTGCATAATGTACATCCATATTGGACCATCGTTACGATTTGAGTAAGGCATAAGTCGGTACTATAATATCACATTGGCAAGAATTGACATATGTCCGCTAACAAACACTCCCTTGTAATTCCAAGCCAAAGGCTCAAGAATCTCGTGCAATCTAAGCTTCATTTCGTTGTCGAAACCCTAGACCAGACATCATACGTATGAACATGGTCCATACTCTTTATTATAGTTCCCTTTCTTGTACGCCACCAACAAACCAAAATTATAAATGGGACCCTTCTTCTTTCAATAGATCAAGTCTTCCCAAAAAATTTCCCCCAAAAAATGATTAAAAAAAAGAAAAGAAGAAGAAAACATCAAGCCCCATCGATCTTTGTCACTTTTATGAGCATTTTCAAGAACGTACACATCGCACGCGCCTATGATCTGTCCTAGAAATTAATTTCTGTCCCCCTTATTTATGTCTATTTAATTTTCGGTACAACGTCCCTGTTCTTATTTATTAATCAATTAAGCGTCATTAAGTTATTGAATAAGAGCATGCAATTAGACAGGGGTCGTGCAAGAAAGGTCGGAGGAGGAGGAGGAGGTGGCCCGGGAATCCCGGCACGGTGCTTGACACCCTCCTCGCCTGCCTGTTGACGTATGCGGTGTGAGCTGCATAACAAGGGGGCACAAATAATAAAAAGGGTTCGTACTAAGGTTTCACCAAGTTTTGATGCAATCTTGTGATCTCCCCCTCGTTGAGGAGAACCGAATCGTCCTTGCAATGACGACCATTTGGGGATTTTCTATGATTTCTCCCCTCGGACTTTCAAATTGCAAAAAGTGGGGTTGACCCAGCTCGTGTCCGAAATCTTTGGTTTTGACTTATGTGAGTATCTTAGCTTTTATTTGGAGGAGGTTGGTCGATTAAAAGATTGTTAGCTCGACCCGGGCAGAAGGCGCCGGTGAACAAGTACGGCGGGAATAAATTAGGCTGGACTCTGTTTTGCCGACTCCACTTAATTAAATGGTGATTTGATGTAGTTGGAGGTGGATGGTGCACGACCTATTTCAACTGTGCCAATAATTATAGAGTCTCGTGAAATGATTGGATAGATAAAAGAATCCCGTGGAGCGTCATGGAGTCGAGGTTTCAGTTTTTCTTGGATCGAATTCAATGCGCACCGAATTGAACGGACCTTTAGCGGTCTCTGAATCTTAGACTTTAAGAATTGGTTGAGCGGACAAGCGTTTGTATTTTTAATGCAGCAGACCCGTGCTTAAATTGCAACGTTTCTCGCTAGAGGGAACTTTGGGACCGCTTCATCAGAATTTTAGCCGGAGTCTCAAGTGATGCACGTTGATAGTACGATCAGAAGTGTCCTGAAGCGCACGATAGGCAGTTACATCGTATGTAATTGTGGTCGTGACACATCAAATCAAATATCATGAATTCGGGAACTAATCCAACCGACAAGTAAGGCCAATAAAAGGCCGGTGAAAGCCCGGCATGTGCATGCATTTTCACTTAGATTTTGGATCGACGGTTAGCTGGGGCCCTGGGACAGAGGTACATTCTGACATGTCAATGGGGGTTTGTACAGTAGCATCACATGCAAAACACCCAGGAATCCCAATGACTTAAGCTAGCTGAAATTTAGAGATTTAAGACCGTACCTTGTCATGTGCAACTTCCCTAATTGCCACGCAAGTACCTTATTAGTCTCTGTCATTAACGATTGTTGACTGGATGATGGCGCTATTATATGCCAGGGGAGAAAGCTAATTAGAAGGTAGATTTTTCCTTCTTAGAATATGCTCAAAATTTGTTAAAAAGAGTTAACAGAAAAGGAAAACGACATAAATGATTATTGACCTTTACCCTGATGAGTAATGTGAATACACAATGACTGACCAAAAAAAAAAAGAATACACAATGTTGTTCCTGAACTTTTAATTTGTTTAATATTGTTCTTGAACTTTTTAGGTCCCCGAACAGTGTTCATGAACTATATTAAATATGTACTAGGCACATTGAATGAATAAAAATTTAAGGATTACATTGTATATTGAGTTAAAATTTAAGAATCACGTTGAATAAATTAAAAGTTCATATTAAGGATCAATTGCAACGTCACTCCTAAAAATGGAGTGATGAACTAGCCCTACTAAAATCTGGGTCTTGCATTTTGAAGTGTTAATAGTTGCTTTAGCCGGCCATTCACGTTGAAGATGGACTGTGTGGTCCCTGATAAGGTGTCGAGAAGATGGCAGGTTGATGATGATAACCGAGTTTAAGGAGAAGTCATTTCTTTACGTGGATTGACGAGACGTGGCTTGGGAATTACTGGCAATTTACTGAAGAGAGATCTATGGCTACACCTACACGCCCGGCCATTACCAGTTTACCAAGAGACCAAGAACTGCACTCTGCAGGACATTGAATGTCTTTGACCCCTTCTCCTGAGCTGTACCTTCGATTTTATTTCACCGCACGGCAAGATCGTTTTTGACTTTTCTTTTCCCCGCACTCCAGAGGAGAATATGGTAGAACCCATCTTCGGAGGCATGTGAGATGAAGAAATGACCGCAGAGGGATTGAAGCAGAAGGAGGAGCTTTTTAAACTCGAGGGTTGTCCCGAGGAAAAAGGTTGGAAAGGGAGTGGCCCAACATATTAAATTTGCTTTTGGGCGGGTGTGCGAGTGTTGCAAAAAAGGCAAACCTAATCTAGTCTCCTCCAGTAAAACACAGATACAACAAGATAAAAACAAGGTCGAATGATTGTGGCGTGTGAAATGGAAGGATGGTACTCGCTGAATTCAATGTAAAGGTTGTCAACTCCTCCGACTGATCTCTCACTTTGGCTGACTTAAATGCCGTCTTTGATTGCGTCTTGCCCTTTTCTCGTCGACCCTTTTCCCTGTCATCCCGTCCCTCTGTCCCTTTGCGTTTGCCTTCTTCTCCTTGCCCTTTTCCTCTCTCTCTCTCTCTCAAAAAGAAAAAGAAATAAGAAAAGGACCGCATCTGCTTTATGCATGGCGTGGTAATTACAATGAGACGCATTATTTGAAGTGGAGTTGGATCGGATGATTGTAATCGAAATAGAGAATTTCAACCTGCCCTAGGGTGAATATTTGGTGCGCTTTGCTAGATGCATCCGGCTTTTGGTATGAGTCTAATGCTGATGCCACTATTGGTTTCTCAAGTTCCAATTTTGCTGGGTATGAGCACTGCGGTTATGCGATAATATTTCTCCGAATACTCATCTAAGCTAGATGGTAAGTATGCTTGATTCATGCAAATCCAGCGATCCTGACCCGAGTCTAAGAAGAGGGACTTCTTTGAGATGATGGAGAGGCCCGAACAGGGAGGTATTGCTGCGGTTTTGAATAATGAAATCCTGGCAGCTAAATTGATACTTAGAGAGTTTGAATATTTGACAACTGAATTATATGAATTCAGGCATTGTATCCAAAACAGAGTCTTCATTTAATCCCGTGACATCAAGATATTCGTTGTCGGCAGGGGCAAATGAACCTAGAAAGAAATCCCCTGACATCGGATGGCACAAAGGCACGACGCACAATAGGCCCAACTGCTTAAATTACCGGCAAAAGGCATGAGGAAGATATGCAGCAAACATTAGGCATTGATTTATATGTTCCTGAAAGGCGGTTGGCACGTCTGTTCTTAGAAAGGCATTGAGATTGACTCATGTCACGTGGTTGCCATAACCTGCTTGGTATGCTCAGATTCGAATCTTAGGTTGATGTGCTGTTTGAAAGCCTTAACTCTTGCTTTGGTCACGTCCTATAATCTTGAAAATGCAAGATTCCGCGATGAATTGGTGATCACAACACCATACAGCAGCGCTAGATGGATGGAAAACTTACAGCTATTTGGACCTTGAGCGAGCTGATTCTATGCATATCCAGTCATCCCAACATCTGAGGTTGATCAAGTTGCATTATGATTCGCTGGATTTTTTGCAGCCTTCTTGAAAGTACATATAGCAGTAGATATTGATAAATCATCGATGTCGCTACAATAAGAACAACCACCGCTTCGGTGACAAGAACACCTCTTCAGAGCGTCCCCCAGAAGATGTTTTGGGCACTTACTTATCAATCCCCTATACTTGGTTTGACAGACGTTTTCCTTTTGCTGCTAGAGCAATATGCTTCCGCTATTGGAGAAGTGGCTCTGCACACATTTTAATGCTAAAACATCGAATTGTTCATTCTTGTCGTCTTATGCCGCTAAAATGTTCAACAATTCGGCGGGAGTTTGCAGCGACCATTTTCAAGAGTTGGGATCCAGGATGTATTTTCTCGAGTTTGACAATGAATAAGAAGACGTACTAAAGGTAGGGATTGCCTATTTTTGATTGGCAACAGCTACTAAATTGGGCTAGAAGTCGCCTACTAGTTAAATTTGCAGATACTTCTCCTTGGTTTCTCAGGATAAAATGACTAGAAGAGATCATGCTATCGCATATTTGAACAAGTATCAAAATAATGCACCCCAAGGACATCATAATTCTAGTGCATTCTTATGTTCGAACTTAGTTGACTTCTTCCGGTCAAACGTAAACTGTTGTGTCTGAATAGTTAACATGTGCTGCTAAGTCCCTGAAATGAAATAGGCAGCTCAGGACTTTCGTTGTGATTTATGGCACCAATCTTCTTGTGCTGCCTTTTTCTAAATAAAGAGAAAGAGGAGAAAGAGGGTGATCAAATAAGAAAACTCTCCAGGAACACAGTCATTCCAAGCAGTCATCAGTTGTAGTTCGCTTGAAAGAGAACAAGAAAGCACTCCCTCCATATCCCACCAATCTCGTAGTTATGGACACTGTGTAGCATTTGTTCGCTCATCTTCAACTATCATTCCCTGTGTGCAAGAAAAGGGAATCTGTATATGGATAACACCAGCTCGACTGGTTTTATCGATCTAATTCGGCAAGGCCGATTTATAGATCAAATAATGATGTTAAATAGATATCTAACATACCATCTCTCACAATTGCAGCGAGGAGTCAGGCACTAATGACTCATCCACGAGAAGGGAAACACAAAGTCATACCCATTCCGCTTGCGTAGAGCACTAAGACAGAACAGAAGGATTATCATCTAGCAGTTGTTGATCCAATATCTGGATTCACTTTTGGCTGGTGTGGAGAAACGCAACGGAGCATACTGTCATCACTTCTATCCACAGAACCAACCAACGTTGCGGGCCTCAATCGACAATGCTTCCCCTTAGATATCATCAGTTATACTCCTGTCCGAAGAAGTCATTGAGATTGCCTCCCATGATCTCGGTCAGCACTGTGCTGCAAAACTCACAGCAAATTTGGTGTCTCTACAGTCCTATTGGGGTGACAAAACAAAGAAGCAATTTTCTGGAGCATTGTTATTGGATTTATGGTAATCATCTCATCGTTCATTGACAAGTCCAGTTACCAAGTAGTTATTGCCCCATTAGGACAGATATGACGCAGGGTGATCATCTTGCGGTTAATCCACGCTGCCCCTCCTACCATGTTGCAGCAAGACAGATTATCTGTTTAGAAGGGTGTAAATTATGCCGTCATCTAGGAGAAATCTGCTGGTTGGATTCAACAGGAAAAAAGGGATCGGCTTGATTGTTCAGACTTTACTTTTTTTAAATCGCTCTTGGAAATCAGACAACATTTGCGAGTTCCATAACGCATCAATCTGACAACACAGCATTCTGAGTTCCATTAAGTTGAAGAAAGTAGTAAATACCGTTTCACATTGAAACACTAGGGGACCAAGGAACAACTTTTACTTCTTAGGAATCTCCTGCCTTCTCGTCCTTCAAATAGAATGCTACAATCTACAATGTTCGGAAGGAAAGGAACAGAGTACTTCCTAAGTTAGAAAAGTTGTTGCCGCAATCTGCCTTTCATTTCGAGCTACCTTTCGAGCACTGATATGAGATGGGAAGAAAGTGATTGATGCTGAATTCAGGGAATCATGTGAAAATGGAGAACCCGATTCTAGCTTGATAATTAAATTCGAATGTTGGTGCGCTGAGAACGTCTTTGTGATAGAAGTAGAATGCAGTCCTTTGTCTTCTTCTAGGTCGTAAGCAGCTGATTGGGTTGTTTGGGTGGGCTGTTGGTAGTCTTATTTGGCCTAATGTGGACGTGCTTGACGAATTGGTTGCGACCTTGGCTTGTTAGGGGCTTAGCCAACCCTCTCTAGGTTGAGCAGTAAGATTTAATAGCTTATCCTAGAAAGAACACCAACTATTGCTCTGAAGCAAGTTAGTCTTGTATGACCGCGTTTTAGGCAACTCGGAGATCTTAAGTTAAATGGTTTTTTGAAATGCAATAGCCTTTTGTAAAGGGTAATCGAAAAGTATCTTGGGAATCAATTTATTTGGAAAAATACTACACTTATAAAGAATTGTAGTCATATATTTTAAATAATAGTAAATAACTAAAAAAAAAAAAAAGTGAATCATCGGTGAGCTAGATCTGGCATAGGCGGTCCTTGCTTGATTTTCATGACCTCAAACGAGAACTGAGAAAAGTACAAAAAGTCTTCAACCTATCAGCGATATCAACTCAATTCTAAATTTTTCAATTGAATAGATTCAATTCTAAACATTTTCATATTGGTACCAATTAGGTCCATCTGGTCAATTTTGGCTGGCCGACACTAATGTGGATATCGGCCGGTGGCCAAATGCCGACGTGGCAATTTTTAATATTTTTTTTGAATTTTTTTGATTTTTTGATTTTCTCCGTTCTTCTTCCTCCTTGACTCGTCCTCCCGGTGGCCGTGAAGCCTCGCCGGCTGTCGGTGAGGGTCACGACCCTTGCCCGGGGCCGCGAGCGAGGTGACTTCTTCTAGTTTTGGGCGGGGTTGGCCTTGTCACAGGCAAAGACAGCCTTGCTCGCGGCCCTCGCCTAGTGGTCGACGAGGGCTTCTTGGGCCACCGACAGTAGGCTCACCAGCCACTGCGAGGATAGACCAAGGAGGAAGAAGGGAGAAAAGAAAAGGAAAAAGAATAGAAAAAGGAAAAAAGAAAAAGAAAAGCAACAAATTAATAAAAAAATCAAAAATATTAAAATTTTCCATGTTAGCATCCGGTTACTAGTCGACATCCACATCAATGCCGACCAACCAAAATTAGTAAAATGGATTGAATTGGTACAAATGTAAAAATGCTTAGGATTAAATTGATTTAATTGAAAAGTTTATGATTGAATTGGTACCAATGCAATAAGTTTATGACTTTTTGATACTTTTCTCTATAAGAACCACCTCTGGTCGTGCAACCTGGTGCGTTGACTTCAAAGTGAGTCGCATCTTGTTAGAACGTTGAGTCTTGAACTTCACTACATTAGGGCTTGAAATTTAGCACAAGCCTCATGCAACCCTTGGCTGGCATTGCACGAGCGTCATGTGCCTCGGCGACACTCAACCCTCAACGATCGTTAGCATTGCCCTACTTCAAAGAGAGACGATGAGCTATGGGAGATATGAACAGTGTGCCGTTCAGGGTAAAAGAGGAATATGAAAAATTGATGAGGGTAAAACTGGAATAAAATTTTTCTTTAATTTTTGGGCTCCAACATTCCAAAATGATGAATGCCCAGTGCTGGCAGGTGGTGGCCTTGAGATAAAGGCCTTTGGAGGACTTTCAAATGGGCCCCAAAAATGGTTATCAAACAGTTTTAGCATCTGCTTAAAGAGTCTTTGAAGGTCCAAAGGACTCCGGAAACATCTCAGCATTCAACGCTTTGTCTTCTGGTTGCTGTGTAGAAGATTGAACCTCAGTAGGAAGTTGTATTTGCCTATCCTGCAGCATTCCCACAAAAGTAGTTCATACAGAGAAAAATATCTCAGCGAGTACTTTGCAAGTGCTACGAGCACATTGATCATGCAACACTAAAAACTCCTCATTCCAAACATAATAAGCAAATGGAGGAGTTCCAAGGAAGGTCTATCAAAATCACCCTTAAAACTTTTTTTATTCCAAGTAGCTGAGAGCCTAAGAGCACTCAGAAATGCAAAGAGCTTTAAATTAAAAGAGCTTTTCAAAATGCAAATTGCATTTGATAAATTGTAATTTAAAAGTCTATTATGAAATACCTTTGAGCAAAATAGTATTTTGAGGACTTATATTTACAAAGAACCTTTATTATTATTTTTTTAAAAAGTTGGCCGAGGAAGGGCAATGGTTGCCGTTTGAGGTCGCTAGACCTCATAGCCCTTGGAGACCACCGGCAAGGGTCGCGTGACCTCGCCGGGCGTCACTCGACCCTAGGTGGCCCTCGTTGAGGTAGCATGACCTCAGGCGCGCCAAGGGTTGTGGCAACCCAAATCGCGTGGCCTCTCATGAAGGTCATCATGACCTAGATGGTGTGGAGGTCGCCGCGACCCCCGACAATAGTCACTTGGGTTGCCGTGACCGTTGCTGGCGTCCCTCTAGCCCGTCATCGGCATCTTGTAACCTTGCGCAACCCCACTAGCCCTCCTCAATGGAGAAGATGAACAATCAATATTTGCATGCCTAGAAGGGTGAAAGCCCAAGGCACCCCAAGACTAACCTTGGGTTTTCAACTTTGAGAGTGCTAACTTTCCCCTCATGGGGTTTGTAAAATTTTTCCTAAACACTCAATATTTGGCCAAAAGGGCTTTGGGTGTCTAAGGCCCATTCCCAAAGCTATTCCCAAATGCAGCCTCATTAGACCAAGCTTGAGCTGGCCAAGCACATTACACAAAGAATAAACACTTTCCCAACTTTGTCTTGAGAAAGAGCATTGGAAAAGTGAATGTTCTCTTGTTTAATCTTCCTTCTCACACAGCAGACAAACGCCCATAGATGGAACACCAACATTCGCATCCTGTCTTTGACCTGCGATTTATTTAAAATAGCAACCCTTTCAACAAAAGCATGCTTCAGAACATTAGGCACATTAGGCCTAAACCAAATGAGTTCGTGCCACTAAACCTTGGCACCATTGGGGCTTAGTAACTTCCATGCTTCTTTTATATTCCATTTCTTCATAATGAGGACCAAGGGATTTTACCAGATCCACAGCATTGGAGCTGGGGATATAACTCCTCATGCAGCAACTTGAATGGCAAGAAGATCCTCAGATCCGGAAGAAGGCCAACTCCAACCGAAGTTCCCTCTATTACAGCAGCCACCTTAGCATTCTTTTGAATAGCTGAGTCATAAAGAACTCTCGAAGGAAATCCATCCACCAAGATCCGCAAGGGGTGCCAGTTATCCAACCATTAGCAGACGTAGCATATATCATCAGATTACACCTCTTATATTTAAGCCTAGGCGTACTTTTCATTTGGGCTTCACTAACCTTTCTCAAACTTGTTACTTATTGCTTCTCCCCTACTTTGGCCAATGACGTTTATTATCAGTAATTCCTACACTTTGTTTTGGAAATCGCCAGAGACGTAATAATTTCATCAATGTCAACATTTGTAAAGACATAATCTTTCTCGATGCTACTACATTGGTCTTGATACTCGATGAAGTCAAATTTATCAGAGATATGTCATGTGAGCATCTCTAATTTCTTGCACACTTACTGTTGGTAATTTATTTATAAAACAAATTGAGAGGTGCCTTGTCCCACATCGAAAAGATGTGAGTGCGCATGTGGACGAGATTTGACACTAACCGACGATCATTAATTTTATTTATTAAAAAAGAAATCGGATTTATTTTTATTAAAATTAACTACAGAGTCTTGTTGAAACAGTACACGATTGTTCATGAAAAGTTTCGATTATTTTTTATTTATTTAATTCGAATATTTTATGTCTTTTCAACGTAACCTTTGAGACGTACTTATTCACGAAAAGTTGTCTTTGTTCTTTTGCAACCTTTTGAAGGGTTGTCTCTATTCGAAAGACAAAGATAAGTACATTTGTTTTGAGATCAAACATATATCTTCTTCTATTTTTTCGTTTTTTTTGGAGAAAAACTACAGCCATTGTTTCTAATTGTTTCCCATAAGAGATCCCGGAGAACTACTAGAATTGCTATTTAGTATTCTCACTTGAGACTTTGTTGTATCCTTGAGGAAATTTGCCGGTGACCATTAGCAACGTAGTGGGGCAAATAAATTTTTAAAGAAAGTGATATCACGCCTCAAATTCCGACTCGAGTACTCTAAAGATCCGACTTCATTGTTCTACCCAATTCGAAGCCATATTTTACCAACAATTTTAAGGATTTATTTTTGGTACAATGAAGTCAGAGAATCAAAGTCATTACTCAAGACATGGTGATACTAAACTGGTTTGATGGCAACAATTTTGCTTGTGTGATTTGATGCAATGCGGTGTGCACTGATCATTTGATGTTTCTTATTTTCCGATCCCTTATCATTTCTATTCTCATGCTAAGACTACGTTGATTGTTGTTCTTAGTTTTGCTCTGAATATATTCCCTGAATCCTTTCGAGGAAGTTCTGTTTTGGGCTTGTGAGTGAACCATGCAAGAAATTGGGAGGATGAACTTCACGAATTTTCTTAAGTTTTAGATAGAAGTGGAAGGGAGTCAATGTAGTCCTGAAGGCATGTTCTTTCCTTTGGAGTTTACGTACTCTACGGCCCTTCTCCAAGCCGTAATCCGATGACCTGAAAGTTTCAAATGAGTTGGTCCTTAAACTTCCGGTTCCCGAACATACGAAGCACTTCATCTTTGCTATGAGGGAACCCGAGTCGCAGTCTGTGATTTACATGCTCGCCATGCAGAATTTGTCTGGGATTCCTGCCCGGAACGCTGTGTGTTTGATTAGAAGAGAGAAGGGGAACCACCAAACGGCTACAATTGACGTTATAAGTTCCATATCTTGCGGGGGCCCAGATCGTCAAAATAAAAAAAATAAAAATTCGCCTAGCAGAAGACAAGCGTCCATATTTGGCGTCCATGTCGTGGAACGCTGTCTTGAAGAAGCAGTTGAAACGAGTCCCTTGCCAATGCCGATTAGTAAATCTCGAGGCAACGGGTGGCCGTAAATCTCGAGGCAACGTTTGACCGTGGATAAAGATGCAAGAGGCCAGGTTCGCCATTGCGCGATGCGAGCACCAGACGCATGCAAGTGGACAGGTTCTTTCACTTCCCAACAGGTCTGTTCCTCGATGGCTTCTAGTCGACGCCAACAATCATCACTCATCACCGTTGGCCAGAGTTTCAAGGAAGATCTACAGGCTCTCTCTCTCTCTCTCTCTCTCTCTCTCTCTCTCTCTTTTTTTGTGTGTCCATTTTGGTTCTGTCATAAGGGTGTGTTTTATGTCTTTTGTGCGCCCAATGCTATGCCATGTCTTGTCTCTGTATTTGATGTTCGGTTTGGGACTCAACACTTACTAATCTTGACGGCATCTATCGTGATGGAGAAGACAAGAATGGTGGAATATTGAATTACGGCGTTAATTTCCCGGAGCAAAAGGTGATGAATGAGGCTCTTGCTCACGATGCGAAATCCATCATGGAAATATCATGCAAGATAGCATCTCATCTTGTAAAAACGACTTCGAGGATGTCGAGACTCTGGTCATGAGATTGAGTGCAAGATCTTTGTTCGGGAGGAGACTTAGCGATCCTTCAGTCCAGAGTAACATGAGGCATTGGCCGTCAAGGGTCATTTGCTGGTCCCGGCCTCAAGCCCATGATTGTCGTCAATTTCAAGGTCGTAAAGAAGCAGTTTGCTGAGGAGGAAATTTCATCCACCCTCCTCACAAAGATGCGTGAGACCCTGAGGCTTACCTTGATATGACTATCAAGAATGTGTTGTCCGGGTCCCTGTACACTTCAATAACTCGGTCTCGTCAAGGGGCAGTTACATGATGGATTTTTTTTTTTTTTTTTGAAGATGCCTTTTAATCTCTTTCGCTGATTGGCATTTTGGATCCATATCAAGTAGAAGGTACTTTCGTAGGTATGGCCCAATTTTGATTTTTTATTTTTACCGCCTCGAGGAGTCACATTCTAGATTTGTCTAAATGGCTGCAAAATATGTGAACTCATGGGGATATTGTTTTAGTTATAAAAAAAAAAATGATTGAATTTGGAGACGGCAGTGTCGGAGAGATCAGGAATGCGGTGGACCATGCGAAGGAATTCGCGAAAGGAGCGGCAGAGATGAGCGTGAAGTTGGCCAGGGGTTGTGGGGACATCGTGTGGCAAACTCTTGGCAACGAGAACTCCTTCCTCCCCATGTACTTCGGGAGGGACTCGTACGTCATGGGCAGGCTTTAGGGGCCGTGCGTAAGGACGTTTACGAGACTGGAGCTCTAAGTGAGTACTTCCCGAGGACAAGAACCCGATGCATGTCTGGTCGGCCGTGTCATTCATCTCTATCGTGGCCGCTGCAAGTTGGTTGGTGATTCTCTATCTAAGTTCCTAGTTTGAGTGAGGAAATTATTTGATTGAGAAATGCATCATATCACATTCCGTGCATTGGTGTTGTTGACCCATTATGGAAAATTTTCTCTTTTTTAACTATTGTTTGATCTTTCTGATAATGAGAAATTGGAGAATTCAATTGACTGTCCGCTTAGTGATCTAAAATTCGTAAATTCTTTTGGTTTTTCTGTTGACGAATTTGGATACACACAATCGAAAGATCTTATTGAAATGATGAACCATCATAATAATGGGGCAATCTTTTGTTCTACCGTCGGTTTGTCTTGGCGAAGCTATTGAAAAATTATTTGTTGTATGCTTCTGTTCTCACATGCTTTTGATTGTTAGGGATGGTGTATAAATTGCTAGAATTTATCTATTTACTTATTTCCCATCCTTGTATGGATTTCTGTACTTGGTTTATTATTAATTGGATATGATGATGAAACGTACGTTATCATATTGGATGCCTCTTAAAATAGTCTTGAAGTGGGGATATTTGAAGGGGACTATGGAGCCAATGTGATTGGAGTCATTGAAAAAAAAAAGTATCTTTCATGTTAAATGAAAGATTTGAGTGAAGTAGATACCTTATTGGGTGTTAAAATTAAAAAATAGTGGGGTTATCCTTTGAGCCAAAGTGATTACATGGAAAGGATGTTGTATAAATTTAAACATCTTGTTTTCAAATATATAAGTACTCCATTTGATTCCTAGTGGAGAGTTTTTAATGTGAGTGCTATGGGTCTTTAATGTATGTGATACATTATATTAGACCTGATATTACTTTTTATATATGCAAGTTGAGTAGATATATTAGTAATCCAATTATAGAACATTGAAAGGCTATTACTAGAATTTTTTGGTTATTTTAAGAGAACCTAAAATTTGTGATTGTTCTATAATAATTATTTGGTTGTATTATAAAGATACACCGATACTAGTTGGATTACAAGTATGGGAGATGAAACTTCTGGATGAATTTTCATATTACATGAATGTGTTGTTTCTTGGGCTAGCAAGGAACAAATGTGCATAATTCACTCAACTATAAAATTTGAATTTATTGCTTTAGCGGCAATTGGGAAAGAGGCCGAATGGATTAGGAATTTGTTGTTGGACATCAAATTATGGCCTCATCCTATGCTTCCTATTTCTATCCATAGTGATAGTTAGGCTACTTTGGCAAGAGCCTATAATAGCACCTATAATGGTAAGTCTAAGACATGAATATGTGAGACAATTGATTAAAAATGGTACCATAACAATTGTCTATGTAAGATTAAGTAATAATCTTGCCGATGCTTTGACGAAGTCTTTACCGAGAGACATGGTAATAATGACTTCACAAGAGATGGGCCGAAACCCTTTAATTGAAATCACCAATAATGGTAACCCGACATTTTCTAGAATATCACTAGTTACAAGGTTTAATGGGTAAGAACAAATTATTGAATGTGATTGTTTGATATTGACGTAGCCCTAATATGAGAAGTCGGTATCGTCTGTTACGTTTTGTAGGTTGAATTGAATTCTTAATGAAGTATGATACAAATTTGTAATGTGTTGATAGTAACAGAAACACATGGTATATACTTCACTTATATGAGCTTAAAAGTGGTGCCGCTTCTTATGAAAGTTAGGGTCCCTTTCTAGAGAGCTCATGAAACAGGATCAAGCACAAGACCATAATAGTACGGAGTAATATAGAACTTCTCGCTGAAACAAGAGGTTAGTGTATGTGCGGTATGTCCGGTTCTATTATATAAAAGTACAAGTTTAAAGCCGAGTTACTTGTCACTTCGATAGAGCTTTGAGATGCTTGCACTAAGTAAATGTTTAACTCAAAAGAGACCTCTATGTATGTATATTAATCTCACGGAAATTTTGGCTGTATATTTCTAACGTTTTATTTATTGTTTTTGTTTTATAAACAAAAGTGGGGGATTGTTGGTAATTTGTTTATAAAATAAATTGAGAGGTGCCTTGTCCTACATCGAAAAGATGTGAGTACGCATGTGGACGAGATTTGGCACTAACCAACGATCATTAATTTTATTTATTAAAAAAATTCGGATTTATTTTTATTAAAATTAACTATAGAGTCTTGTTGAAACAAAGATTTACGATTGTTCATGAAAAGTTTCGATTATTTTTTATTTATTTAATTCCGAATTTTTTTATGTATTTTTAATGTAACCTTTGAGACGTACTTATTCACGAAATGTTGTCTTTGTTCTTTTGCAACATTTTGAAGGGTTGTCTCTATTCGAAAGACAAAGATAAGTACATTTGTTTTGAGATCAAACACATATATTCTTTCATTTTTCGGTTTTCTTTCGAGAGAAACTACATCCATTGTTTCTAATTATTTCCCATGAGAGATCCTGGAGAAATACTTAGAATTGCTGTCTAGTATTTTCACTTGAGACTTTGTTATATCTTGGAGGAAATTTGCCGGTGACCATTAGCAACATAGTGGGGCAAATAAATCCTTAAAGAAAGTGATATCACGCCTCAAAGTCCGACTTGAGTACTCTAAAGATCGACTTCATTATTCTACCCAATTCGAAACTATATTTTACCAACACTTACCTCAGCATGAAAATTGAATTTTGAGCTGCTTGTTACTAACAGCACAATAGGTGTCCTTGTCTTTAACATTTGAAAATTCCTCCACCAAATATATATTTCCCACCCACAGAGCAAATCTTGAAGATGATAGCCCATGTTGTAACTTGATTAGTTCCAGGGATCAGTTCATTCTAAATAATAGACAAAAGGGTAAATGAAAATCCAACTAACAAGCAAGAGATATAGAAATACTTGACACGCCTTCTCATCAAGAAGAACCATATCAATATTTTACTAGTTTCCTATTTTCTGCTATTAACTACATTCAGCATGGAAAGTCATACTCTAATCCTTGATTCATCTGAATCAACCATTAAGTTTTCTAATAGGTGATTCTTCTTCTTCTTCTTCTTCTTTTCAATCTTTATTGACCAAACGATAACTATCTGAAATGGCTTTTCTAATAAGGAGTTCAAATAGTATATCTGTTTGACACTCGCCACTCAATGTGAAGCCTGGCAAATCATTTTGTGATAATTTGCAAGGAAGCGTTTGATAATCTGTGAACACGCCCCACAACTCTTCTTCCTGTCTTTCCCAAAGAATAAAAAGGGAAGAAAGGAGAAATTGCATTTCTGGAAAATCCCCTGATACCAATATAATCTCTCTCCTCCTTTTCAATATCTCTAGTCTACTATCCTAAGCAAACGCCACTCAAGACACCTTTGATCCTATGCTCGAAGTTTAATGGGTGAGCTCATTCCATCGAAAAGCAAAAAATTACATCCGACCAATGAGCGCTGTTTCAATCCAATGGCGAAAGATTGTAGTAGCATTGTGCCTTTGGGTACCATAGCTTGACCCTTTCAACCCCATCTGTAGTATGCCGACGGAGTTGGTAAACTCGTGCCATTTGAGGCCGAAAGAAGATGAAAACGACGGGACTGGCGGTGATCGTCAGTCCGAGCAGAAGAAGAGCAGGAACCATAAATCTTGAACGAATTCTCTAGACTCTGAAGAAGAAGGGAACATCATAAGAATACTGATGAGGAAGTCCTTGCCTCTCGTTTCAAGACACTCCATAACCACAGATTCAACGGTCGATCTCCATCGTCCAAGAAAAGAAGCAGCACCGAGAGTGAGACCCCATCATCGAATTCAATGAGATGCAGTGCGCCAAAAAATGATATTTTTCAAGTTAAGCAAAGTTTGAGAGAGAGAGAGAGATAGAGAGAGAGAGAGAATCCCGTATGTAGATGATAGAACACGACTGAATCAGCTTGGAGCACCTAATTTCTTGACAAGACGGCGAATTCCCATCAGCACCCCTCCTCCCCCGGCGGTACTATAAAGAAGACTACCTAAAATAATCTTAAACCTAACTAATTCTTTCTTTTCTTTTCTGTCGACAGATGCCAATTTATTCTCAAACTTTTTTAATTTGATCGCTATAGTCAAAGTAGTTCTTCTGATCAATTTTGTCTGAAATTTGTTGACGTGGAGCCTCAGCCGTCCTATGCCTGTTATCTTATATGGCATGGTTGAAGATGATTAGTTTTGACTTAGGCAAGTTCTGCAATTTTCATGAAATTTTCTCAATTTTTTTGTTGTCGTTCTTTTTATTTCCCTTTTCTTTTCATTAGAATTGACGAAGGCTTTCAAGCCCTCACTAAATCTAGGCAAGAGTTGCTTCATTCGTGCTCGTTAGCTAAAATGAAAAGAAAAGGAATTTATAAAAATTTAAATTTCCTTTTTCAAAATTGTTCATGTTGGTGTCGGTCATATAACATAAGACTATTAGTGTCCACATTAGGATTTTTGAATAAAATTTGTCAGAATGACTAAATTGGTAAATCTTCATAGGGTTTAAGACTAAATTGGCCAAATTGAAAAGTTTAAAACTGAATCGGTATCCGTATAATAGGCTTAATTATTTTTTGATAATTATATCAATCCCCTAATATCTTGAGGCAATTAGGGCTTTACTCACAAGATCAAAGACAACCGAGGCTTTCGAATAGGAAAATTGTTTTAAAAACCATAAATTTATTGTGCAATGGTCAATTTAATTTTAAATATTTCAATTTTGCAATTCAATTTTAAAGCTTTTGACAACATGATAATTCAATCATAAACTTTTTGATTGTGCCGATTTAATCATAAACTTTTTAACGAATTATTAATTTAGTCATTTTGGCTAATTTTAGCTAGATATCGTTGATGTGGTGGCCTGGTCAATGCTAACTGTCCTACGTAACGTGGTCGGCGTTGATGTGGACATTAATTTTTCAAAAAAAAATTGAATTTTCTATTAATTTTTTTATATTTTTTTCCACTTTTTCAGAGGGCTAGTGGAGCTACTAGCCATTGAGGAAGGGCAGCTAAGCCCTTGCTAGTGTTGGGTGAGGGCCATGACCTCGCCATCCCTTGTTGTGGTGGTGATAGCCTAGGTGAGGGCTCATGGCACCCTTGCCAACCATAGTGAGGGCTTATGAGCCCTTGCTAGACCTAGCCAGCCACGACGCCTTCGCTAGATTTAGTGAGGACAATAACCCTGTGGTTGGCGAAGGCTTTGCAACCCTTGCCTAGGGCCCAATAGGAGTTGTCGGTTCTTGGCTAGTGACTCTCTGTAAAGAGAGGTGAAAAAAAGGAAAAATTAATAAAAATTTGGAAACTTTTTAAAAAAATTAAAAATTATTCATGTCATGACGTCCAATCAAAATTAATTGAAAGGACTAAATAGACAATTTGTTAAATGATTTAGGGCTTATTTGACAAATCATTAAAATGTTTAGGATAAAATTGACATAATTAAATGGGTTAGGATGGAATTAGCAAATTGTTTAAAAATTTAAGATTAAATTGATAAAATTTAAAAGGTCTAGAATTAAATTGACTGTTATATAATAAATTTATGAGTTTATGGATATTTTTGAACTTTTTGCAATCGATGTCAATCCAACTCGGATCCGTTTAAAACCGACGCAGGTCGGACGACTGAGTACTGAAAGCATTGGCCTATCCGTCCTCATTGAACGAAACAATCAACTGATGGGTCGGGGCCGCTGCGAGATTAAAACTATTTGTCAGAGAATTTTTCCCGATTGGTGGTCCATTTTCGTCCGTTCTCTTATTCCAATGGAAGTCTCGAGATATTCATGCAAAATCAACGAAAAACAATTTTCTAAAATGAAAAGAAACGAGAGAAAAAAATTTGTGCCATATAAGCAGACGGGCCCCTCTGTCGCACTCAAAACACAAGATGACAAACTCTTCTTGATTAGCACCCATTCTTTAGAGGCGTTTTTGTGTCCACCGCGTCTCTTATCCGGATAAAATGGCCCGAGTGCTTAATCCGTCCAAGCCCACAAAATTTTTTCCAATTTTCTCATTTAATTTACAAATTTTTTTTCCTTTTTTTCCTAATTCGAGTGGAATTTACATTTTAGAATCTAGAGGTCGAGTGGAGCTATAAATAGAGGGGCACGGTTTGCAATGTACCCTCAAGCAACTAGAAGAACGTGATAAGCCTTGTGAGGCGTTGAAGACAGCTTTGCCCCGAAGGGAGATCAGTGATGGCCTCAGCCTCAATGCTCTCGTCTCCAGCCGTCCGGGCTACCCCGGCTCAGGCCACCATGGTCGCCCCATTCACCGGCCTCAAGTCCGCCTCAGCTTTCCCGGTCACCCGCAAGTCGAGCGAGGACATCACCTCTCTTTCCAGCAATGGCGGAAGAGTCCAATGCATGCAGGTACTAGAAGACTAGATTATAATCGTTTGGAAGACTTTACCCCCATCACTCTCAGCTAAATGTGGACCCTAGGATATATAGATCCAATTGCATCTATATGTCTTGCGTCTAATTAAAATTGAATGGACTCAATTTCACTATACTTAAACTCGACTCGGCTATGAAATGTCGTGCTTGGTGCGACTCTCGGACTTAATCGATTTCTATGTACTCAAAATCTACGGCAAAAATTCTAAAGAGTGGAACATAGCACTAAGACGACTTTAATGGCGACCGTCAGGTGTGGCCTCCGGTTGGCAAGAAGAAGTTTGAGACGCTGTCCTACCTCCTCCCCTCTCTCCCGAGTCCTTGGCCAAGGAAGTCGACTACCTTCTTCGCAGTGGATGGGTTCCCTGCCTCGAATTCGAGCTCGAGGTGACGTTTTCCTCTCCATCCTCTCTATAATACTCGACTGGACGTCTCTAAACAGCGCTCATTTAGGAACGCGTCTTCGAGATCTGATGTTGTGTCTGTGATCTCGACATTGCGCAGCACGGGTTCGTGTACCGTGAGCACCACAAGTCCCCCGGGTACTACGACGGGCGCTACTGGACAATGTGGAAGCTCCCCATGTTCGGGTGCACCGACTCGGCCCAGGTGTTGAAAGAGCTGGAGGAGGCCAAGAAGGCTTATCCCACGGCGTTCATCCGGATCATCGGGTTCGACAACAAGCGCCAAGTGCAGTGCATCAGCTTCATCGCCTACAAGCCCCCGGGCTTCTAATTCCGCTTTACCTGCTCGTGCTGTGAACTTTTCTTTGGAGCTCTTCGGAGATCGCTTTTGCTTTCGCTATTGCCTGTTGCAGTTGTTGTGTTTTTTCCCTTGTGGTGTCTTTGTGATGACTCTGGACCACCCGGAATGATAGAAGGGCCTCGATGTACATAAATGAGTAATCTAATGTCAGATCAAGTCCTTTTATCACAATAAATTGCATCTTTGATTCTCTCCCTCTCTCCTCTATATCAATTATTATTTTTCTGCACTTTTATTCTGCTAAATCAAGCTAATCACATGCCAAGAAACATTGGAACCCAAAAGTTTCGATCCTGCAAAAAAGAGGATACTAGTTTTTCTATGCCTTTTCCCACTGTTGTGATCGATTCCAACCGCAGTATTCACAAAGGAGTCCAATTTCCAGCTTTAAGCTTATCAAGGGAGAGCATGTCTTGACTTGTTATTTGATTAGATGGATAGACTCAACCTTCAACGACAACCTTATACTGGGAAACTAATTACACATTACCACTTGCGTATAGTTGTGCGGCTTGAGCGCTATCAAGCCAAGCATGATACTTCCCCCAGAGAAATTGCATGAAATTCAAAAACTGGGACACAATATTCTACCAACTTCATTTTCACTTATTTATTTATTTATCCTTGTCCTGGAATTTTGCGGAAAATATGCATTTGGCGCTGCCATGTCTGAACGACCCCTTTGAGTGGCTTCAATCATTCATTTGATCGGAACGGCCATCGGTATTACTTTTTATGGGACCTCTGAGAATTCTGACCTGACATCTGTGTTGACTGAGACTACCGATGGCAAGCCGCCGTGCTGGGCCGGCATGGCCTTGCGATTTTATCGGCCGTGCAGGTCGTGCTGCCGGCCAGCGCCTCTCCTAGGGGCTGATGGTCCGTGTGGAGCCAGTTCCCGGGCCCGCCCCACTTGCCTAGTCCATCGGCTACTGTTCAAGCCCACTTCGTCAGTCCCTACCTTCTATTCCTCCTTCCTTTCTCAAATTCAAGGCATAAAAGTACGATAATGGTGCGTTTGTTTTTGTTTTTGTTCAAAAATTATTCTGGAAAACAGAAATAGAAAAATTATTTTTATTCTAGGAAAAAAATTTTAACCAAAAAGACGCGTTTGGTAAATTTGTTCCGAGAATAAAAATTAATAAAACACATTTAATAAATTTGTATTCTTTTTTGTTTCTTTTAATTTTTTAATATTTTTATTTTATTTTTCTTCTTTTCTTTCTTTTTTTTTTTTTTTTTTGGCCGGTCGGGTCTCCGCCATGGCCGGATGACTGGCAACGAGGGCCGGCGGCCTCGCCCGCCATAGTGATACTTGGCCTCGCCGGGGCGGCGACCCTCCAAATGAGGTCACGGCCTCGACGGCTGGTCACCGGCCATGGCCGAGGCCGGCAATTGGTCAAAGAAAAAGAAGAAGAAAAAGAAGAAAAAAGTGTTTCTTGTGTTTTTGTTCTTTCAATTCTTCAAAAGTGTTTATGGAACAAAAAGCGCTTTTTTTTTTTCTTATTTCGTTCTAATTTTGTTCCCGAAAAAAAGATTTTGAATAAAAACACAAACAAACGAGTTTATGTTCTTTTTTTGTTCCTAGGAACAAAAAAACATTAACAAAAAAAAAAAGAAACACAAACATGCAGGCCCTAAGTCTCTTATCGACGAACTCCGAAACGAAGGAGCAAGGTTGTTAGATGAACACGCCAGCCGAGAGCAATCGAGAATAAATCTGTGGTTTCTAAGGGCGCACATGATATCCATTTTATTTTTGCTCAAATTTATTTTTTATATTTTTAATAACAAGTTTGGAATAGAAATCCGTTTGATGATGCAATTTCATTTTTCTATTTTTGAAACAAATTTTTAGTCTAAAATTAGGTTTGTAACAAAAATGAGAAGTAAAATTTTTATGTTTTTTCTATTTCTAGAATAAAATTTAAGAAATAAAAACTATTCTCATCACTTATCCTTATTAGTAACCGGGGTGCCCACTTGCTATTGCCCGCTAATATCCTCCACTATCCTCCTCTACTTGGGAGGGAAAAATTTTATGTCATTATCAAATGCATATTTTTGCTTATAAACTCGTTTAAAGAATAGAATTAAAAAAAATTATTTTTAGCCAAAAATTATGTCCATAAATAGAGTAGTTATCATTCACGTCCTAAATGATTTTTAAATAATAAAGCTACATTTGGTAATCTGGATTTGAGCTGGGATGACTTATCTTATCCAAAGGTACGGGGACATCTTTCAAATCGGATTAGCCCGCATATGTCCGATAAATTGTTGGACAAGAAATCTAAAGGAGGAGATGGGATAAAGTTGGATTGAATGAGAAGAAAAATTAAAAATTAATAAAATGAGAATCATTATTTATTTTATCGGCAATCACTAATCAATCACGATCTTTCCAAACCATAGTGGCTTATGAATACCTTCTATGAAAATTTGTGCAGTTGTGCAAAGGAGACGCTAGTGGTGGAGGTCTTTGATTGTGGCCACCATGGCAGAATCTCCCTTACTTCTTTTCTTCTTCTTCTTCTTTTTCCTTCTTGGTCACTGGAATTTCCCCTACTTATAGAAAATGTAGGGAGCATGAGAATGCTTAAGATATTGCACTTGTGGTGAGAATAAGGAATGCTTGAGCTTAAGGTATTTATAAGAGTTAAGTACAAAATTTGAAAAGTTTAATTTATGAGCCATCGTTTTTCTCTATTCTTATAGGTCATGTAATTGGATGAGACATTAAGGTGGCGTTTGTTTGTGTTGTTTTCTTCTGGTCATGAACACAATTTTTGTTTTTTTTGTTCTAAGGAATAAAAAAGAACACAAATGCGTTTGTTTACATTTTTGTCCTCGCAACTTGTTTTCGTTCCAAAGAACAAATTTAGAATAGAATCAAAAAAAAAAACAAAAAACTTATTTCTTGTTCTCTAACATTTTTTAAACAAATTTTCTCTCTCATATTTTTCCTTCTTTTTTTCTTTGGTTGGTGCCGGCCTCGGTCATGGCTGGCCGGCGGCCGTTGAGGGCGGCCCTCGTTGGCCGATCGTTGGCCATGACCGAGGCCGACGACTAGCTAAAAGGAAGAAAAAAAGAAAAAAATTAAAAATTAAAAGAAATAAAAAATTATACAAGTTTACCAAATGTGGTTATGTTCTTTTTTTTTATTTCATGAGCAAGTTTACTAAAACACATTTTTCTGTTCAAAAATTATTTATCGAAACAAAAGTAGTTTTTCTATTTTCATTATTTGAAATAATTTTTTAAAAAACGTTACCAAACGCACCATAATAGGCCATATTTAGCACAACCCTTTAATTTCTTATCCTTACCATGCTTGGCTTGGCTCGTAAAGCATCAATCAAGGCTTTCAAGCGGGTAGCCTAGCGGTCACTAAGCTAGTCTACTAACTCTTTGCTGGTCAAGTCTAATTTTTTGTCATAGATATTATCACAATTAACTCGATGTGATTCTTATTATTTCAAGTTCACTTGACGAGTAGGATTAAGGCGCTTTTCTCAGAACGTTATTTCAATCGCTTCTTCGATTATAAAAGTAAAGAGAAGAGAAGGACAAATGTACAAGTGGGCGAAACTCTTGGGATATTGCAATTGAAGCGAATGGAGTCCCGTGACCTTCCGACCCTTCGAGGGCCGAGAGTAGTCTTTCTAGGAAATGGCCCAACCTCAGTAGGTACAACGGACTCCCTTTTCCAATTAAGGCAAAGCAAACGTACAATCATAATTGAAGTAATGGGGTAGCACTCAACCCTTTCATTTCCTCACTGTCCTTGATTGCGACGTCCTAAATCTGTTCGTATTTCCAAAACAATGAGGTTCTTCCCTGTCTCAACCACCTTTCCAAATCTCCAATTAATAATTTGATGTACCTTAGGCAAATTAAAAAAACAAATTCAGGATTTCAGATACTTAATTTCAGGAGCGGGGCATTATTTTATTTGTTTCTCTCTAGCTAAGTTTTCCTTTCAGATTTGAGCAGCGGGCCATCGACCTTTGACCTGAGGAATATAGAGCTTTCGTGGGTAGAGCAATTCCCGAGGGATGTCGGATTCTCCGCTGATGTAAAAAGTTGGATTGTAAGAAAGTAATGTCACATGTGTCTAGCATTTCTACCTTTGTCGATGGAGCTATTGCTTGGAAAAGATGGCACATACGAAAAACGTGAACTGGATTTAATACTTAGTTGGCAAGCGACAGCTATTATTGCCTTCGAATTAGCAATTACTTGGCAAGGGAAAAGGACAGAGAATTATGCAAATCCATCGTCGTTACCCTTCACTGCAAGGAAGCTATCAGGAAAGCAGATCTGTGCACCGAAGCAGAAGCCACGAAATGTCCCATCATTTTTCTTAGATTGGGGGAGGAAAATAGGAAGGTAAAGCTCGTATTTACAGACGCAAGTCAAATCGACCACGTTTTCCTCGATCCGACCGCGTTGACCGTTATTCCAAGACACGACACAACACAGCCCAACCGCCGGCCAAGCAGAGGACCCCACTCGACTCGCGACTCGCGACTCGCGCAGCTGAGTCGTCAGAATTGCTCACGCTCAGCCCTCGACTCGCTCGCCAGCTCGTCGGAGACGACGACCGCGTCGGCGTCCCACCACGTCTCCGCGTCGGGCTCCGTCACCCTCTTCAGCGGCGAGCTGACCTTCCTCATGTCTCCGAGCACCAGCTCCCCGCCCGCTTCCAGGAACAGCTTCTCCACGTCGCCGCAGTTGACCCGCTCGACGTTGCCCGCCGTCCGGGGGGCCCACTCGGCGATTATCGCCGGCGCCCGGCGGCCCGCGCGCGTGTCCCACACCCTCAGCGCCATGTTCCCCGAGGCGCTCGCTCCGGCGGACACGATTGCCGCCGGCGACCGCAGCGGCGCGGCGGAAAGCGCCGGGATCCCGGACGTGCTGGATGAGAACGAGCTCAGTCTCTGTCCCGTGTTCAAGTCGGTGATCGAGATCGCGTCCCCGAACGAAGCCGGAGATTCTCCTTCGGGGTCTACCCCGATCTCGAGCCCTAGATTCCAGAGCTGGACGATGTTCGTCCGGTCGCAGAAGCCCGATAAGTGGTCGCAGAAGAAGCTCCGCCGGCGCCGGAGATTCGAGCTCACGCCTTCGCGTTGCGGACACGCCGAGCCCTTGACGACGAAAACTTCGGGGTCTCGCGATGGGTCTTCGAGAGGCGACCTCGTAAGCTCGATTTCGTCTTCCTCTGTTTCCGAAGAAGGAGCAGAGCAGGACGAGGAGGAGCAGGCATCGTCTTCCTCGCTACCGTCTAGGCAGCTCCTGAGAAAAGGCTGGGACTGAGACGGCGACACCGAGACGAGGTTGTTCTGGTACTTGATGATGAGGAATCTGATTCGGTTGATTAGGTGCCGAAAGAAGCGACGAGGGCGAGGATCAGAGCACCCCATTTCCAGAAACTGTAGGCCTGAGAAATCGTCCTGACGGAGAACGAGAGAAACTGAGAGAGAAAAAGACGGGTCTTGGAGAGAGCTTATGCCCGCTTCGAAATCGCCTATCCTGTTTAGGACTGGCATCTCCATGATGGCGTCTCTCTTCGGTTGCAAAGCCTAAAAAAAGGGTCGGATGGGAGAGAATCGTTTAGCAAGCGGAGGTGCTTCAATGGCGAAAACAGAGGAGGAAGGAGAATAATTCGAGAACTGAGAAGGAACAGAGCAATTCCTGCGGAGCTCCAAACGAGAGAGAAAAAGCGAAAGGGAGAGGAGTTTCGAGAACCCCACCCCGTCTGTTTATAAGGGCAAAGCGCGAGGAAAGGAGGCCCGCACAAGAAAGGTCATTTGCGCTTTTCATTAAAGCCACCGAATAGGTTTTTCAGGGCCCATTTAATCATGTCAATCTTTTAATAATGTTTCGCTTGGCAATACTAGGTAAAATAAATAAGTCAATTGTAAATTAAATTTATTAATTCTCTTTCTAATCTTACCCCCCACCCTCTCTCTCTCTCTCTCTCTCTCTCTCTCTCTCTCTCTCGACTTATTTCTAACTTTTTTTAACTTTCACTTTTGCTCTGTCTTTATACAGAGTGCGGGAATCGAACCGCACACTTATGATACTAGCGTCCCCATCTACCAATTCTTTTACCAATAATAGGGATGAGCATGGTTTTAAGATAAAACTTGGAATTGGAGAACCAGACTTAATTTGATTCCACATTCCTAAGTATGTATTGTAGGTTATGGATTTGAGGTAAATGGAACTTAAAACCCAAAATAAATTTTTATGTTATTTATTTATGTTTTTGTGCAATCCTACGGTATTTGACGACACTACTTGTGAGTGTGTAATCTAAAACTACTAATATAAGCTTCTATTTTATAATTGAGACTTTTAATTTATTAATATTTCATATTTTTCATTATTAAGTGTCTAAATATAAGTTGTGGTTAATGAATTGTAGAAGTAATTTGCGGTCATTAAAGATGATGATTTACCGTAATCATAAGTAGAACCCGAGTAAACTTTAAAATTGATCATGAAATCCGTGATAGAGTAGGTTTTAGATTCTAAAATGCATGATAGGTTCCGAATTCCTTATAAAAAAATGAGGAACCTACTTGAGAGAATAGGTTTCAACTTTTAGATAAAATATGTATAGAACCTAAAACTATTGACCCTTAACCAATAGGGCCGCATACCAATTAGCTGTCTAATCTTTACTTATGTAAAGGAAAATAAATTATTTTTACATGATTTAATGGCTATTAAACTCGAGAGAAACGACTTTCCCTCGCAACTTTAGGAGCCCACCCTGCGATGGATGTACACATAATAAAACATTAGTCAGACACAGGAACATGGGCAACAGAAGTTAAGAGGAAGGACCCGGTTTGTGGTGTATGACGTGGAAGACGATAATTGGTCATGCGGTGAGGGATTTTCCTTCCACGTCAAAAAAAGGGACGGTTCCTTTTCTTTTAACAATATCTAGATATGGATGGCCGAGTAAGCAATATTCCAAAATGTGGGGCAACGTCATGGGTGAGTCACGTAAGATGAGTCTTTAGGGTGAGCAAAATCTGACCCCATCTCGAATTTCGGCGTCAGCACTCAGCAGGACGGATCCAATTTGTGTGGTTTTCAGGTCGTGGGCGACTCCGACCATCTAGACGTCGGCACGTGGCGGCAGATTGTTGGTTGCCCGTACTCCCAAGTGCTGAGCAATCGTCAAATTTTGAATAATTGCACCGCACGTGATTCGGGTCTTTTTGAACCATACCTTGGTGTAAAAAAGAATTCATTTTCGGTATATCGACGCGTGTAACGGTGTAAGCACAAAAAATATTATTCTTCGAGGATATTCCCTCGTGACTTGCCAAAGTTAAATTTCTTATCGAAAAGAAGGATCGAGAGACCCGATATTCACCAGCTCAACATATCAAAGCCCTTTTTACTTCGGCATTTATTGAAATGCAATGTAATCCTTGGGGTTAGTCTCTCATAATGTACTTAGTAAAGATATCATGATGAGTTGCTGCGGGCCCTGCTGCATTGAAAGGTTAATATCGCATATCGGTTTTGGTCACCCTTTTTGGAAGAGAAATAAACTTAAATGCGCACGAAGCCGTACCAAAAACTTTTTCTTTCCTTCTCTTTGTATGTCAACCACTCATTGCAAATGATTTTTCTTTTGGTAAGAAAAGAGGCCAAGCCTGACCATTACATTAACATTTGCCTAACAAAGCTTAAACCATAGCGATATCCTATCAATAGGAGAATTAAATCTATTAGTGACCTATCTCATGTAGGAGTGACATTTAGATTGTAGGAGAATTAAATCTATTGATGGCCTATCTAATGTAGGAGTGACAATTACATTGTAGGACTGAATAGCCCAATTTGCTAATAAATTTGCACATGAATTTCTTTCTTTATGAAGAATTCTAACTCATTGGAAGTACTTCGATAATTTCCGAATTCAAAAGATGACAGCGAGAGATAATTAAGTTTCTGAAGCAGTGCAATTGCTGCTTGCGAGTCAACTTCCACAAAAATTCTGTAAAAGCCAGAGAGATTGCCAATTTGAGGCCCGTAAGAATTCTGCGAAGTTCAGCTTTTAACGAAGAGCATACTCCAATATGTTGGGCAAGACCTGCAAGCCGGTTGCCTCGCCCGACTCATCGCAGAGAAGTCCACCTACCGAAGGGAAAAGAAAAATGCTAGACCTGAGTTGCCTTTAGAGACCCTGTCGGTGTTGAGCTTGCTCCAACCATAGGAAGGGGCTGTCTAACCCACGTCTCTTTTTTATTTCTCTGGAGAGACAATCTCTTTTCGCCGTTCGAGCCATTTGCATATAATTTATCTACAAAAGGACAATATCAAGAAGAAAAAAAGAGAGGGGGAGAAACCTTATCCGAAAAGGAATAATCTGTTCAGGTTTGGCATATATATGTATCCTCAACAAGAGCTATCAACGACAACTCACATTCCGCTCCCAAAAAAGAAAAGAAAAAGAACATCTCTAATAAAATGAGCAAAATTGCACCTGATCCAATTATCGGAACGATGCTTTTTGCTAAGTGCTCATTTCTGGGGTCCCTACCTCATTGATTGATTTTGAGCTGGTCTTCTCGTATCGGTTATTAAAAGCCTACATCGACATCTACATCTACGTCTACATCTACTCATTTCTGGGGCCCTGACTTCCGGGACTTATCTGGTGCAGTCGTGATGCCCCTGTGCACCCCGGCGAGGGAGTTTATCAGCTGCGAGCCGCGAGATGGCGTGAATTTTCTCTCCGGCCATAAAAAAAAAAAAAAAGGTTTTGTTCTTGATATTTCGTTAAGAGCAGCCAACAACATAAAGATGGTGGTCCTAAAAGAGAGCGTTCAATTTCTCGACGGCTTTGTCGAGACACATTTGGGATGTTCCCTCGCGGGGGGCTTTTGCATCAAAGCAAGAATCAAAAGTATGTAGAAACATGCTTTTGAAGATCGCCATCTCCAGGGTTTGTCCCGCTGCCGCACAGGGGCCGTGAGGTTGGTCCATGCATTGGCAAGTGCGCTCATCCTTTTTATTTAAAACTCGGGTTCAAATCACTGCATTTGTCGACGATCGAGTGTAATTATGCCACAGGGAGGATTGCGTAGGTAGAGAAATGATTGCGTCTTTAATGTACCACGAGAAAAATAATCTATTCTAAATTACAAAAATAAAATAATAAAAAATATAAATTATTATCTGACCCATTTCTTTAAAAAAATTATAATTTATAATAGATTGTTAAAAATTGTTATGCTAATAAAACCCCCCTTACTCAATGATTTATATACAACATATATGCATTAGAGGCTTTGGACATGTGCACCTGCAAAATTGTTCATCAATGAAGATATCGTAACCTATCAATAAGCCAAGCAACGATAGTTATAAGGGGTGAGCATTAGTCCCAGTCTAACTTGGAAATTGGACAGAATTGGGCAATTCTCGGTAATACTTATAGGAATTGATCCCATTCTCGGTTCCCAAAATTTGGAATCAAAAATAATTCTTGTTGCAGTTGCTTTATGTGGAACCAAACTGACTGGACCAAATTGGTATACCCTTTTTTATCTTTTTTTTTTTCCTTGTAATTTTGTTTCCCTGCCAACTAAAGAGTACAGCACAAATTCATTGTTGTAGAAGCACATAGGCACTGGACGACTGCAAGAGGCTGGCACTAGCAGTGATGTCACTGCATGCGCATGTAACTTCAATGATGGCTGTTCTCGCGGGAGAGTATTTGTGTTCATCTATGGAGCACAGAGAACTTCAAGTGAACAGAGGCACTTCTCGGTACTCTATTTGGGTATATGCACAATCGGCTCCGGTCTAACCCACGAACTAGACCGACTAGTTGGACAAGGTCGTTCCCGATTCCACAAATAGAAAATGTCCAGTTTCTGGTTCCAAAGTGAGGATAAATCTACCATGAAATCGATCAATTCTAATAGTTAAGAAGACCGCCCCTGGCATTCTATAGCGATTATGAGTATTTGGGTCGGCCACTATAGTCATAAAACTTTTATTAATTATTAAGCATTGACTAACTACTCCCGGAAGAAGCGCAAATTAAGAAGAAGTAAAGAAAAGGTCCAAAATAATAAAAGAAATCGTGGACTATGTCACCAAGCGAGAAAATGATTGGTGCGGTCCACCGGTTGGCTTCGTATTGGGTAGGAGGTCATGGAAAATAGGACTTAACGTCCCCATCACCAAGCCAATAATCAAAGGCTTGCCCTTTCCTTTCATTATTAATTCGAATTATGCGCACTAAATTGTACAACTTCTTTATCTCTTGATTTATGTGGTATCATAATGGAGCCCCGTAAAGTAAGTGCTAGGAATACATAAATAAAAAGAAAGTTAATGATCAACAACCACTCCTCTCAAAATGGCGAAATTAATGTTAGCCTTTTTAGCTTTTTATTGCTTGGCTTCCTATCTTATGAAGATAGAGATGAAGTAGATGGAGATATGCCCGTGCACTGACATGATTATGAAGATGCGCGAATGTATCGTACTGTCATGGTGCTTGAACTTTAGATGGCCAAGCGTCCTAATGTTGTGAATTACTTTTAGGACTTTTTATGACCTTTTCTGTACTTAGTTACAGCTTCACATCATAATTTTCTAATGTACATTAGCCCTTATGCGCATGCTATCATGGTTTCGTCCATCCCTAGTCAGAGGAAATTTTCTCCAATTAGTTTCTTGATTGGTGGATTGCATGAATTGACATTGCCTACATTTAGTTCTAGTCGAATTTGCATACGGGTGATAATAATAATATAATTTGTAACTCATAAATTAGAAGCAAGATTAGAGAAAGTTTGAAGAAAGTATAGCTCAATGTTTTTCACAACAAAAACTTTTTAGCTAATATGCTTTTGGGTCCAAATACTTGTCATATCTATTTTTAGTTTTTACACTTGACATATAAAAAGTACAGGGTAATCATGCTTTTGATCCTTCAATTTACTTTACTTTTACAATTGAATTATTTATGATGGGGCAATTTCATAAAAAATCATGAACTTTAGGTGTTGTTCCAAATTTGACACAAACTTTATTTTATCTTTAAAAAAGCACATCCCAAATCTGGGGCTCTGTTAACCCTCGTTCCATAGTCATCCGATGTGGCATTTCCATGTTAGCAATAATATCCAACATAGCAAGCTGACATGGATATAAAGGCAAAATTGTTCCTGGGCTTTCTCTTCTTCTCTAACACATGACTCATGAGATTGGGAAGAATTCTTTCTAGGGTTTCCTTTCCTCAGCGAGTTCGCGCACGGGAGTCTTCAATTCGTTGGAAGATCTCACGTACTGGCTTGCTCGCTCATTCTCTCACATGGAGACACTCGCTCTTGCACATACACAAGCTCGATCGCTCGGAGACATCGTTTTTGTTGGAAATTTTGCTCCCATGAAAGTTGTGAAGTTAATGTGCATTGAGTCTAATTTTTTTTTTTTAATGTCATAAATAACTTTGATATCTACTCCTTTGATACATAATGGTACCATGGAGATGCTTTCGAACTTGATGCCGAGAAGATGCATACTTATGGGATCTAGGTGTTGCCATAAACACGCTCCTCCTATCTACCCTATGGGTCAATTGTGAAGAGGTCCAAATTTGTTGAGCTGCAAAACAAGCTGCATTCAAGTGTTTGGAGGAAGTTTTAAATTTAAGTCTGCTCTTTAATGAGGTGAACATTACAAATGATTCTCATGAGAAAAATAATTTAGCAGCTTCAGTTTCAGGAGACGAGACACATAGCTAGGGCCATTAGATCAATTAACAATTGGCAAGCTGTTTTCAATGTCAGAAGCTGGGTTGGAAGTAGAAGATTACATTGCCTTCAAGCGAGATATTAAAAGCGTGTGCATCTTGTAGTTAAATAGAGATATGAAGTCTATTTGTAATGGACTTACTTCATTCATCTTTAAATAGACTTTGAGTGAAAATGCCACGTAAGATGTTTGTGTAAGGAGGGTTAACAGAAGGCTAGATTTGGGACATGAGTGAAAGTTTGTGTTTTTTTTTAGACAAAGTAAAGTTCGGGCCAAGTTTGGGACAACACTTAAAGTTCGCATTTTTTTATGGAATTGACCCATTTATGATGTCGCATCTTGCAACTTATAGAATATAATCAAGCATTTGGAATCGGTACATATAATAAAACTGCCATGACCTTGCTTGTGAAGGGGAAATTTTTTAGTTTAATGATTGAGTCTAATAAAAAGACGGTAAGAGAAGTAATTAAAAGCATTTCAAATTGAAATAAAAAAAAAGAAAACTATTGACAATTACCTAGGACAAACCAACGGCGCATGCCGATCCCAGGCAAAGCTGGGCCTGTCATAGGGACGACCCGTCAATTTTCTTTCTTCGGTAAATTAAACATCTTACTTCACGAGTTTTCTTGTTATTAATATTTATGCCCACATCCCCGTTTTATTATGTTAGCTTTTGCTCCTACATGATCTATGTTTAATTATCTATGTCTCTAATATGTATCTCTTTTTTCAATTCTTTTGTCAGAGTTTGAAAAATAGGCCAAGAATGAGAGAAGACTTGTAATTTTTGTATATTCAGTCGTGTATGCTCACATAGTATAAGCTCCTATTTATAATACAATGAATGTCTAACTAAGGAAAAGAAATGGAAGATATATCAAATCAAATCTAATCCGGATTCATTTAATTTATCAATTATAATCTCCTATAATCTTGGATTGATCAATCATAATCTTCAATCGATACTTGCATATCTCCAACATCTTTAGATTTCTATTAAGTAAATGAACTAAGTTTTAGCGTCCTAAATTCGTGTTGGAAATTAAAAGGAGCAAGCAGTTCTAAATTTGAGCGAGTCCACCCCTAAATCTTGAAACCTACTAACATAGAATCAATTCCCAAATTTTGAAATTTAGAACTCACCCCGATCTAGTTCTAGGGTCGGTCCAAGGAATTGGCCACCTCTTTTTTTTTTTCTTTTCATTTTTTATTATTTGAAAAGACAAACTTACTCTTTCGAAGTATATATCCAACACCATAAAATATTTAGAACTACAATTTTTAGCAATAAACGGCAAGGGAAAAAAAAACACAGGTAAAAGCTAAACAGAAATTTGAAGTAACAAGGAATTATCCAACTCATCCCTTAGTCAAGCAAAATGAAAACTAAAGGAATGGAATGATTACACAAAAGGTCTTTGAATTTTGTTCAATGTGTAAATATCATTCATGAATTTTTAATGATTTCAATGTAATAACTAAATTTTCGGTAAATGCGCAATCTAGTTCCTAGAACCTTTCATTGATTCAAGTCAACAAAATTAACGGAATTGGTTGATTTGACTTTCAATTTGGTAAGTTTGAACAATGAACAAAAAAAAAAAAAAAAAAAAAACTTTACACATGAATTATTCATGTAAGATATTCGACTCAAACCAAGCTATAATAATTCAATGAATAATATGGATGGCCACTTTTTCAAATTGAACAAATTACAAATATTATTACATCTTAATATGAGTTGAATATCTTATGTGAATAATCTACTTGTCATATATTTTAGTTAACCATTCAAACGTACCAGATTGGAAGAAAAATCAATGAATTTCATGAACTTGAATTAATGAAAGGATATCAATGAATATTTTTATATACTCTAGGGATTGAAATCACATATGTAACAAAAGTTCACAAATCATATTGAACAAATTAAAAGTTCAGTAATAATGTTGTACATTAAGCTAAAGTTTGAGAACCAAATTGAATAAATTAATAATTTAATGACAAAATTGCAGATGAGTCAAATTTCAAGAATCATTTATGTTATTTTTCTCTAAAGCGACAACAATGTCCTCTTGCTAAAAACAACAACCCACAAAAAGTGAAGAACTAAAATAAAATAAACAATAAAAAGTTCAAAACACATAGCATTAAACATGAATTGTAGAACTTCATTCTTCATTCATCCATAGAAGGTTACTCCAAGTTTCAATCAGCTGAAAACAAAACAAATAACAAATATAGTTAAAATGGGTTCGGTTGAGAGTTAGTTCGCTGATCTGGTGCCAGGGTTTACCATGGATCATGGATCAGTGTTCAGCCCTTAAAATTCCACCTTGTGTTACTCCATCCATTTGTACTTTTTTTTTTTTTTTTTTTATCATTTCTAAAAATTTTACCACTTCTCAAACAAAAAAGTATTAAGATTTTCACACAGTTTCGTTTTCTATGTCAGCGACGATGTGATTGTATAAGTGTGTTGATGACAGAGGATTCGATTGCACAAATTGCACTATTTAAAAGATTCAGTCGCACAAGTTTGACGGCATTTGCGCACTAGGTTGAAGGAGACAAAGCCGAATGATACGACGCAACTGACGGCACTGTAGTTTGCCGTGCCAGGCCTGACCCGTTTTCTGAGCAGGCCGTGTTTACGCGGGAGGGCACGAACCATCTCGTGTCCATGGGCCAGCACGTCCCGAGACTTGTTGGGCCAAACCCCATGTTTTGATGTTTGGAACTTCAAAACGCAATATTGAAAAGGAAAAGAGAAAACATCGGACGAACGAGATAGCGTCGTTTAAAATGTTTGTTCAAAGATATCATGCACCAGTTGAGATGAGTACAACAAATTTTGCGAAATCAGACTACTTTAATTCCCGGATTCTTTGACATTTTAGGGTTAGATTGAAATGAAATTATTTCTTTATTAAACTTTTCCAGTCTTGACGTGAATGACCCACTTTCAATCGAAATAAAATTATTTCTTCATTAAGCTTTCCCGGTCTTGACGTGAATGACCCACTTTCAAAATATTTAAAGGGATAGACTCAGCCTTAGGGCATGGAAACTAAGAACAAGACTTGGAAAAGGGAAAGAAATGGAAATCCCATTGCCTTTGATTTCTTTACTTTTCCAGTTTCAAATTGCCATTTTCTCCACGCATGCACCTTTTCCTTTTTAAGACCATGAAGATCTTCGTAATCAAATCAAAGTTCATGAGGACAGAATCCCTTCCCCGAAGAAACTTCCTCGGCATCATCCGTCGTTTTAGGAGTCCACGGCTCAAATCCGACACTTCAACGCGACCACTTACCTTCCCAACCACGTAATCACATCCATTGTCGTGAGCTATAATCCGTAAGCGCAACGGCGCAAATCGACCCTTTTCGGAAAACCGGCGAGGCCATGCCTCCCATGTTATCTCATTCATTAGGTCGACGTAATATCTGAATGGACCCAGATTTGTTTACTTATGGGGACATGTGATATGAGAAGATCCCTTGCGATATTCGTTTGATGCGGCATGCGTGAAAGTGGACAGCATCGACGTCTGAATCAAGACATATAAAGGGGGCACGCAGCAGCAATCAAGGAGATTGATCAGTCGTGCAGTTCACACCAGCAGCAGCGACCGGAACCGTTAAAGGAGGGACTCTCTCCTTTTCACCTTTCCTCTTCTTTTCCTCAGTTCCCGCAGACACGGCAACATCGAGTCACAGCTGCGACAGTATATAGGGCCGTTCAGTCATGAGCGCCACATTGCCTTTTGCTCCACAGGGAAAGAAAATGGAGCGTCACAGAGCTCAGATTACGGCTTTTGTGCTGGCAGTTTCGATTTTTCATGTTGCTCATGGTTGGGGGTCTGAAGGGCACTATACCATTTGCAAGATTGCTCAGGTGAGTTCGTCTGTAACCGGGCAAATAGGCTCGCTCTGCGCGTTGTGCTTCATGGTTATAGTTCTAGTCTGTACGATGGGATTTGTGATCTTGTCGTGGACAGTCCCGGTTGACCGGAGCAGCAGCGGATGCGGTGAAGCAGCTGCTGCCGGAATGGGCGGAGGACTTGTCGAGCGTGTGTTTGTGGGCGGACCGAGTGAAGTTCCGTTATCGCTGGTCCTCTGAGCTTCACTATATCAATACGCCGGACAACCTCTGCAAATACCAGTACACCAGTATGTCATCACTACCATAGCTCCCCTGTTTTGGCTCTGCCATTGTTTGTGGTTGGCTTGTTTTCCCTCACCAGACCACTCCTAGAATTTCTTTTGATGTTGTAGAATGAGTAGAAACACATGGATGAAACGAAAGATCCATCTTCGGTATCTTTACGTGACAGAAAGTCGACAAGATTAGATTTAAGTCGCAGCAACAGTTGGCCTTGATTAAGTTGAGGTCACAAATGACAGTCTCACTTGTAAAAGAGGAGTCATTACATGAGTGTAGTGAATGTACTAAACTGACCCGACCAGATCCGACGGGGGATCCACCAAATAAGACAGCCCAGATTCAGTTTAGTACATTCTCCCTTAAAAAAGCAGGCTACTTCCATCAGAACTGTTAGCATATAGTTCTTTAGCCAGGATATGCTCAAGATATGTCACCGAAGAAACTAGACTCTGATTTTGTCTTCTCTCTCTCTCTCGAATGAATGTAGTTACAGTAGTACCAGAACGGTAAGTGATCTAAGAATGGTCAAGAGCCTGAGAATCGGCTTTATGCGTGCAGGGGACTGCAAGGATGATAATGGAGAGAAGGGAAGGTGTGTTGCGGGAGCAATCAACAATTACACCTCCCAGCTTCTTGGTTATAAAAGCAATTCTTTACGAGCTGCATGTAAGACCTGCTTAATCATTGTTGCCGAAGTATTTTTCTCGTATCTTATGTGATCAATTTCACCGAGCAACTCCTCCTTTGAACTTGCAATAGATAATCTTACAGAAGCGCTCATGTTTCTCTCTCATTTCATTGGAGACATTCATCAGGTACTCAGCTTCCTAAAACGAAATGTGGTGATGTATGGACATAGATGCATGTATTCCACATCATTAAACACGCCATCATCTAAGGTTATTGTTATGTGATGTTATGTGCAGCCTTTGCATGTAGGCTTCACTACAGACAGAGGGGCCAACGAAATTGAGGTCCGCTGGTACACCCGGAAACAAAACCTTCACCATGTATGTAAACTCAGCCCATGCTAAAGTTTAATGCTAGGGAAAAATTGTGACAAAACCTGTGGATTGTGCAGGTTTGGGATAATAATATAATTGAGACCGCTGAAGAGAGATACTACAACAGCTCAGACACAGACGGCCTTGTTGATGCTATCCAGCAGAACATCACGGTCTCTGATACATGCAACTTTGCAGATCTATCTAATAAACTTTATTATTTTATTCGAGAGTTTAATGCACGTGATGGTCATTTCTTTTCTTGCTTTGTGATATTCAACAACAGAATGATTGGGCAGAAGAAGTTAAAGGCTGGGAGACCTGCAGTTCTACCAAGCCACCTTGCCCAGACATGTACGTTTCATAACCACACTAGAGAGAAAAAACACTCAAGGATTTGAGATTTTGCAGTCTATTGAGGAATTGTCTATTTTTCATCAATCATCTTCAACCATCACATGTTTCATTAATTTCTTCCAAGTCAGCAAATTTTATCTATCATACACTGGATGAAGTTATATGAATGTCACAGATATGCATCCGAAAGTATCACCGCGGCCTGTCAGTGGGCATACAAAGGTGTCAGTGAAGGTTCGGTATTAGAAGGTACGTGATTCTACTGCCATAGTTGGAAGATTCTTCAGACAGTCTTCATAGCATATGTCTAACAACAAGCATGCTATTATCTCGCAGATCCATATTTCCTGTCCCGTTTACCTACCGTTAATCTTCGGTTAGCTAAAGGGGGAGTTCGACTTGCAGCCACTCTAAACCGCATTTTCATGTGAGTGGCTTCAAGTTCTGGTTGAAAATATGGGACTAAAAGGAGGACAAGGTGAAGATTTAAGGCATATTGGAGTGACATAGAGCTACTCACAGACTACAATTGCAGTTCATGCTTGTATAGGTAGTCATATGTTCATACCCTACTGCTTTCCATCTTCTTGAATTGCCCAACTGTTCAGTCCGTTGTCACTAAATAAAGACATTCTGTCTATTAATATGTTTATCAAGAAAGAAGACGATTCACCAAAGAGATAAATTCACAGATGCAAAGTGAGGTGCGAAATATAAAGGAGTGGAACAATATCCTTCTGCTTCTGATTGACAGGTATAGATGAAATTACGTGCATAGATTGTTTGTCCCATTGCATCCAATACAGACACGGAGAAGGAATGGATTCATAACATATTCCACACTTCACATATTTTCAACAGCCAAATATTTACAGACGCAAACTGTCAAATAGATTTTTACACACAAACATGTACTGACTTTCCTATCTTCAGTGCGCCTTCTTCACAACAAGAACAGGACACTTCGCATACTGAACACAGTAATTACTCACGCTCCCAAGAATAGCCCTGTAAATTAGAAAAAGATCAAACATCACTCCAACACATTGTGATAGAACGAGAAAGATCCTTGATTAAGATCCTTGATTAATTCATATAGTCAGAGGAAAAACAATGACATCTCCTCTCCCTTTATTAATATAGTTATGAGACTAACCGTTTGATTTTTCCAAGTCCGTGGTCGCCTAAAATGAGAAGCGTGACATTGTTCTTTTCCACTGCATCACATATTGCTACTTTCGGATCACCAACTTCAGTAATAGTCTCTGCGCTAACCTGCATTTTCACAGCAAAGTGCAAATGCAAATTCTCCACATACAAGCTCATTCCAATGACTCCAAGCATGTCCTATCCCAATCATAACGTTTGTTCCAACATGCAAAGGAATCAAAGGGAATTGAACGAATTACCCCTTGAGCAGCGCAAATCTCCTTGGCCTTCTCCAAGAGAGCCAGCGTGAGCTTCCTGTGTTGCTCTTTGACAGAATTAACAAAGTCTGGAGCTGTAATGGCAAACGCAACATCCAACTAATCCTTCACATATTGTAATATAACAAAAAAAACCCTTTAATTTTTCAATGCAACCTCATAAGGAAAACTTCCTTTTTCTTTAATTGAAACCAAGTACATGTTTAACCTGCACGCCGCCACAAGTTATAAGTTCACCGGACAAGGAACGACATTACTAGACAGAGAGATGACTTTTGGGGTTTAACGGCAGCAACGGAGCAGTACATGCGAGTAGGGACGAGATCAGCAGCGAAGAGGGGAGAGAGAGAGAGAGAGAGACTGCAGGGCAGTACATGGGAGCAAGGGAAGAGTTTGTGAGAGGTTTACCTGCAGAAACAGGGCAGTACATGCGAGCAAGGCCGAGATTAGCAGCGAACGAGAGGTTCTGCTGAGAAGGGGGTTGAGCCATAAAGACGACGAGCGGCGAGTTCACCAGCGAGTCCTTGAGGTTGTCGAGGGCCCACACGAGAGCGTGGTGGCTGCACTCGCTCTCGTCAATCGCCACCATCACCTTCCTCTTGTCCCCGCCATTAATCGCCACTACCTCCGCCATGTCTCCAGGGCTTAACCAACTAGAACCTCGGCAACCAAGAAGACAAAGGAAGACGATGCCCACCGAAAAGAGAGAACTACCTGATAGAAACAGCAGCTTTCTTCGTCGCGTCTGTACATGCCAAAGGGTCGAAGGAAGACGGTGCCTCGCTGGTTTTCGAGGGTGCCGAGAGATGAAGTGCCGAGAGATGAAGTGATTGGTCCATTCTGGTAGTTGGGAAACAGTAGGCGGTTTTTTCCTTTTTTTCGCAGGTCAGAACGACCAGTCAAACTTCGGAGTTTCGCCGCCTCCGGGATGAAATTCAATTTAAAACTAGCGACAAAGTGGAGGATAAGGTCCCTTCTCTTGTGCTTTTTCTTCGCTCCTCATTTCTTGTCCTTCAGTTTACTCTCGCCACGTGGTTCGTCTGCAAAAACGCCACGATCATGTCCTTCTTTCAGCGCGTTAACTTCGGAGCGAAGCAAGGGAAATAACTTCGGAGGGAAGCAAGGGAAATCTAGGGATGAAAATCCGTGGAAGGATGGGAAAAATTGGCAATTTGGATCCTTCAAGATCGTCTCCTATGTGGGTTTGCCCCATATGTTGTAAGTACACTTCTGGCAGCGCACGGGGTGGGTATTAACTATACTGATAATTTAGGTGATGTGGGACTTTGCTCTCCTTTTGGACGCCGTTTCCTTTGAAGCGATTGAATTCCGACAACAAAAATGAAAGAAGCGGTAGTGACCACAAGGATTTTGAGATGAAATTGATGCAGATTGTAAGAAGGTAAGTGGTGAACTGAAATAAAGGGAAACTTTAGGTCAAATGTGAAGCTGGGTGCAAGTTTCAGGGAAGAAACAGAGCCGGTCCCCTTCGGTTATGCGTCATATTTTCTTCTACCCCACTTGACGCGTATTAAATGAACTTTTCGCCGTGGATACATTCAGACTACGTTGACAGCGAACACGGATCGATTTTCTTTCTATTAAAAGGAGCGATGTCAGAGTTAGGGATGTGACATTTATCCATCTCGGTTTCCAGTTCTTTCTACTAGGTCATTGGGAGAAAATATTGGCTGCAGCTCTGACTCCAGCGTGTCTTCCTCCGAGTCCATTCATCGGGCGACACGTGTCGCCCGGCAGCCACGCTGGAGTCCGAGCGCATCCCTTTTATTTTCGGTAAAATAATCTTCTTTCTCTCCTTTCTAGCGCCTGTACACTAGCCCTGCGTTCTCTCTCTCCTCTGCAGAGTCTGCACGCATTTATTGTATTCTCATTCCTCTTCGGCTGCGAGCTCCTTCACCAGCTTCAAGACGCAACCCTCTCGAAGGACGACTTCAGGGTCGAGATCCAGTCGACGCCCTTCTTCGCGTTGCTGACGCACCACGCCTGGATGAGCCGGAGGAGCGTGTGGTTCGGGGTGAGGCCGGAAGCCCTCGGCAGCGGCTGGTTAGGCAAGTGGCGGCTGCACCGTTGCTGGAGGACTTGGACAACCACTTCTCGGTGCTCTCGCTCTCGTAGGTTATGCGCGTCACGGTCGACACGGGGGCCCTCATGATCTGCAGGGATATTAGACAAAGGAAATACCGAGGGATCTCGACGTCGCGGCCCTCCATGAATCGATGTGGCGACTCTCAAATTGAAGAGGGGGAGAGAATGTCTTGAAGTTGAAGTTGTTCTGTATATATTCTAAAGATGGAGTTAATTATACGTGACATTCTTTTGGCGTCTGTACAAAGAGTGGAGTCATCCTATTCAAATTTTTCATTTGGGGTGGATGGAGTTGCTCTTTTTGGGGGCTGTGTCTGCATTCCTTCACACTCTCCTCTGTCCTACTATTGCGGTTTCTTTTCTTGTTACTTTCTTTTGTCCGTGTAATTATTTGTATGTCGTTGAATATGTAAACATATAGAAGTCCAAGAACTCCATTTGTGAACTAAATACAACATTTTAAGCATATCGGCTGGAGTATTTTCTTCGTGCCCGTCTTCTCAGAACTTATGAGCATTTCAGAGCAAGTTTGAAATAGTTGTATCTTGCAAGTTTTGTGCCTACAGTCAAGTAACCTGTAGTAATCTTGATGTTTTCACTGGCTGTTCTTATGGTTGAGTTCATTGTGGAGGCTAATAATATCCTGGCACAATTCAATTCAAGCGAGAATAGCGCTTTTTTTTTTCTTTTGTACCTTATGCTAGATTTAGTTCATCAATGATGAAGTTGAGTTTTGTTTGCACCAGTCTACCATACAGTGTACCTGTGTTGAAGTCTTCATTCCACAATCTCTTCATTTTAAGGAATATGAAATCCAAACGACAATTTATCTTGAATTCTTTTGGGCAAGAAATTCACCACCCATAGATAGATGCATGCAGATCTCTCTCATCCGACCACAAGCTCCCCTGAAAGATAGCTCAATCTTTCATGGGTTCTACATACAACGGGAAACCAAGCCTTTCCATCGCTTAACCCCCAGAGAAAGACCAGCAGTGGGATCTTCTGCCCACGAGCTACGGAATTCATTACATCAATGGTGGAGACTCCTATTTGTATCATCTTTTCCGCGTAGGTTCGGCAAGGCCGAGAATAGGGAGGGAAAAAAAAAACCTAGGTTGAAGGAAAATCCCAAAATTACAAATCGATGGCAAAAAAACATAATGTCGGAAAAAAGGCTCCGAAAATCAGTATCTAGATAATCAGGGAGAAAATGCCATTGCCAAGAGAGCATCTTCTCCGCCGTTGGGCTTCCGCTTGCTTGCAATTCGCCGTCCTGACAGTCTCTGTAACATGTTCTGCATCTGGAAATGGCAAGCGGGGACTCCGGCGTCACCCGCAGAGCTTGGGATGTGGTCCGCCTTGCGCTGTTGTGGCTGAGGAGAGGCGGGGCGTTCAGGCGGCTCCTCGCGGTCAAGTTCCATCTCGCCGTGGTTGGATTCGTCAAGAGCATCGGTGGGGTTGCGGCTACCGCAGCTCGATGCCTATCCACTACGGGGAGCGCGAGCTCTCGTTCGATAAGACCCTGCTCTTCCACGTCAAGATGCATTGACCCGGAGCATCCACGAGGTCCGGCTTCCGCCTCCCTCGCATCCCCTGCATCAGCCCGGACGTTGACTTCGAGTATGGAACGAAGAAGTGACACCCAAGCGAGTGCCGGAGCAGAAAGCGAACGACCACGGGAGAGAGCGAACAGGAGGGAAAGCGAACAGGAGCAAAACCAGAGATTCAAAATTTGAAAGCTTCGCTCGCTTGGAATGGCTTTTCTTCTACTCGGGAGGAAAGAACGACATAAGAGGAAAGAGAATACAATAAATGCGTGCAGACTCTGCAGAGGAGAGAGAGAGCGCAGGGCTAGCGTACAGGCGCTAGAAGAGAGAGAAAGAAGATTATTTTACCGAAAATAAAAGGGATGCGCTCAGACTCCAGCGTGGCTGCCAGGCGACACGTGTCGCCCGATGAATGGACTACGAGGAAGACACGCTGGAGTCAGAGCTGCAGCCAATATTTTCTCGGTCATTGGTGTCTAGAATAATGAATCATTTCTTCAATCAACCTCAACGCCACCGGAACACATAACGGTAAGCGGCCTTGTTTTGTACCTTGTTTTGTATATCTAGTCTAGTCATTAAGTGATTGCTAAGCTAGCCTTGTGTCGAAATATGATGAAATATGTCATCACTATGAATTTGAAGTTTCACTAGTGTCATATTTCGAATCTTATAGAAATAGGGGTAATAACATGATTATCCTTCCAATAGAAGAACGCAATCTTAAATTATGCCAAAATGTCTAGCTCCCAAAAGCCCCCATTGATCCTGTTTTTACTCTATTGGTCGCTAACCAGAGAATTTGAAATTTTTGGGAAGGAATAGGATAAGCAACTACAGCTCAATGAAATAGTACATATCTCTTTTAAGTAGATAAAGCAACCACTATATATATACAACAATATTAGAAACTCGTAATTCAAAGTCATCATATGATATACATATCAAATCAAATATGTATGGTTACATTTCAACAAATTTTTATTTAATTGAAAATACTTATTTAAATCCGCTCCATAAATATTCAACAAATTTTTATTTAAATGAAAATACTTATTAAATTCGCCCTTTCAATATAAATATCACTAGTTAAATTCATTGATCAATCTCAAATAACATGTTAATGATCCATCCATGGACCAATCTATTACTTAATATCCTATTTTAGTTACGAAATAACACCTGGTAACAAGATGACCAAGATTCTCCCTTGACAATGTACAGTGTATCCACCTACAAAAGCAGTGGCTCAATAAAGATATCATAAACTAGTATACATACACAAGCTTGTCAATGGGATTACAATGATATTGAGCACTAACACAAATCCACAATAGTATCATTCGCAACAAGTCAATTCATAATCAATATCACAAAACGGTTTCGCAAAGCAAAATATATAATCTTTTCCCTATTCAACAAACGGAATACATTTCTCAAACCAACACATAACCTTTCACAACTCAATTCATTTGCTAGAAATGCTTTTCGTACAACCTTGAAATTAATTCTAAACTCATTATATAAATTGAAATACATTTTAAAAACAATTCAAAATCCATTTCATAAATCGGAATATATTCCACAAATCATTTCAAAATAAATTTCATAAACTAGGTTCACAATTTAGTATATATAACATTTCGCAACACATTTTCTAAAACATCCTAAACCATTTTGAAATATCAAAATGTAATAAATACCCATTCTAGATTTTTATGCTATAACTCGTACTATACTCAAATATTTATCACTTTCACATGAATTTACAAATTCATGGAATAAATAGTATCATTTACTTGAGAATATCTATGAAACAAAAAAGATTACTTAAACCATCGAATTCGCAATCATATCAAATCAACAAGAAACAACTTTGAAATTGAGTAAAACGGTACCTCAACTATAAAAATTACACCCGAAAGTTGCTGGACGTGTACTATTCATCATCGCGGGAAACTTTGAAAATTTGTTTTTGATAGAATATTAACTAAAATACTATTCCACGACATCTTAAAATTATATGTATGTAGTCTGATAAGTTCTTAATCGAACCTCAAATTTGACCTAATCTTGAATTTGTGCCCAAACTTCGAATATTACCTTAGTTAGATGAATGAAGAGCACGATCATTTAGTGGACGTTATAATATGCAGTTGAATTGGCTTGGAGAGATCTCTGGAACGAAATCCTTTTCCCCCTTCTTCTTCTTTCTTTTATTTTTTCGTTTTCCTTCGTACGCGTGCGGTCGGCCACTTTTATTAACCGAGGGGTCCACTTCACAAATGATGCTGCTTTGACTCTACAGCTTTTCACTTTTTTTTTTTACTTTTCCCCTTTTCGACTAGGTTAATACCGAAACATTACAATTGGTTACATTAGCATCGGCAAATCTCGCTAAAAAAATGTATTACGCAAGTGGTACTTGCGTTTTACACTCGATAAAAGCCGCTCTATTTCTGATGGTAAACATGACAATATTTAGTGTGTATTTATTTCACGAAAAACATAACATTTTTGGAAAAAAATTTTCGAGAAATCATTTTCTAGAAAAACGATTAGTTTTCCTTTGTTTAGTGATACGTGACCAAAAATATTTTTTAATATTTAGATTGCATTTAAAAAATGATTGAAGGTGTAGAAGACACCATTGAAGAGGAAGAGGAGGGAGCGAAGCCAATGGGAGTGCAGGAGGAGCTAGGGTTGGTGGAGGCAGTGGTGACAAAAGGGAGGGGGCGAAGGAGAAGGAGAGAGGGAGAAGGAGTTAGGGTTTACGTTCACAGGCAAAGAAAAAAGAAAAACAAGAAAAAAAAAGAAAAAAAAAAAAAAAAAGAAAAGATATAATAATAACAAATTCAAAAAAATTAAGAAGAAATTATTTTTAATAATAGTTTTTCATTAAGTAAAGATCTTAAAACATTTTGGAAAACGTTTCCTTGGTTCATTTATTTTCCGAATTTAAGCTTTGGAAGGAAAAACATTTTTATCGACTAGGAAAATATTTTCCTTTCGACTCATTTTCCTAAATGAACCAAACAAAAAAAAATGAGGAAAACGTTTTCCGAAAATTGTTTTTCGCAAAACAAACACACCCTTAGCTCTAAGCTCTGTTCCTCTTTCCTTTTCTCTGTCATCACACGATCAATGTTGCTTAAAGCATTGGATCGGATGGCTAAGGAAAAGGATAGATTCAAGCTCCTCCCAACTCTTTTTTATGTGCGTTCATCTTTTCGCATGAACCACTCATACTGCGTAGACTATTCTTAAAACCATCAAATTGGCAAAACAGCGCTCTCTGCTTTTCTTTGCAGGAGCGACTAATATGCCCCTTTTCAATCTAATGAACTGAAGAAGCAAATCAGGCTTGCTTAAAGCTTTTCGAGCGTCATCTTATTCTCTTCTTACAACTGCACATGCAGAGTCGAGTCCTAACCAAGAAACCGTGTTGTCTTGCTGGTGTCCGCAAGAGATTTTATAAACTAGAGAAAGACACTCTTCTGCATAGAGCATGACGATACAATCAATGTTGAGAATATTCTTTATCGAAGCAATGTCCGTTGAAAAGGCCAAGAAAAAATTGTAAATGAAAACATTTTTTTTTACTAATAAAATAGACGGAGCAACAGACCATGGTGACAGCAACTGAGGCAATCGCACCTGGATTCTTGTGAACAGTGATTAATTATAGACAGCTCTGAATATGAATTTACAGACCTAACAGATTTAGCTCAGATGAGCTAATCTGCCAACTCGTACACAGTGAGGACTTTAGTACATTCACTTCGGTGGTCATATAGCTGACATAAACCGATATAAGCAGTTTTGCAACGCTTATTATGGTCCCTTCACCACGAGTACAGGGCACTTCACATTATTCAAGCAGTGATCCCTCAGAGTCCCCAAGAAAGCCCTGCAACGAACAACTAACTTCATCGTTCTCACAAAACAGAACCGAGTTTTAAGCTTTGATCTTTGATCTAGCACTACGCTGTCAATTGTCATTAGCAATAGGATGGGAAAATCAGCTAAACATTATGAGATGAAAATGATGGAGAAACGAAACGCTGGAGTAACGATATGGAGTTGAAAGAGATGATATGGCACGAATGCACTGACCTTTTAGGACTTAAATGGAAAAGGATTCTAACCTCTTGAGGATTCCATGAGATTCATGCCCCAGGACAAGAAGATCGACGTTGTTCTTGTGTGCTGCATTGCATATGGTAACTTTAGGATCTCCAGCCTCCGTGAGTGTCTCCACTTTCACCTGTCAAAACAATGAAATTCACTTCTCAAAATGCAAGCCCAGAAAAGATTTTAGATTGCGATGTCCATGGGCATGACTCAAATACAAGTTTTGAAAGACTGTGCAATCGGAATGCTTTCTACAAAAAGAGCTAGAAGGAGCTAGATCTTGAATTTTCAGTTGAACTTGAACAGAGTTTTTGTCTGAAGCAGCAGCCACATGTTTTGAGCCTAAACAGAAGATCCATGGACATCCGTTTCAAATCTGCGGATGCAATAAGACTGATAGGATTCGCCAATAACACAGGATTTGAAGTTTGCCGGTAGATGCTGTGATACCCCATATTTTACTAGGCTAAAGCCCTTGCATTAGGATGTTTTTGAAAGGTTAGAGGCTGAGGCTTCCTAAAATTTAGTTTGTAGGGAAGTATCGATCACCAGAACTTTTTCTCCTTTTTTGTGCCATTAAGTTTATTGAGCGATAAGGATGAACTTGCCATCTCGTGAGACTGTCTAAATATTAATCATAAAACCACGATTAAAAAGATCGAGAATAATGAACGTGAAGAGAAGTATCCACTTTCAGTACCCCTCGACTAGCACAGATGCCTTCGGCTTTCTTCAATATACCCAAGCGAATCTTCTTACTTTGTTCTTGTGCCGGGTTAAAAACCTCCAGCTCTGTCCCATGTTCCAAAACAAAGCAAAAGATTTTCATCAGATAAAACGATAGTTTATTAACTTCAACAGTTCATTAACTTCGGGAACACAAGGCAAGAACTTCAATTTTTCAAGGCATATAGTGATTGGAAACCACCGATAGCCTCCCCCATACACAATCTCTCAACAGAACAATCGAAACTACTTGAACAGGAGTGTATCTGAAAAACGAACGATGGACAAAGAGGAAATGAAGCAACCAATGTTGGTACCCGACCTGCTACGCCATGAAAATATAGGCGAGCCAAACCAAACGGAGCTGCGAATGCAAAGCCACCGCTCGGAGGTGGCTGCGTGGCGAAAAGAACTAGCGAAGAACTTCTGATCGATTCCTTGAGATTGTTGAGCACCCACATGAGGGCATAGTAACTGGAATCACTCTCATCTATGACCACCATCACCTTCTTGCTCTCCCCGTTCCCTCCTCCATCCATTTCTCTACAAGTTTTTTACCTCAAAAGCCACAGCTTTGGCCTTTGGAACTCGCTTCTGATGTTCAAAATTGCATCTGTCATCAAAATGCACGCGACCTCTTAAAAGAAGGGAAAAGGAAAGGGACCATAGGAGGCAAACTTTATTGCCTCATTTGCAAGTACGATTAAGAGCCTTGTTTCGAATTCCGGGACTTTTGCTTAGGCTGTCCCTAAAATGCTAAAGCAATTTAAGCCCACCATTTGTCAGAGGTCATCACATGTGAATTATTAAGCAAAACCATGACAAAAAAAGAAAATTACTAAGCAAAGCTCGTGGGTCATTTTTTTGCACACTGAATTGAATAAAGCTGTTGACTTTATCATATGATGCACCTTGCAAAATAGCAATTGAAGGTCTTGTTTTTTTTTTTTGGGTCGAAAAGGTCTTGTTACAGTTGACAAGGTCCATAAAACTAAGGCTTCGTTTGTTTCGTGAAAAATGTGGTGTTTCCAATTCACGAAATCATCTTCCAAAAAATAATAATCATATTTTCTAGTGTTAAGCTGAAATTTGAAATGGAGTAGAAAATATTTTCTACGATTCGAAAGAAAATCTTTTTGGGCATCCACTCATTTTCAATAATTTTTTTTTAATTTTATTTTGTTGGCCTATGGCAAGGCGTCTAGCAAAGTCAAGCTAGCCCAAGGTTGGCAAGCTTGAGTCTCGCTAAATCTAACGAGCTGGGCGGGGCTTGGGCCTTGCCCGAGGTCGCCAAAGCCCTCTAGCTAGCAACAGCAAAGCCTCACCGACTTGTGGCAAGGCTCAAGTTGGCCTGTGGCCGGCGACCGACCAAAGCCAAAGAAGAAGAAGATAAGGAAAGAAAGAAAAAAAAATAGCAAAAGAAATTAAAATTTTATTTTTTAAGAGAAAATAAAAAAATGAAATGAAAATGTGTTTGGTGAAAAGAAATGAGATGGAATAAGTTATGAAAATTGTTTTCCACTTTTTAAAAGTGAAAAGATTTTCTCCATTTTTGAAGATATTTTTTCTAATAGTGGAAAAAAATTTTCTTGACCAATTCATTTTTCATATAGGAAAATTCAAAAAATATTTTTCTAAAAATTATTTTTTATGAAATGAACGAAGCCTAAGGCGAAAGGTGCAAGGCATAGAATACTCCAAGGGACTTCAGCCGGGACAAGTTCGGCAGGCTGATTGCAAGGTCGCCTTGTTGGTTCATCAAAATCTTTTTGAGGCTGCGGAGAATAATTCAGATAAGCCAAAGCAGGGGCACTATAGACACGTGTGTCCCTTGGGTCAAGTGGTCGGCAGGCTGATTGCAAGGTGACCTTTTTTGTTCATCAAAATCTTTTCGAGGCTGCAGAGAGTAATTCAATATGTCAAACCAGGGTCACTGTAGTCGTGCCTGAATGGTCCTTTTTAGCTGTCTTTATGGTGCTTTATGCTGTCTTCTCTTCGAATTTGATGAAGCTGTGTAGCCAAACATCAACCTAGATTAGCCCCACGCTATAAACTTTTTAATGTTCTCTTTCGAGCTCTAGCCATGATATGCTTCCACGTATCCACAAGATTGGTCAGTGAATTTCAGATTTGTACCATGCTTCATGAGATATCTCAATGTCCTTACACCCCAACTCGGGTCATCTCACATGTTCACTCAATCGTATTTATGGAAAGCAAATCTTTAACCACTGGAGGAGCTAATGAAACTCCTGTAGAATAGAAGCTTGCACGGAACTACTCTTACCATAATCATGTTAAAACTTTTTTTCACAAGATTTTGAAACAACTAACATAGTAATGAAAAGCTTTCAAGGTTTTTGTTGAGTGACTTCCTATTCTCAAACGACCTATCATTAAATCATCCGAAGCAACATTTGAAAATCGAAATATTCTTTCTCTCAATCCAGGACATATAACTAATTACATGTGAGTCATGAGATCCTATGAAATTCATATGAGATTCACAAATTTAACAACTTACATGAAGTGGGTTTTACGTGCATCAAGTAATAATTTTTTTTGCAAAAATCAACCGATAGTTGAAGTGCTCAGATTTTTTACTAAATGTTGCATCATTCAAATAGTCTCTCTCTCTCTCTCCCCCACTAAAGTAACTACAGGGCACTTGGAAAAGAAATTGGACCGCATGGAAAGTGATTAAGCGAAGTCGCTGATAAATCATGATCCAAACACATCCGCGCCTTCTTTCCTGGGAATGCAATGCGATTTTTCAAAGCCATCAATTTCAACAGAATCCTAAAATGAGATGATGGGTGCTTTTGATAATCAATTTCGGATCTGGCACATGATGTGACGTTTTCTGGATCTCTGAGGTCATCTGTTGAGCGGTTTTGCCTACTTTCGGTGCCTCATGGATAGAGTGGAAAACAATTCTCTCACATCATAAAAAAGCTTCTTTTTTTCGTTTTCCTTTTTACTGTTGTTAGCCCACCTCGCCAATGAAAGTCACGTCCTGATGATTCCTGAACCAGCAAAAGGTAGTACTTTTTTTTTTAGCGAGAAATCTTCAACATTATAGAGCTGAACAGAGGAAAAGGGTCCTGGGAAATTAAAGTAAAATATACAGGAACTCGAGGGATCGTTAGTGAGTGATGAGTGATGAGATTGATTGATGAAGCACTATCTCGAACACCGTCATCAAACATCTAATTGCGATACCAAGAGTCGCCATAGAGTAAGAGCTAGAATGACACTGTATGTGCAAGATTGGAGAATGCACAAAACGTGAAGATTTGAGGGCTGATCAGCAAGTATATTACGCGTCTTAAACATATATCACATTGGAAGACATCAACATTTGACGTTGTGATGAAGTAATGAAACAACACTGGGGGTTTATTAAAGTTACATCCCCCCATCAGTCACATGAATCGGTGAAGCTTGTAACTATGGTACTAGCTTCTGCTGAACTTTCTTGACTTTAAACTTGAGACAGGAGAGGTAGATGCCGACAGGTCAAGCCGGTTTCTTCACCACAAGGACAGGGCCCTTTGCATTATGAACACAATAATTGCTTACGCTACCCAGAAACGCCCTGTCGCAATTGTAGCATTGATAAGCATACGGGAGACGGTCTTACGGACGGGCCCAAAACGAGAAACAAGAAAAAAAATTCAACTAGGTTCACAATAATTCTCAAGCATATCACTTTCACATATGAAACACGGGATATAGACATATAGCTTTAAGGATCCTAATAGTAAGGTGACTAATATTATGCTATCATTTGAGCAGCTAACCAAGTCTAAACATGTTAGTCATTTGTAGGTTAAATTATGCAAAATGAAGTTGACAGAGCGCAACTGCAACAGAACATTATCATTGGTAAAAGACATGGTTAGAATGGACGATACCTGTGACTTAGTTTTCCAGAGACATATCATGGCGCCATCTCATCACAAACTAAGTGATAAGAATAGGCTCAATCCTACTAGGTTTGGACTTTCGTGGCCAAACTGAAGGACCATCTAGACTTAGAAAATTACAGACCAAACTTATTAATTAAAGGGTCTGGAACCAAACTTTAATCATATTGAATAGGCTAGTCCAGTTCAGTTCCAAACTGAATTAAATTTCTCTCTTTTCTTTATTAATCATTCTCTTTTCCAAAATATTAGCATATTAAGAGGTGGCCTAGAACCATAGCTAAATATTAAACATCAAACCAGCGCTACACAGACTAAAGAATTGGTGAAAATTTGTAATAGTTGTTGGGAAAAGGCTAGAACTATGAATGTTTTGCAACCAGAAAACGTGTCATGGGATTGCCTATTGAATTTCAATTGATTTAATCACTTTAGAAGCTTTTTGACAACTACCTCCATATCCAAGAAAAGTGAAAAGGCAAAAAAAAAAAAAAAGAGGAAAACTTCACTTTGGTTCTGCCGTTCAGTATTATTAGAGAGAAGTTCAGACCGAACTGAACCGCCATGACACAGTTCAGTTCTTGTTAATGGGATATAGGAAGCACACTCCCGGCCGAACCAAACTGGAAAAGTAAGTTCGGTTCGCTTAGGCACTTGGCAGTTCAAACTAACTTGAGGTAAGCCCTATAAGACAGAGGAAGTAACCAACCTTTTTATTGCTCCACGACTGTGGCTGCCCAACACAAGCAACTGGATGTTGAGTTTATCTACTGCCTTGCAAATTTCCTCTTTGGGATCCCCAACTTCTGTCATCGTCTCTGCATTGACCTATTTTAAAAATTCGTTTATCACATTAGACAGATATTTGAATTAGTATAGTTCCACGAACCATATCCAGAATAAAATCCACAATATTCAAGCATCCAAATCGTTATTGAAGGCGGGAGCTTTGGGTTCCTGATCTCAGATAATTTGTTCAAAAAAAAAATGCTGCTTTCATGGGAGTGAACTGCTCATCTTGCTCCACAAATTAAACTTCCATGTTCTTCCAAAATGGACAGTTCAATCATCTAATGAGGAGCTTATGATTAATCTTGATGGAACAAATCATAACCGCATATTTACCACCATGAAATTAATGCATTGGCATCATTCACTTTGGAAGGAACGTTTGCTTTTTCTCTGCTCGGACAAATTGCACATGCATTTTTACTTAGGCAATGGATGATGTCAACGAACCTCTTACATGTTGACTTTTGCATTCCCCCTCAACACCTGCTATCTTCCTATATATCATATCCCCTGACTCTCAAAATTCACAAACTCGAAACTTCAATTCGATACCCTACTAGCAATTTGCTTTTATGTTGTAATTCATCTCTTTATCAGCGGAAGATTCTCTAGTGGATGAAGTGATAGTGCAATTGAAGTTCAACACGCTTCGCCATACTAGTGAAAGACCAAGCTATCAGCTAAGCAGATCATCAGTTGGTTTCAACTCTGTGCAACAGCAATGAACTTCGTCAACTTAGTGGTGCAAATCCTTTAACAACTGCACTAATCGACAATGATCTATCTTAACAAATGACAATGGATTAGACTAAAAGGAGAAAGCTGTCGATCTATTCTTCTTCAACTGTTCCACAGTTAAGATGGACAAGCTGTTTATGTAGCCAGTCATTGATCAGTGAAGTATATGTACTCAGGCTGTGAATAGGAGAGTTGAAAGATGATAAGGGCTTCATTATTGAATCTCTGGGATTGGTAAGATGGCCACGTTATTGTCAGATTCATGCTTGGGTATCTCTGTAGTTGTATCATCCTTGGCTTGCTATTTAGCCATTACATAAAATGCTTTGGTAGCTTTAACTTTCATCTCTTGGGCCTCTTAACATCATAGATTTTATTTTAAAAGCTGCTATTCTTTTAAGACTTAAGTACTTCACAAGCTGGACATACCACTCTAGGGTCATACTAGAACTTATGCTTGTTCTGACTCTGCCTCTTGGAGATAACTCATTTGCCACCCACTCAGCTATTTGTGTAACAGTTCACTTGCTTCCATTTCCTTTATTCTTCTATTATGTCCTCTCCTGCTGCACCTTTTTATAAATAGATAAAATAGATCAAATTCACTAAGTAACCTTCAACTGCAGAGAGCATATGTTAGACGCCATTGGGGAACATTTCAAGAGAACAGAGATGCCTTCCAGCCAAACAAGAGACGGGAAATAAAGTTCTCTCTAGGCTTTGGTTAATGCCTTTAGTTAGGATGGATAAGTATTTGATTAGTGCAATTGTCGAAGAGCTTTTACCAAACAAATCGATGGTAACATTATACAATTGCTAAAGAAAATCAACCAGTGACTTGCCCAGCCAAGAACCCAGTATTTCCTAGTTTGTGTAGACATTTAGATGATATGCCGCCACCAAAGATGAATAAATTGCCAATATGTATTCACTCATAAACTCTGCTTCAAGCGATAAATCTTGAAAATGGATGTGGATGAATGATCACTAGAAGAAGAGAGTAAGCGGCAATGAGGAACATGAAAGTCAACACCAATATAAGATGTGTTAAACCGATTCAAAACTTAGATTCAAAGATTTCCTACTTATGGAGACTTTGCCTGCTGGAGGAATAAGCAAACTTCCTTCTACGCAGACTTGCAAGATTCATGACAACTAACATTCATCTCACAAGTCCTCTGTCTTCCTACCTTTGAACTTCTAACCTAATGACCTGGGTTTACTTTAGGAAATGCCAAAGTGTGAAGTTGATAAATTAGGAGTTGATGCAAGCATAGGAATGCTCAGCGCGTTGTGTACAAGTGTTCAAAGTAAAACAAATCATCCTGCATCCCAGACTGAGTGTTTCTAGTGAAGTCTTCTGTTACCAGGACCATGATATTTTTATAACTCCTGATTATTTCATTTCTTATGATTTCTTTTCCATGTCACACTAGCGTTAATGTGTTAAACAAAAACATGGATGCGGACCCGTATTATGATTTTTACAAACTATTTTGAATCAAATTGTGGTCCTCTTGCTTACCCCATGCTGAGAGCAGATTTCCTTAGCCTTTTCTAGTAGGCCTAAAGTGAGCTTCTTGCGATTTTCGTCGAGGCTTCTTATCAAATCAACAGCTGCACAGCAGAAAGAATTATTTAAAAACCATAAGCATATCCTCGGCTAAAGACGAATTAAGTTAGAAGAAGACAAGGAGCACAGAGTATCCAGATGATCTACAGAAGGTTCAGCAAGTGAAATTTGACCAACTGCGCTACAAAATGGGACAAAGAAAGGCAGATATATAGCAAGCGAGCCACAAAAATTCTAGCATAAAATAGTGAAAAGATAATACAAGAGCCAAGCCAACTGAGGCAAATTGATGCAAGGAATTCTTAACCGACTGCGCTGATCAAAAGATAATCTCAACATGACAACAATCTGCTACGATCGCGAGAGATTTAACAGCTTTCGAAACCTCAGCCGGTGGTTTTGATGGATCCACTCAAACTCAGTGATCACGGTGCAAATTTAAGAGAGAAGAGTCTCACGGGCAGCTCCATAAGAAGCAGCATAAACGGAGCCGTAGTTAGATGAAGGCTGGACTGAGAAGACGATGAGCTCAGAGCCGGCGATGCTGTGGCCCAAGTTGTCGAGAGCCCATTGCAGAGCATACTGGCTGCACTCGCTGTCGTCGATCGCCACCATTATCTTCTTCTTCGCGCCTCCCTCCTCCATTTTCGCTCACACCCTCGAATGATCAGCGCTCCTCCTGCGGTCGAGATCCCTTCTGTCCCCCTCCCCGTTTGATCAAAACTATATATGGCAGAATCCGACACTCAAGAAACTGCTGCGGGTCGTGGTCCTTATCCTTGCAAGGGCTGCATCACCTACTCTTCCTAGTGAAATCCAGAGTCCATTACAAGGTGATCAAGGTGGTTTCCTGAATCACCGTGGATTGGGTAGACCGGGATGGAGACAGCCAATCAGAGGCCAGGGCGTGGAAAAAGATAACGTGTTGACGTCTCGATTCGAAGCTATCTCCCTAAACTACCGATCAAAGCTCCGCGTGTGATTTTGTGGCGGGTCATTCAAAAGTTAGTTGGTTCAATGATTGAAGAGAGGTAGCCTCCAGACTCGAGAGTATACCGTGTGCGCACGCGGCAATCTGTGGTTGGTTACACCTGGACATTATCCTCCATGACTCATTTCTCTAATCTAGTGTCAATTTCATTTTAAAAAAGGGAAAGTTGGATAAGTCATCCTCAATTACGAAGTTTCAAGATTGTGCTATGCATTAACACCATAGCCCAGCAAGGAGAATTGTCCAAAAATCATAGACTTATTATCCTCTTGTCAATTTAATCTTAAGTCTTTTAATTATCAATTGAATTTTAAACTTTTTTATATTTTATCAATCGAGTTAATCTATCAATTTTAATCATAATTCGCTAACACGGATAATAACCATCTTATATAGTACGGCCAGGGTTAATTGAACAAGTTTTAATAATATTTTAATTTCTTTTTTTCTTTCTTTACTTTTTCCTTTTTTCTTTTTTTTTTTTTTTTTTTTTTCTCCACAAGGTCTCATCAATGGCCGATGGATAGCCACTCTTGCCAGCCTCGGGTGAGAGCTGCCCTCGCTAGCCCTTGGTGAGGGTCGCCATCACCTAGGCAAGCATGAGGTACCCTCGTCTAGACTGACTAGGGCAACCCTCGCTCTTGACCAATTTGGTGAACAGCTATGAGGGCGACAAGGAGGGCTACAATTATTGAAGGTTGGTGATCTTCATCAACCATCGATGAGGACTATTGATGGCCTGCGAGGGGAAAAAGAAAAAAGAGAAGAGGATGAAAGGAAAAAAAAAATGAAAGGGAAATAAAAAAGAAAATAAAATAAATTACAATATCATTAAAAATTGTTCATGTGAATTTTATTCATGTTACATAAGATAACCATCATCTACATTAATAATTTTCTACCAAAATTGAGCGGATATATCCAACTGACAAAAAAATACAATAAATTTAGGATTTTTAAGACAATGTGCTCTAGATTAAGACCCAAACTTTTCAATTAATAGATACACACTTGGCTCCATCCATCTTCTTTTGTTCTTTGAACTCGAGGGTGAAAGATGCCCCGCGCAGTTTCCCATATATGACAGTCCTACAATGATTTCTCGCTTTTTTAGTTCTCTTCATAATCGCGTATGCCATGTGCTGTCATTATGGAAGGACGTTGTAAATTCCACGCCACTTTCCATGTTCCACATGGAGTGATACCCACGAGAAATACCTAACTTCTGCTTTCCATATTAGGTTCATGCAGAGGCATCCGAAGAGACTCATCACGTTACCAGCCACAAAAGATAAACGCGTGCAGCAATTGCGACATCCAGGATGGCCCTCTAGCACCGACTTTCCTGTAGGCATCGGTACCCAACGGCAGAAAATTTGAAAGTTTTAAAATGGTCTAATCAGCTTGTAGCCAACTTTTGGACCCTTCCTGTGATTTGAGAGGGAGAGGAGAAGAAATCGGACGGTGATTGTAGTCACTGCATACTGTCGACATAATTTCTGACTATGCTAATGCTTGCACGAAGATGCTCATGAACTTGCACAATATTCTCTCCATATCATTGTGGACCTACAAAAATCGAACTTCATGGTCATTATAAATGGTTATTAAGGAGGTGCATGACAACCCAAAATTTCTATTCCGTAAATAGTTTTACTTCCGCACTATTTCCTAGAAGAGAAATCCGTTTGATAAACCTATTTGGTTTTTCATTTCCGGAATAGATTTGAAGAGAAATCGAAGTTAAAATTTTCTACTTCGATTTCCGAAAAAAATAAGAAATAATTTTTCCCACTAAACCATAATTTCGGTAAGTCCTCCCTCATCTCCTCTATGTCTCTGCCTCCTCCTCCTCCTCCTTCGCCTCTCTTCATTTTATTAAAAATAAAAATAAATATATTCATTTAAAAATTAAAATAAATTTATTAAAATAAATTTTATTTTCATTTTATTTTATTTTAAAAATAAATTTATGAAATTTATTTTTTATTTTGATAAATAAATATAAATTTATTTTTATTTTCCTTGAGTGTTTTGCCAAATATTTTTTTAGTTTTTATTTTTATTCATTTTAAAATAAATTTATTTGTAAAATAAAATAAAATAGAATAAATAAAATAAATTTATTTTAAGGATATTTTTATTTTAAAATAAAATGATGTTTTTATTTTATTTTTTATGATTTATTTTATTTTATTTTATTTTATTTTATTATTTTTTTTGTTACTAAATCATTTTTATTTTTATTTTTTATATTAAAGGTCGTCGGTCATTCGCGCCGCCGCCTCGTCCGAAAGGAAGAAATTTTTGTGTCGTTATCAAACGAATTTTTATTTTTAGAGTAGAAATTTTGTGTTGTTATCAAACGGTTATTTTTCTTAAACTCTTCTAGAAATGAAATGAAAAACATATTTCTTTCAAAATATTTACGGAATCGAATGGTTGTCATGCGCACCCTAAGGCTTGCGTTTGTTAAAAATTATTTTTGTTCCCGGAACAAAATTTCTATTTTTTTTTGTTTTGGGAACAAAAATGAACAAAACGTGTTTATTTGCGTTTTGTTCCAAATTATTTTTTGTTCCCAAAACATATTTGGAACAAAAACAAGAAACAATTTTTTTTTTTTTTTCGGAATACATTTTAGAAACACTTTCTTTTCTTTTTCTTTTTCTTCTCTATTTTTTTCTTCTTCTTTTTTTTTTTTCTTTTTCTTTGGCCGGTTGTCGGCCTCGGCCGGGGCCAAGAACCCGGCCGTCGAGGGCCGACGATGCCGTCGGGGGCCGACGAACTCATCGGAGCGTCGCCGCCCCCGGCCGAGGCCGAGTGTCGCCGCCCGGTGAAGCTCAAGCTTGCCTAGCCAAGGTGAGCCCGACCTCGCGCCGGGCCGGGCGAGCTCGATCTCGCCCAAATCTAGCGAGGCCGAGCTCACCCTAGTGGCCGGCAAGCCTCACCGTGGCGAGCGAGGCCGCCGACCAAAAAAAGAAAAAGAAAAAGGAAAAACAAATAAAAATAAAAAAATAAAAAATAAGAAAGAAAATGGAAAAAATATTAAAAAATAAAAGAAATAAAAAAAATTATACAAATTTACCAAACGTGTTTCTATTTATTTTTTATTCTTCGAACAAGTTTACCAAACGCGTTTTTTTGTTCAAAAATTATTTCCCGAACGTAAATACTTTTTTTCTATTTCTGTTTCTTGGAATAATTTTTAAACAGAAATGTTACCAAACGCGCCCTAAGTGACCACTAACTAGACCGACATTCTGGAAGATCCATTCGGAGAAAAAGAAGCTGAGAAGATGAAATATTTGCTAAGTAGCTTCTTCAGCTCCGAGAGTAACCACAGAGAGCAACTGCATAATCAAAATGATGAAAATTTGCAATTTGCTATGCTTTTAAATCAATGACAGTCGATGTATGCATTACAAAGGAAAAATGATTTGACTTCCCAATCAATAGAGACTGAAGCTCACGCATTCAAACTCCAAATTCGCTAGTATGACATCCAATCAAGTCTTTCCCTAGGTAAAGAAGCCCTAGATGGACTTAATTCAACTCGTGTGGGATATCGTCACGAGTAAGAATCATTCCCATTTTTCTGGGTTTACCAATATGCAGGACCGCTTAATCTGATATTACCCGTTGTGGAAAAAGTGGAACTGCTCTCTACATCTCTAGGCACATGTACCCACAAGCACGTATGAGTACACAGAAAAACACCATCTCCTTTCCTCTAGTCAAATACCTATCGAAACGGATCCGCGTACACACTTTGAACAACAGTCTTTGGAATTAGACAAAAGAAAGGTTTCATACTCTCCCATTTGGTCAATCTTGAATTGAGCAAGCACACATATTTCTCCAAAAGGTGCTTAACTGCCTCAGTGCACATAAGATAAGTGTTCAGCATAGAAGTGTTATCATCATGTTAGAGCTTGTGTTTGGACGTGACAAGACACCATTGAAGAGAAGTAGGGATGCATATGCCAGGACATTTTCCATGTATATTAATCAGTAATATCTACAAGTGGTGCATAGCAAACAGTTAGATATTCCCTCATGTGTCATTTAATGAACAGATACCGTTTACAGTTACAGAGACGTATTTCACAGTTAATTGGTTGATTCCCACAGATGCCCAACTACAGGAGTTCAGAATGACGGACTAGATCATATGCTCCGAACATAATTGAATTCTATGAGCTGGTTGTGTGGAAGGAAAGAGCTCAATTGAAATGTGCAAGGATTCTTCCTCGTGGATGTCTATCCTAGAAGTAATTCTAGTAGCTTTTCTCTTTTCCCTTCTGTGTCTGTCTTCATGATTTAAGCTCAAACAAGGGGACTCAGCAAAAGGGAGGGTCTTACACCAAGTATTCTATCGCCAACTCCTTCTGCACATCAGTTGGCCTCCTCATTACAAACAAATTGGACAAACTTAGATCTAATTTCTGGTGGAATACGGATAGGACGATAGTTCTTGTCAAGCCAAACAGCTATAGCCTTTGCTTCCAAAATAGGCTGTGGAACATGTAACAAAAATGTCTCAGCGCCAAGACAAGATCTAGTATGATATAGAGAAATTTAGTTGATAAACAGACCTCGTTGTTTGGCAGCCTGAAAATGAAGTGCTCAAAGTATAATCGAGCGGCTGATGAGTTAGATACCCTCACCTTTACAACGAACCTGTCCCCACTCTGGTTGCCCAAGAAAGGACATCAAAACAGCTAGTTAATGAATATTGAATGACACTACAATCACAAGCAAGCACTTCTGCACATATTTGTATAGTCGTATATGGTGCTAAAGACAATGCTTTTTCAGAGTAAAATGTTCTGTTGTGTCTATTTGCATACAAGGAAGCTGGCATTTGAGTTCCTTACTGCCATCAGATAGCAGGTTCATCTATCTCCCTAACAACATCAACAATCACCGACCCTTTTTCCATCCACTCAGTTTACACATACAGGTTCTTTTATGCGATTGTGTCCTCTCTGGGACTATATCCCTCATCTGCTCCTAAGACATCCCCTTGGATTTCCCTCTCTTTTTCTCATTAGCCCTAACCAAAAAGTGATACTAGCTATTGTCACAATTTAAGAGAATACTTCTACTTTTGAATGAATATGCTAGAATCACTAGTCAAGAGCAGAGGCACCCAGTATGTGCTGTTTAATATTTTAAAAAAAAAAATTCTCAGGAAAAAAATTGAAAATAGTGAAATGAAATGAAAGGCAAGAGGAGAAAGAAAACAAGGACAAACTCTGAAGGGCCTTAAATATCTCAATCTATCTATTGTCTTGTCATTGTTGCCACTATACCGTACTCTATATAGGTGTTAAATGTATATCTAGGATAGCTTTGGACCAACATAAGGAATTAGTGAACATTTTATAGGGCGAATACCAGCTCTGATTTGGATCAAAAGTGTGTGAAGTCTTCATAAATCAATTTAAAGTTGAGGAGGACCCCAACGAAAGCAAGGCAAGGCATACCACAATTCATGACCAGATATCATTAAATTAATCTTGAAGTATCATCTTTGCAAGAAATTACAAATGAAAAACATACTTTTAGAGGAGCGAGAAATTTGATTGACAACTCTGATAATGCCAATGCATTACCAGTTCTGGCCACAGCATCAGCACTTACACCAATCATTTCCAAAAGCTCATGTCGACCTGATTGAAGACCAAAATAGTTAGTTCTGCTCTTGAGTCGTGTGCAGACTTGTTAATTTAGTCTAATAAAAGAAACTATTCAAGCTGCACAAAATGACAAATCATCAGAAGAACAACCTTCACCTCTCAGTTTCCAACCACAAAGCAGGGTGCCAAAACAATGCCTTTTGAGACAAGTCATTATTATCGTATGATTAGCATATTCCCATCCAAGGAACGAAGCTCAACTAAAAAGAGAAGCAGGAAGATTTGTTGAAGTATGAGATTTCGGCTATTACTAACGCTAGCAGAATTTTATAAATTGGACTGGAGTTCTCCTTTCTCTCACTAGAAAGTCAAGACCACTCCCAAAACTCTATGCAGGACATTGCATAAAAATGTTACCTGGTTTTGACATATGCATCCCCAGAAAAAGGATGGAACCACCAGATCACAAAAGGTATAGCGGCTCAGCAGACAAACTAACGTTATGGAGATTTGAGAAGACTGTTATCTAACCAGACCAATACCTTCCAAGCCCTTTTGTTCCGTTTCCGTGAAAACCCTTTTGTCCCTAGACACTTGCAAACCACAAATTTTAACATTAGTCCCCTATGTTATTCTTATTACCACTATTTGAAGAGAAGCAACTCTGTAGTCACATTATTCTTACTACCCTTTGCCAGATGCTACTCGAACAAGGTGACATGACTAGGAGACTGAATCTATCCCCCTCCTATTAAAACCTTCCTCAAAAAGAATCTCGACCACGCAAGGAGGCCGGACCGGATGCGGGAAATGCGTTTGCTTCATAAAAATGTCATCGACAGGGTAAATGTACTGAAGAATTCTTCGTGCATAACTCAGAAACCACGAGGCTCACCATGTTGACAGTAGCTCGCGTAGACTGCATTGTTCACCACGCCATACTGATCCAATTCATAGTCACGGACCTTGAGCTCCACATCGATGAACCCACTCATTCTGCGAAAAACGACCAAAGATGGCGAACCTCATCAGTCATCATCACAAACCCAATTGACGCAAGCAAAAGACTCATCATCGCAGTGCCCAGATGGATGCATTTGACAAGAGCGGCGCGTACCCTGTACCACCTTTGAGATCAAGCAATGCCGACGGCGCGCGCCGGCCCTCGCGGTGGACAGCGGCCGGAGGGGCGTCGGCGTCGGCATCGGCATCGGCGTCGGCCGGGAGACCGGGAAGGCCGGCGGCGGACGGCGAAGAGGGAGCGAGGCGGCGCCGGCGCCGGCACGTGACATATGGATGGTCACGTGCGCGGGCGGGGCCGAGGCGAGCGCTTGCAGCATCTTGGACGGCGGCGGTCCGATCCGGGACATCGCGAGGGACGGGAACCGCGGAAGAGGGACGGATTGTCCGAACGAATGGCCCTTTTCCGCATTTTAATTTTAAATTCAAAGGAGGGCGATGTCGATACGATTCATGCAAACGAAAGTCCTAGGTGGATAATCCGCTCCGACATCATCGAATCCCACCGGTTCAATACAACGAAAGGCGTGGTGGACAGGTACAGCTCCTGAATCAAACCCGGCTTTAGTGGGCGACTCGGTTTTGGTCTTGGGCCAACCCCGAACCTGATATAGGCCCAGCCTCTAATGGGCCACGAGTTGGGCCCAACAGGGCTGCTTCTGATACTAAGGACGACGGCTGGTCAGATTAACTCGTGTTCTTGGCCCGCCCAATCCCTTGGGTTACGTTTGATAGCTAGAATAAAATTCAGGATAAGATACAATTTATTCTATCTTACATTTGATACTTACTTAAGATAAGATGGGATATAAATCGGATAAAATTATCCTATCGAAGAGATGGGATAAAGGTAAACATGATTTATAATATCCATAATAAGAAAGTTATTTTTTTCAAATAACAAATTTCTTAAATTAACCAAATTAAAATTATATTTCAATATCAATAATATTTGAATTATAATATAAAAAAATTCAAAATAACAAATATAACCATTTAGTTATTTTTATTTTTATTTATATATTCAAATTTTATTTTATTTTATGATATAAATTCAATATATAAATATAAATTCAATATATAAATATAAATTCATATTTATATTTATTACATGTTTTAGGCATTTTAGTATCTTAAGTATATTAGTGCATTTTACTATTTAATGATTTTTTATTAGATAATGATGGAAGGGGGAAAATATAAAAAAGAAATTAATTAAAAAGGAAAATAAATAAATAAAATAGGTAAGAATGTTGCAAGAGATTTTTACCATATCCATTTATAAGATTTTTGGTCCATTTATACTAATATGTAATTTAAACTAAATATTATACATAATATAATGTGAATATATATGATTTATTATTATAATCATCAAAGAGTTGATAAGATATAGCAAAATCCTTGGATTTGATAGCCTATCCTATTTAGTTCTATACCAATTAGAAATTCGGACGATTAAACGTAGCAATTTGGTGACATACGAAATTGGTGTGTGGGGACGATCATCACATAAGCTTGAGAAGTACCGCTTTGGTCATCCCCATAACTAGTTTCCTACTAATTGATGTGTTGTTCAATAAGTCCCCTTCCTTCAGCTTCAATAGTAATTGCAAGAGCTCTAATGCCTTGCTATGAAGATCTGCTGTTTTAAATGTTAGATTTATGTTTGTTTAACTTGTTGCAATTATAGGTTAATGGCTTAAGATAACTCTTCAATTCATGTCCTTTAAGTTTTCTGCTATGGCTTTTTTGTCCTTAATAATATTGTTGTAATCATGGAACAATGGCTCTACAAATATGAGCATAATCGACACGACTCTTTAGTTCATGTCCATTCAATTTTCTGTTAGTAGTTTTCTTTGTGTTTAAAAAGACGTGTCCTTCAGTTCATTAGTAGTTTTAGTTCTGTCCATTCAATTTTTTGTTAGTAGTTTTCTTTGTCTTTAAAAAGACCAATTAGTAGTTGCTCTCTAGGTGTGACAGAAAAAAAGTTTGCTTAAACTCTATTTCCGTTGTTTTATTTGTGGGCATGGTCCATAAATTTACAAAGCACCGTTAGCAGAAATTAATAGCTTTAAAAAGTTCTATAATCCGTACCTCACCTTCTATCTAATTTGGTTTCAATTTTATAGCAATTTTATAAGTCCACATTTGGTTTGTAATTCACTCCCCTCTTTAAATTAGTTATCACTTTCTTAGAGTTAAATTTTCAATAATTTCCCTTGTTACAATAAATATTATTGTTTTGGAAACAACACAACCTGTTTTTGTTGTCTCCATACAATGATGTTGTAGAAATGTGTACTGCCAACCAATAAAATCATAGTTATTAGAAAAGGAATTTTCAATGTTTATTTGTTCAGTGATTAGTAGTCAATTATTTTATTAGACATATCCATTCTTATAAAATGAGTGTGTGCTTAACTTCGATGGTACTCTGTTGACCCTCCTATTTTCTGACTTTAGCTTTGTAGTATTTTGGTTTTGCTCTAATTCAATTTGCTTTACCACGAAGTGCATACTTTTTATATATATTTTTAAGCAATCAATACAATCTTTTTATAATTAAAAAGAAAAGAAAAGCCAAAGTGTTCCGTCCAAGTCGATATTCACGTGTTCACTATTATTCTTTTTTGTTAAAAGAAAATAAGAGAATTCACGATACTTGACGTGGAGTGGTCGGTTCTTCAAATAGTTGGAATATGGTAATTGGGAATTGACGCTAATTTCCCCATCGAGCACATAAAATTACATCATGGACCAAGAAACATATGAATTTACATCTAAAATTAAAAGATTCCAATCTGTCTCTCAAAAAAAAAAAAAAAAAAGATTCCAATCCAAGCAGCAATTACTTAGACGAAAAAAAAAAAAAATGTCAATCAACCTCCACGCATGTCCATGTCATTGAAAATTCAAAGTCATAACTTTTTAGTCACAAGTTGATGGTTTAGATAGACATAAACAACAAGGTTCATGCATCATTGGGTCACCCATCAAAATTGGGAATATGATTACCTGAGAGTTGTGATCATATAGACGAAAAAGCAATACTATGTAGAATTTCAAATGAAGAGTCCGGGAGCCTAAATATGTAGTACAATTGATCAGAACCAATAAAGGAAAATATATAGAATCTCCTAAATATATCTCTAACACGATTGATTGATGAACATGGAGGCATCCAAAACGGAAGCCTCCAAGTGACCAGTAGCTTTCCCTCCCCTTTCGCTGAGCAATGCTTGTCGTCTCTCACGTCCGACCCCCACCCCACGCGTACGCACACGTTACATATGTCACATGTTATCCTCACACGCACGCACGACTTCTATCGCGAATTATTATTGTACGAGAAACGGGGGTGGTCCCTCGGCTTGCTTTCACATGACATATTGGCAACCATCTCCTCCAACTGCACAAATTTGGATAACGGACAAAACCCTCTCTCTCTCTCTCTCTCTCTCGATCGATCTCGATCTCGATTGGAAACTCGGGGAGTATGAAATGCGAGCAACCCCAGCCAGCCATAAGCAACAATTATTGGCCGTCACGGAGTGGACCTGCCCTTCGATTTTAAGTCCACGTTGTGCAGTGAATCGAGCCCCCCCACCCCACCATCGCCTTGAAGATGGCAAAATTTTCACACCCCACCAGATCACGCGCGCGCACAACACGACACTCGAATGGAGAGGGAGGGGGGGGTCCTCGGATGGATTTTAAATCTTGTTCGCGTCGAAACTGTGTCGGCAACTCGTGGTCGGTTCTTTGGATTTCATTAGTAAACCTCAGTCTATTGTGAGCTCACGCGATTGTACTTATCGTTTCGACACGAATGGCCTTGGACTATAGTCAACCTGTTTGGTTTTCTTTTTTCTTTTTTGGATTGGAAAGAAATTTTTCATTTCGTATGAAAGAGAAATGCATAATTCCAAGATAAAAATGGAAATCTCACAAAACGAGTAAATCGGAAAAGTGAATTAACTTGGTACATCCTGCAAATACTATTTCCACAAAAATAAATCTTTCATAACACCAAACCACGATCATCTCGCATTATCCCCAATGATGAGCACACACTGAAAAAATCCCAGCTTTTGTACTAAAAGGTGGTGCGAGCTTAACCAAGCTTAAGTTTAGTATGCTGAGCACCATCACAGTATAGAGACCAGAACAACACCTACAGGTTTTAAGAGTATCGAAAACGCCTTGTAAATCTCATATTTATTTCTAAATCGGGATAAAAGAACACCAAAATCTAGATCTAGCTCTACATCTGTGGAAGATGTCAACCTCATTATCCACAAAATCAACAAAATAATCTAAAAGAGAGAGAGAGAGAGAGAGAGATTCTTTATCTCCCTTAGGGAAGTCAATTTTGGACTTCTAACCTATTTGGTTTTTAGAAAGTATTTCAAGATTTATGGTGTATGTATATCATAGAAATGAATAATTTGAATAATATATATTTTTAAAATGATCGTTTATATTACTTACAAATATAAACAAAAGAAAATATTTTCATCGCCTACAAAACGATAATGAAAAAAAAATCATTGATTAATTACCTCATGCAATACAAATAACTATTTTTAGTGAAATATTTTTTAAATCATTTATTTTCCAAATAAATAAACGAAGCCTTAAGGATACTTATGGGTGTTATGTGGCTTTGCCATCACAAGAAAGTCGAGTATAGCATCATTCGTTATGACACCGCTAGAAGATTAGAACTCCTAAGGAACTTTTACCAAAATTATCATTAGATGTTTTGATCGTACATGAGGTAGGTGAACCTCACCGAGATGCTAGGAAGTCCCTCTCCACACGAGGTGCGTGGAAGCTAAGCAACTTGGTATGAGCCATCCGGAGTAAGTCCATTCCATGGTAGATAATTGACCCGGGACCCCCGACTCCATATCCCTTTACCATTGCGCTAATCACATTGATGGTGACAGCCTCTACTTGGGCTGACATTATCATCTTGGCAAAGCCGACAAAAGAAAAGTCAAAGCCAATCAAAACTGAACCATTTGGGTCATCCATCTAACTTAAATTGGATGCTCAAATCAATACCCAAAAAATATTTAAAAATGGATGCTCGAATGGTTTCTCATTTTCAAGGTACTGTTGTTGCACAATGGAAGTTTGTGACTTTATCTTGATAGGCCAAGAGGAGCGCCCCCCCAATAATCTCTCACGCGGTCAAATTTAGCTGCCACAAATTGGAAAGATGGAAATCCGAAATTCCATGTTCGGACCAGGTTCTGCCCTTTTACTATCCCATCCCAGATTCGTCTACCGACTGGGTTTTAGAAAATTACCCGTCCGGAGAAAACCCTTCTTCTGCTTGACGTGACCTGCATACGTGGAAGAAATTTTCAGCTTCTCTTTCTTGCTTTTCCAAGTATTCCAAGGTGTTAGCTTACTGCCGCCCCTATTGTGCATACCCTACAGTTCCACGTTTACTCATTATATTATTATTTTCGTGAACGATTTATATCTTTGTTCGGTCAACCACGTTTCTCACCAAGAATCTAGAAGCACTTGATGGGAAAATGGAATAAATCATACCTCAGAAGAAACACCCAAGAGCCCATCCATCTCTCAACGGTTCTTTTCACCGAGAAGACCCACCAAGGTCTCAGTCTCGTCCCCTGCTCCAGCCCCCCTCCTTCTCTCTCTGCGGCCCTTCATTTTTGAGTTCATGATGACGCTTCACTTCATCGAAAGCACATGCATCAGAATCGAACTGAGAGCTCGCGATATGATAGCACAAATTCGATTTAACTGCTGTTGGCATGTGATATGTGAGCTTCACGCGGAAGAGTTTGATCAACCACTGAATCTACCACGTGAAGCAGAAAAGTTGTCATATGGATATAGTACATATACTGAACTGAACTATGATTGATATCTATAATTTCATATGGATGTTATGAGGGTCTCACCATATCTGACCATTCATATTAAGATTGATAAACCACTTCTGCAAAAGGAAGTAAAGTTTTACCTATATTATTGGATCTACCATGAGAAATGGAAAAGTTATCATATAAACTAAATTATGATTGACAACGATGATCCTACGTGCATATCATGTGGATCTCACCATATCTAATCTTTCATAGTAAATTTGATAGAAATACCAAAAGAGCGAATGTTTTCACCACAACGAGGCAAGAGCGTGTATGTATAATTTCACGGGTGCAATCCCTTAGCCCATCGGTATGAACCTCATTAAAATAGGACCCATAACAAGATATGGTACCGTGTAACTAAAGCTCTACCAATAAAATTTTCTTGAAACCATGAAATATTCCACAATCCTTGTAACAGGCATTTCTAAAGAAAAAGTTACCAAAGCTACATGAAAATATTCATTCCTGCCCTCAATGAACACAAGAATAAATGGTCTATACATCGTTTTCCAAATTTGCCGCCTCCTAGGGGGTAAGAACTTTTTGGCCAGATACATGCTCTGACCCCAAAGAAAAATTATGTTCCGCGTGACTTTGTATATAAAGGCAACGAACATGTGGAAAAAGCTCAAAAAAACAAGGGTTTACTTTACTATTCTAAGTCCTCTACTTCTAGTTTGGAATCATTAAATTCTTGGTCTCACTTTCGCTTGGCCTATCACCCGAGAGAGTTCTCTGCAGAAACTTCACAGCCGTCCTCTGCTCTTTCACCAACCATTGTATGCCTGGTTTTACTAGGGCTAGGAGTATGAGCATGTCCGGAGAAGAAGAGGGCGACCTGCGAAGGGGGCCATGGACTCGCGAAGAAGACAATTTGCTCATTCGCTCGATCACGTGCCACGGGGAGGGGCGCTGGAATATGTTGGCGAAAAGCGCAGGTAAAAGAGACAAACCGGAGTATGATAATTTGACAGTCATTTTTTGTTGGCAATTAGAACGTCTAGATGTTGCAGAAAAGAAAGGCATGATGTAAAGAGGATGAATCTGTCGTTCCTGGTTTCAGGATTGAAGAGAACTGGCAAAAGCTGCAGATTAAGGTGGCTGAATTACCTGAGACCCGACATCAAGCGCGGGAATCTCACCCCGCACGAACAGCTCTTGATCCTTGAACTTCACCACAAATGGGGCAACAGGTCAACATTCAATTGATATTTTCCTTATATAATTTCGTCACATAGGTCGTAAAAGAAAGTTTGTTCTTTCCTACGCTCCTTACTAATAATATGTCGCGTGTATTTTTCTGTATCCATCTGTTTAAATTCAATGATGACATATCAGTATTCAGGCAATTTCATTGCTCATCACATGTGATAATAATTTGATCATTGGGCGGATTTGCAGGTGGTCGAAAATCGCGCAGTATCTCCCAGGAAGGACAGATAACGAGATCAAGAACTACTGGAGGACGCGGGTGCAGAAGCAAGCGCGCCAGCTCAACATCGAATCCGACAGCGAGAGGTTTCTCGATGCGGTCCGCCATATCTGGATGCCCCGGCTGCTCCAGAAAATGGAGCAAGCTTCGTCCTCTGATCAAACAACCAGGACTTCTGATATGAGCATGAATTGTTCTGTTTCTGCCTCTCCAGTACATTATCCTCCCTCCACATCCTCACCCAGCAAATTGACCCAGAACTCGAATTCTTCGATGGAAGTCTCGAGTTATCCGATGGCTGATGCAGATATTTCTCCGAATTTCCCGATAACGGGACAGACACCTGAAATTCCTGAAGCATTCTCAAATGCAGATGTCGTAGCCTTTGGCAACAGTACTGCGTACAACCCTTTGCTTGCGGGCGACGGTTACTTTGGGGACGGCACCAGCTATGATGTGAACGACTATGCCACCATGTCAGCACTGAGCGCTTGCAACGGGTTTCCATTGCAGGGCCACGTGGAAGGAGGCAACTGGGCGGTCGATGACATGGCGGATGCTTGTTGGACAGTCGATGACATATGGAAGTTTAGAGACTAATGCAGGGCTGGAGGATAGTCTAGTTATTTATGTGTAGACCAATCCCAAGATCTTTTCAATTGGGTCTAAAATTTTTACTTATTGATTCGTCATAAGCTTCTTCTGTGACACCCTAAAAGTGGGTTCGATTTTAAATGCAGATGATGTTAATAGTTCTCATCTTTTGAAAATTATTGGCATGACGTTAGCACTTATCCAAGCAGTGCCCTAACATAGGGGTTTTGTTACGATTTTATTGACCAGCCCAAAAAAGCAGTTGATAATTGTTCTTATATTATATCACAATGTGTCATGTCTTACCATCTTTTATGTAAATTAATTCATTCATCCCAAATATCATATATTATGATTTTGACAGGTGAAAAGAGTATTGAAGACCTTGATATCCTATATATTACGATTGCCCCCAAAATTCATTCGACTTCATTTCGCTCCCCACATAGTATAATATCCCCTAAAACCCTCCATCACCAATGTGTCTTGGGCAAATTGATACTGTTACAAGTAAGAGTAGGCAAAGTATACTATTGACATTGTCCAAAGATCGGCCCCTGTTTGGTCAACAGCCCGGCCAACAACATTCTTCTCTGGATAAGTCGGTCCAAGGGAACTTCTTCAATTATTGATTTGCTGACCGACTGGATGAGATCAGAGGTCATGTCTTTTCGAGGAAATTATGGAGAGGAATTTCGATTTTTTCGGCCAACGCACGTTGAGCCGAGGTGGAGTCACATCGACGGTAGGGATAGGGAATGCGTAGGCCAATGCATGTGTGTTGTTCGATCGTGCATCTTATGTTGTGGTAAGAGCACTTAATGCCAGACCCACACCTGCACCACGTTGCACGACTCGTGAAAGAGATCGCTTGTAACATGGCATGGCATCCTCTCGTTTTGTTTTGTTTTGTTTTGTTTTTCCTTTTGTCTTTGTTTCCATGTAGTTTGAGGTCGGAAAAGTCGGAGTTTATGGCAATGTGAGCCAATTTCGAGTGGGCCAAACTACTTTTGATTGGTAAACGACTCAACTTAATTCGGGTGAATCGAGCCTCAATGAGGAATACTTAATTAGCCGCACCACACAACCACCATTTGAGAAAATCTTACTTATGAATCAACTAAGAATACCTTTCTCGGTCGATGTAAATATATTTCTAACGTAGTCACTTACAAGTGATAATTTGAAATTAGTAATGATGCATATTTATATTCGCCTTCACTAGATGTGCTCCACTTAATAATTAATCACACAGCATAAATCGAACTTCCCAATGACCCCCAAAGTCAAGAACAATGATAGACATCGAAGCCATCGTCATCATTGATACACAACTGTTGTTTCAACTCAAAAAAAAAAATAATAATCATTAAAAAAAAGGTCTTTAATCTTAGATCCTCTATCGCCCAAGGCTAAACTTCTAATTCAATTGGTCAAATCAAGGATGTCGTGAAGCATGTTTTTGTTACCATCGGGAGTATGATTTGTTCTTAAGACGGGGGGGCCATGATTTCAAATTCACCGCCAATTATAAGTGCATCTAGGTAGCTTGTACTTGCTTATATTGATGGGTCCGATCCTACAATGTCGCACCGAACAGTTTCCACATCCTTCGTTCTAATGAGATAAACACTGAACGAAATGTCTATGTCATGATCCTTCTGTCCAATCAATCAAAGTCGCATGAAGTCCAGCGAAAGCTAAGCTCCAAAAAGAGGTTCCCCTCTTCGTTATGAAGTTGAAATTTTCGTGTGTGTTGCGTAGAGTTTGCTCCTCTCGTGCTGGCTGTCATTCACCCTCTCCCCCCCCCCCGTGATGAGAAGATCAACCACTCGACTTAAATGCTGAGGATTTCGCCAATTCACGAATTTGATGGCGCAGCCGAGAAAGTTCAAAGCAATCGCAGAACGTCCACATCCAAGAACAAAAAAGCATCGTTTCGGCTGCTCGTCCAGTTCCGAGCGTCTGCTAATGTGCGCTTGACTGCAGCCTAGAATAATGGTCAGGTTGGACAAAACCGCAAGCAACTCGTCCGATTCCATCGACTGTTGATGCTTCTCTTAGCGACAATCAAGCCAAAAACTACAATCCAACGACTAGTTTATTTGACTTTGGCTCGAAGTTAATCCCGACTGATTTGAAATCCCACCCGAAATTACGTTGTATGGAAACTCGAACCATATTATGCAAGTCGAAATTGGACTATTGCCGACAAGATCGGGAGTGGTGCGGAGCAGGAAATTAATTTCCCACCGTGATTTGTGATTTTTTTGTTCTTTGTTGAAGTCGAAGTCCGTATTGACTTTCGAGAAAGACTCGGTCTTTTGCATAAATATATATGTTAAGTTGCAAAGTTCGATCTCTAGCGCATGTAGGGAATATGCTAAATATGTGTGAAAATTCGCTAGGGACACAGAGAACGAGAGTTGTCATCAAAGATGAGAATTTGGGATAATTCCTTTCTTGTGATTGATTCTTGTGAATTCGAGTTTGATATGGGATTGTGAAATCCTTACAAGTAAGTGTAATTGAGCAATTATAATCTCATTTTTATTGATCAAAGTAGAACCATCTTGTCAATATTTCCTTATTAGTAAGCACGCTGCCAAACCATATATAGCATTATACTCGGAGCATATTTTGCAAAATAAATTTCTTATTCAAATCATCTGTCCATCCGCGCGTCTGCGTCGGTCACGGCACATGTAATTTAGAAACCAACGTCGAAAGTCGTCTACACATGAGATTCGATTGAACAATGACATTCGTGCATAGCCTTAAAGATGTTCCTTTTCCATTCCTTTCTATTTTCATGCCTTGATTTTCCGGGGAAATGGAGAAGTCGCCATCCGCGTGACAGAGGCACAAATTCAAAGGTAGATTATTCCAGTTGAAAATTCACATCTTGCCTCAGTTGCCAAAAGAATAGACCCAAAAAAAAAAACAGAAGAAAAGGAAAGAAGAATAAAACGAGGGCTCTAAGGTACTTCCTTCCAGAAGAGAGACAGAAAAGGAGAGTAGAACAAGGAGTCGAAGTACGAGAATCGACCATAACAAGAAACAGTAATCGCCAGGGGTTTTGCAGGAGCATAGAATAATATGTCATACGATGCATTTGCAACGAAATTAAGAAAAAGCATGAAAAGGACAGGCTTAGCAAGGAGATGGCTCGTGCTTATTTTTAAAGTAACTCGAATGCTAATAAGATTCGGGAAAGAAGGGAAATGATTCTGCTAAATACAATTCACTTTCTCTTATCTCTATTTTGCGAAATAATACGGTGGAATCGAAGCTTTGATTCATTATCAAGAAAGAATGTAACAATGAAGAGATGATAGAATTAGAAGAAGAAGAAGAAGAAAAGATGTGATTTTCCCATGTTGAGAATATTTTTTTAGATCATATTTTAGCATCGTTTGACCCGACTTTGCAACATCATTATGTAGAGACAAGCTAAACACTCAATCATTAATTATAAGCTGTGAACATTGAGAATTGGGATCTTCTACAGTTACCATGTATCCGATTATCTTAGATGTTAAACTTAGGAGTCAAGAAAATCGTGAGAATTTGGTGGACAACTACCAACTATTATAAAAGTTTAAGTTATTAGAGGAATACGTTATTTATTATTTAAATATTCTAACACTCTTCCTCATACTTAGTCTAATATTTTGCCTAGTACTAAGTGTGGAAATTTAATTGGGGAGACAAATGAGGCTAGAAAAATTCAAACTTAAAACCTCCAGTTTTGATATCATGTGAGAATGTGATAGAACCACTGTCAACTGTTCTAAAAACTTAAATTGTTAGATAAAGACATGTTTTATTATTTAAATATTCTAAAAAAAATCATCATCAAAGTTGATGGAGGTGTTTACTCCTTGACCTTTCTAATCAAATAGAGGGCAAGATTTCTTTAAGAAATTTAAAAAAAAAAAAAAAACAAGAATGAGCGAGTTTAGACTCCATTTTCTTTGAAGAATAGTATTATCGGAGAAATTTTACATCTTAAATTTACCCTCTCGAGAGGAAGACGCATCAACACATTAAAATATTGAAAATGACTAACAGTCCTTTTATTTGCGTGTTCCTTTTTTTTTTTTCTTTTTTCTTTTTTTCCAATCTTTCCACAATTGGGTTTTGAAATTTCCAAAAGCGCATTTGAGTAAAGTTTGGGTATTTTCCGTAGCACGACTTAATCTAAACCTTTAGTTGAGTTATCCATATCGCTCATCAAATTAAGGGGGTAATTTATTAAGCAAATCAACCCCTTTAAATGTAGAGGATCTCAATACCATTCTTTTACAAAAAAAAAAAAAAAACTTTAAATCCTTGCTCGAACTATCACCACGGATCTCAAATCAACAAATTGTTAATTACGATTGCTGGCCATATTTTGCCAATTAACTTTGATAAGCAAAGACGATATGCGAAACTCCTTTCCTTAATCAAAACCACTGTAGATTTCCCTGGTGCTTACGTTGCTGTCGTGCGATTGCAATCAAATATATCACACGAGGAACCCAGACAGATTCCAACGTTTGCCGGTAGGAATACACATCATCAAAGCGATGGGAACAAACCTCGGGACGATGCTTCTCTAGACCAGCACATGGCACAGGATAGCAAAGCCTGAACATCGAAAGGTGCTCTCCCCACTATTTCGATGGTCCTTTTTATGTTGGTGTGCGCCCGAGTCAGATCAGTTCGCCCCCATTGGATTCCATGTATTCGAGCATGTGACCAACTGATGAGACTCATTATATTTGATTTTGTGTTTAGAAGCTTGGAGGCATGTCTCGCTCATGTTTCTCATCACCATCTTTTTCAAGATTTTCAATCAAATCAAAAGCTCTCTCTCTCTCTCTCTCTCCCCGTGTCAAAGATAATAGCGTGAAGAAACTGAACTCTCTCTTTTTTTTTTTTTTTTTTTATGGAAACAGCTTTTATTGGTTTTATCAATTGGGTGCTTTTAGTGCCAGGGAGTCTAGGGCCAGCTTCGAACGACGGCGACGTTCCAAATGATGATCACGAATCGTTTCCTATGGCTAGAGGGAGGGCAAACGAGTTACCTGACAAAACTTTAGCAAATCATGGGTCATCATATCAGAGATTCCGCAAGTCACGATAAAATTCGTTCATGTAAAACACGTTCTTTCGGAGAAATTGCATTCGATTTAAAGGACTTTCCGTTTTCTGAACAGCTCGCGTTAAAAACTTGTTACACGGACAATGTATTAGTTCGAGTACTATGTGTGGACAATGTGATCGGCAAGCAATCGATGGGAGCGCAAATACAGCTTTCGACTCCTTGAAAAGTCATCTACGTTGCGCGTAGGACACGATCAATGGGGCCCGATCCAAGTCGGTATATGCCGTCCATGACAAAGTTTATGAAACGACATAGGAACTTATTCGAGCTTTCCAATTTCAGCTGGTACACGTTTTGCTTTCTTGGCTTAGACCTTTATAAATTTGAGGGAATCTAAACTTAGTTGCGTGTGAAAGCATGAAATATAGTTCTTCATTTCCACTGGACTCCTCCCCCGACTTATGAATCTTCAAAGCAATTTAATTCCTATTTTTCATGCCAATTATATATCTATTTGCCCCATTCTAAGGTAGAATTCTAAAATTTGCAAGTTCTTAGAGGAATAATTACAATATATATATACTTTTGTTCTCTCATACTTTTGTTCTTTATACTTTTTTCTTTTTTTAACATAAAGCTCTTATTAGCCACTGGCAAGAGTTGCAGCCCTTGCTTGAAATAGTAGGCGTGGCTAACCTTGCCATGGCCTCACTAGCCTTGGACAAAGGCAACCTCACCCAAACCATTGCGGCTGTGGGGGAGGGCAAGGCAACCTCACCCTCAACCATGATGGTCTTGCCAATGGTCGAGGAGGGCTTCATAGCCCTTGTGAGAGCTCGCCAACCATAATGAATGAAAAAAAAAAAAAAAAGAGATAGAAAAGAGAAAACAAGGAAAGGAAAAGAAAAATTCAAAAAAATTATTCACATTAGCATTAACTATGTCATGTAGAACGGCTAGTGTCATGTCAATAATTTTTTTATCAAAATTGACAAGATGAACTAAATTGGCAAAATATCAAAAGGATTGAGACTTTTATGGTCAAATTAAAATGATTATGATTGAATTAGCATAGGTTCAATAGGTTTATAACTTAGCTCAAACCAATAATTACACACGACAATGTTCAGAATGATTTTAAATCAATCCACCATCTACAACCAGAAGCCTTCATCCCTCAACCACAGTTCACAGGAACCAATGTCATGGTCGATCGTAGGACACGTGACGGTGTCTTGGAATGTCATTGAGTCAATGTAAAGATCTCTCCAATCAATGTCCCGTAGTAGCACGCCTGAGAAAGGTGTCTTTCACCACGCATGCTAATTGCTCACCGAGTCGAGCTTGATGGGACACGCAGTTATAAGTGACCTTTTTTTTTTTTTTTTTTTTTGTCAAGAGTTATAAGTGACATTACACAGCACAACGTCTCATCCGTTAACGTGTACATGGGTTTCACATGGAAAACGAACACCTAGCTCAATCAACTAATTGTTCTGATAACAAACGGTAGAAATCTGTCTAAAGTTCTCAAGTCATTCAAATGATTGCAACCGTAGTTCACAAGTTCGGAAGGGGCTTGCAGTAAGATTATTCGCAAGATTTTCCTTATCAATCACCGACGAAGAAAACCAAGAACGTAGCCTGCATGTAACATCACTCGAATGGACCAGTGATGCAACAGGCGAACAAGCTTGGTCTGTTTGATATTATGGTCAGACTAGTATTCGACAACACACAAGCCATTCGCATGAACTATGCAATCGCAATGCCCGAGCACTACCCCTTTCCTTAGTGACATATAGGGGGCGCACCAAAACAAGAGGAGTAAATGAGCACGACATTCTCAGCTCTCCCTAGGACTTTACATCAGAATCAGATCAATGATGCATGATTTATGGGGCCAAAGAATAGGAATTTCCGGTATGATTGCTGAGAGAAAGGACGTTAAGTTGGCCATAGTGATTCTTTGAACTTTCTCGCAGCAAAAGAGCATACTCCGGAATTACTCGTGTTGAGGTGAAGAGGTTGTGCTGGTGATGCTAATTCACAATCTTGGGGGCAGCAGCAATCATCGCAGTCTCCCAAAGATGATGCACGGCTGCGCTCGTGAAGCAGAGGTGGCGGTGAAGGAAAGCATGCCTCAGAGGAACCCATGGCTGACAAAGCCGGAGGTCAAATTGGGTGATTGTGGGAAGCGGCAGGAGATTAGAGATTAGTGGAGCTAACACTAAAAATGGTGGCTGTGGAAGTAGGTAATGGATTGAAGAAGTGGAGGAGACCAAAAAGTAGAGATGAAGGTGACCAGACGCAAGCTTATACCAATTGAACAATGCTTCTGATGAACTTTAAAGCAATATTTCTGCTTCAAACCCATGCACCCAAAACTTAAATTAAGTAATAGAAACCAAATACTCTTCTTCTCGGTCTCACCCCTTAGAACCCATGCACACAGTTTTCTTTCTTCCCCAAATATAGAGCAGATTAACTAATTGAAGAGGGAAAGAAGTATTCCATTTTTCTATGATATAAATGATAATCACATGTAACACTAACTTCCCCAGAACTTTCATCTGAAGACACGACAGATTTTGATCAAAAAATGAACAAAACAGGTACATCGTGATTAATTCAAAGATATACGTAGTAGTCCTGTTAATAATGATTAATAGCCTGTGGTTAATAATCAGGGCAAATGTTTATACATCTGTAAAGTATTCAGAACCTGTGCATCTCTAGTTGCATCTCAAGACCTCGCTAGTGTTATATCATGACAACCTACTTTCCACCTTTACTGTAGCTATCTCGTAGTGTAACGGTCCGGTTGAAGACAAGTTTCTCAGATGTAGAGTCCTCGTCAACAACGAAATACCCTGCAATTTCAGATTGTCAATACAATGATGATCAGACAATATATGAACAGATTTCAGCCCTATTGAACAAGATAAACATCCTCCAAAAGGTATATGAGCAGAACATTATGCCAATTAAATGTAACATTTTCATAGCTTATAGATGGATGCCGCGTGGCAGTCAGACTAATCTAGAAAAGACAGGAAGTTTTCATTTTTATTAGAGAACAACCTAACCTCCGTACTAGATCACTCATGGGGAATCCTAATCATGAAGCAATTCAAAGATTTTATTCTTGCCTAATGCTTCTTTGATTAAACTTTTCAGAAGTACATAATCTATGCAACAGCTGTCTGAGTGGATGTAAAGCGCAAAACAGGAGAGGAAACAACCTTACCAAGAACTTTAAGACAGAATCCTATCAAAATGGCAGAAAAGAAGGAAGTCACCGAAGGCTAGTACAGCAGAAGCCAGCACAAAGGACAAAATTTAATAAACTTGTGGCCCCACTTTGCTAGATTGGGAAGGGATATAATGACAAAACAAATGTGGAAAGACACATGGGCTCTTAGGAAGCTGGATTATGAGTCTTGATCCATCATGAAGCTATTTTATGTACCATTTTAGCGATCTCTACATAAGCTATCATAAGACTTGCAACTGCTCTACCAGCACCTAACCAATCACTAGAAGCAATATACTTGGATGAGCCCAAAAGAAAAAAAAAGAGGAGTTTCCAATCTTCAAAGCTGTGCTGCTTCTAAAGGAAATTTAAGAAGAATAGATGAAATAGATAATCATATCAATGGATTGCGATAGAGATTGCAGTATCTCCTCAGAAAAGCATTATTCCTAGCTTCAAATGCATAATTCACATCCTTCACTGATGCTAAATAGCCATATGCCAGTATATTAATGCCACTAATAAGTCCCAGTACATACCAAGCCTTTCAAACTGAAATCTATCTCCCACTTTAGCTTCTCCAAGTGAGGGCACAGCATATGCAGAAGGGACCATGATTTTTGAATGCGGGTTGAGATCATCAAGCCAATCTTTACCAAGCTCAGTCGGATTCTAATTTAGCAACAAATATCAATAAATATTAATTATTCACATAAACCAGATAATGCAAGAAAAGAATACACAAAATTTCTGACGTTAATTTCCAACCTCTGACAAAAATAGCTTGTCAAACAATCTGACTTCCACCTGAAGTGGGTCAACACCATGGGAAGTTTCAGCAACCCAGTGAAGCACCCCCTTGAGATACATTTTGGGAGAGGAAAAAGAGAATTAAGTGTCAGCACTACAAAGTACCAACAACAACAGTTTGCTCAAAGCAATTTAAAAGTAACAGGAAATGAACATTAGACATATGAACCTTGGGTTTTGTTTTCTTGGAGGGATCATACTCAGCGTGAATCTCAACGATTGTTTCCTTATCATCAGCTAGGATAACATTGGTGCACTTTATGGGGAATGCATACCTACCATCACAAAAAAAAATTAAAATTAATAAAAATAAAAAAAATAAAAAATAAAATTTTGAGCATCAAGCACGCATTTGATAAAGTTGAAACTTCAAAGGAAGCAATCTAATAGGTCCATACCTTAGCATCACTGTTTTACCAGGAGCGAGACCATAGTAATCTTTTGAATCCTTCATCCGAAAATCTGACTGTTCTATATACACCGTCTTTGAAAATGGGACCTGGGGAAAATATTAAACAGTAAATTCGCTTCACAAAATCCATCTGAAAGCAATTTTAGTAAAATTATGGATGTATACATATATCAAACAGATTACCCAGTTCAAATGTTCAAAAGAAGTCCTAAAGACCTGACTTATATACTTTTTGAGCTATCAAACAACATAAGTTAGACCAGAATATCCAGGGATATTTTACCTCATCAAAGCCTATGGCTGCATTTAATGTTAATTACAAATTCCCATGTAGTTGACATGTAAAAAAGTTAAGATTTAATAATGAAAAGTATTAAAGCATCTATGCCTAGTATGGTGTGGCCATTACCTGGTAGATGGCAGCTGCATCTGTTTGAGCGTCAGGCCATTTCTTTGCTTCAAGATCCATCACACTGCCAGCATCCAAGTTGGTAATAACAACCTTAATAGAAAAATAATAATCAGTTAATGAAACAGCGAAAACAATTATTGGTCCACATAAAGAACAAATCCAGCACACACCTTAAGTGGATATAGAACAACCATGGTTCGAGGCGCTGTTTTGTTCAGTTCTTCTCTAATGTGATACTCAAGGCGATCCAACCGTATCGTGCTACCATCACTGTTGAGAATATAGAAACTTTAAAGTAAGGGACTACCAATTTGATATTCTTTTATGTTTTTCATGTTAGCTCCATATTTAACAAACTCAACCTTCTAGTGATTCCGATTCCTCGAGCAAAAGCATTGATTGAAGTTGAAGTTACACCTCTTCTTCTCAAACCAGCTAGGGTCATCAAACGCGGGTCATCCCAACCATCAACAAATTTCTTGGTCACCAATAAATTTAACTGCAAACATAACAAGAACATACTTCATACATGAAAAGGGATCGACAACTTTATGCTAATCAAAAACTGCTCAAGGTTCAAATTTCTGCCTCACCTTTCGCTTTGACATTATGGTATTAGTGACATTGAGCCGTGAGTACTCCCATACATATGGTTGGTATAGGTCTAGAGCATGCAATAGCCAGTAGTAGGAAGCACGCCGTGTTTCAAATTCAAGAGTACAGAGCTGTTGACAACCCCAGTCAGAAGACAAAAAAAAAAAAAAAAAAAAAAAAAGAAAAATTAAAAGGCACAAAGGCCAGAGGGAAAGACAAGCCTAAATGACCAAAGACCACACTAGCGAAAGAAAATCATTCACATATTATTACTGCTTTGAGCATCATGAAAATGTGCATTCTGTCCAAGTCTAGTAACCAACATACAAATATAACAAGCATGAATAAATCTAGTAAGGACCCTTGAGGACATTGACATAATATATTTCTCATACGACAGTCATGATTGTCCAAAAAAAGCAAATTGAAAATGTATATCTACAAGGCTAAAACAGATAGATCTATTGCATACTTTAAGGCCATTAAGCGAAAACCTACGTCAAGAACATCTAGAAGATGCCATTTTCAAAACAAGCAAAGATGGTTTACTCCCTAGATGGAGTTCCAGCAACTACAAAGCATATGTTTGAGCAAGGGATGTTGACAGATTTAAGTCATTGAATGAAGAGCCTCAGAGGTGAGCCTTCAGTCAAGAAAGATGCCACTTGCCCTTAATAGAAAAGATATTGTAACTTATCTCAAACCTGAATATAGATAAAATCAGTAGCTTTAGCCTCAAACATAATGATTAAAATCCAATTTAACTATGTTGACTCTACAGGCCTGTTCCTCGTTCATTCATAGTTATATCCAATTAGAATAGTTCATGCTATTGAAATGTCTCCACATAGTTGTTCATTAATTAGCTGAATCAAGCAAAGAGAAGAAAAAGCATCTAACATGCCACAAAATCCAGAGCCAAATCCCATATCCATAGTTCATTTGCTTATAACTTCTAATGCTACCTTAAATAGGCATTAGTGCACAACGTCAACTTAGTTGGTATTCACATGAAATTCTACATTTTACTTAAGCAGGGCACAGGAGGCTTTCATCAATCCGTAGTATGCATTTCATTATCATCAGATAGAAGAGCGAAGGAAATACAATTAACATAATGAAAGCGCCCCTAACCAGAGCCTCGACTTCACATCAACTATCAAACTTAGGTCCTCTTTATGGCTGCCCATCCTTACCTTCCTATCTCATTAATATATTTAAGGACATGAGACAAAAAGTACGCACACCCATCACTACCTTAAAAGCTCAAACAACCAAACTAATTGCTGACCTTTACACTTAGAATAATGCCACAGTTTCCCTTCACCATCCTAACTCCATATGGAGTCTATCCCCAAAACGCATGCCTCTGTTATTCTATCATCAACGGTAGTACTAACATTTGTTCAGGAATCATCCAGCAAACGAGAACACCATAGAATTGATGCACTGAAGAGATGCAATAAAAAAGAAACAAAAAGGGACATACCGAATGGGTGATATTTTCAAGGGAATCAACAATGCAATGAGCGTAATCATAGCTTGGATAGACACACCATTTATCTCCAGCATGAGGATGAGGAGTAAACTAGAGACAGTAAAACCAAAATGTGAATCACCAAGAACAAACATAAGAGCAAGCTGTTAGAGAGAAATTAATTAAGAAGGCATACCTTTATACGATATGCAATGAGATCATACATATTAAAGTTATCACTCTGCATATCCTGCTTCATTCTAAGTGTTGCTTTGCCTTCCTCGATCAAACCCCTTCTCATATCCTCAAAGAGTTTTAATGACTCTGCAATAGGTCTGTCCCTCCATGGACTATTCATCTTCTTTTCCCTATACTCCTTTATTTCATCCGGTGTCTACCAAAATAATTAAGCAATGAAAGAAACTGAGATTAAATCAAGAATGGATAAAGCACAATGAGAAGTGGGCAACACAAGAAAATTCTCCAACATAAATAAAAACTTCTAGGTGAAGAAATTCCTCAACATCTTTGTAGGAAGAAAGGTTAGCAACTGTTGCATAAAATCAAGAAGTGCGACTGTCGTCCAAAATGAAGAATTGCTAGTATGAGTGCATCCATGTGGCAAAATATCTAACTTGCCTGCTTGCAAAAGCTATGTTAGACTGAGGATCGAGCAAACGCTAGCAAGAAATTATAACTAAAATGCAGGGAAAAGCATATGTTGGGCAACATATTAGCAGAGCTGCAATAGAAATAGAACCTCCAAAGTTTTCTTCCAAAGCTTCCTATTCTACAAGGCTCAGCCTAAAGCAGCAATAATTTTAGTTGGGAGGAAGAATGCATCACAAAGAGAAATGTGTACGCTAGAAATTACCTTAGTCATAAACAATTCACAGCTATAAGAGCCATGTCGTTTACTTTCTGTTAAGTATTTGACACTCATTGCACATGGTTTCACTTAGTAATGGGGGAAATAGAATCACTTCTACCCAGAGCAGCAAGAAGATTTTAGCTATTAGCCAAAGGGAAATCCAACAGCTCACCTGATGATCAACATAAGCATGACCCCTTTTTATAAGCTCCACCGCCAGATCATACAACTCTTGGAAGTAATCACTGGCATAAGTGATCTACCAAAATACAAGTTATATCAGATCTTTCTCCCAGTAAAAAGGCTCAAAGAACAAACCAAGTCAATGAATGAAAAAAAAAAAAATTCACCTTGAAAGGTTTCCAACCCATCCAATCAACAATTTCTTTGATATGATCAATGTACTCTTTCTTTTCAGCTTCTGGGTTTGTGTCATCAAACCTACAAGTGCCATTAAAACATAACGAAGGCTAACAAACAGGAAACCCTTTCCGGAAGAATACAAGGGAACAATTACATAATCCATAAAAGAGTCTAGGGGGAAATCAAACTCGAACACCAGCACAACACACTAGTAACTATTAAAATGCATTCTAAGCTACAGTTTAAAGAATTCACGGAGTATAAATAGACAGCTATAACTTCACTAGACAACCAAAAGGCAGTATGGACCCTTCCTATTGGAAACCATATATGTAAATGGCAGATCATGCAGAAAGCAGAACATCGATGCCCTAAGAATCACAAAGAGTGCTGCTTGTGTGTGTTTTAAAATAACACTTACCGCACAATTCAAATGTTAGATGTTATTTCCTCTGTAGTTACTTCTTTTCCATACAAGTATTTTAACACTAAAATCCTTTCCCCTATCCAAGAAGACCATCTTCAATCTCCAAAAGAATTTCACCTACATTAGATAGAGCTGAGAACACTGGGTCAAGCAAACGGGCTATAATTCTGTTCTTTTTCTGTTCCCAGCCCACAAAATAAAAAAAGTGTTTTTCTCGTTTCTATTCTTTTTGTGTTCCAGGGAACAAAAAAAAAAAAAAACAAACACAACGCGTTTTTTTTTTTTGTTCCGGAACAGAAAAACAAAAAAAGTGTTCCGGGAACACTTTTCAGGAACAAAAACATGCGGCCCTATAACTTCTTGAGCCCACATAAACTATTGACTCGGAGAAATTAGTAAGAAAGTCTCCAGTGCATCAACTTGAGCCTTCAATCTTCAAAAGGGTTATCTCTTACAGTATATCGAGTAGAGAGCATTAGGGGAAGCAAAGGCTATTAACTAAGCCCAAAGAAAATAAATTAAGTCGGATAAGTTAGTTAAAAGGCCTTGTTTGGTAACAGATCAATTCTTGGCTATTTTTGTTCTTTTGTTCGGAACCAATAAAAAAAAAAAAATCCATTTGGCAACATCAGCTAATTTTTCAACTCCCAGGAGCAGATTTGTTTCCGAGACTAAATTTGGAACAAAATCAAGAAGTATAATAAAGCTACTTCTTTGTTCCTAGAAATAATTATAAAATCAAGCCATTTTCTTTTTTCTCTTTTCTTTTCTTTTTTTTTTTTCTTCTTCTTCTTCTTCCTCCTCTAGCCAATCGCCAGCCCAATAATCAGCTAGAGGAAGAAGAAGAGAAAGGAAAAAAAAAATCTTAAAATTATTTAAAATTAAAAGAAATTCTATGTCACAAATAAATTTGAAAGCCATACCAAACATTCCTCTTCTATTCCAAGAATAGAAATTTTGTAAAGTTACCAAATGCATTCGAATGCTCGAAAACCATCTAGGGAACAATAATAATAATAAAAATAATAATAATAAATAAATAAATAAATAAATGAGCTATTTTTTAGCAAAATTAATTCCAGGAACTAAATAGTTGCCAAACACACCTAAGTATACCTTCAGCTCAAGTCTCCAAAACTTGAATTAAGAATTTAGTTTCCTCAAGTGGCTATGAATGGCTTTCACTATTTTGGAGCTAGACCACTCTCGATTATCATCAAAAGGTGACACATTTTGATTGCCATAAGGTAGAAAAACATGACCATTATATGCCAAAACCTCATTTTTTTTTTAGCAGTTACCCTACCTCCCTTATTTCCTACGAAGAAAGATTTGGATATAGAATCAAAATAGGCACAATCTAAGCATATCTAAACTCACTCCACCTAGCAATAAGATTTGACAATCCAAGGAATTAGAGCTGCAGCAATTGTGAAACACTAAGTAAACTAATCTCCCCCAAAGTTGGTCAAGGAGCTTATTGCTCATTAAAATGTTCAACAATTTATAGGACTTTTACTTTACTTCAATGAAAATGTACTGATTATTTAAGATGAATATCTACCTTTTTCGCTGTTAAAGCCTGATAAGCTAATTTATTGAGTGTTAAACGAACATGTATAAAGCAGCCAATGCTTAGACTGAACTATTTGTTATTTGTCATTCAAAGGACTGGAAATGGAATACTTTTCACATGTTAGGTATTCTAAAAATCAAACTCACATGGATGGTCTAAAAGATCCACACATGTTACATATATATAGGGGGAGGGAAGAACAAATGTATTTTTTCCTACCTCAAATAGCAGCACCCAGATCTCTCTTTAGCCAGACCAAAGCTAACAAACATGGCCTGAAGTCATTAAGGTCACAAATGGCAGCCATAAGCAAAACAAATAGCGAACGCAAGTATGATTTAACAATTATTCAGTATTACCTTTGCATGACCAATATGCAGATACCCATTTGGTTCAGGAGGAAATCTTGTGAAAACTTTTCCGCCTGTTACTGTTAAGTGCTTATTAAGCATTTCTCTTGAATTGCAGCATCTCAACACACGATCGTCACTGAAAAATATCTCAGTATGCACCTGATAATTGGAGGCATACAATGTATTAAGCACATATTTGTCTGATCAGACTATACCAGAGAATGGAAAAGCAATTAAGAATATCCTTGCACGTAATTTAATTGGAGAGCAAGCTTCCAAATATGCCCAGTACTCAAAATAAGTCTATTGAGAGAAAGGAAAATAGAGGGAAAAGGAAAAATCTTACCTTGAAATTATCCTCTGGCTGTGGAAAATCCTTAAACGGATTAAGTTCTTCCTCAGAAGGCTGTGGCGCAGCAACCACAGCAACTTTCTTCTCCTACAACTCAACAACATAGAGAGAATAAAAATAATGACCTCTAATTAAAAAACAAAAAGCAAACTCTACATCCTGGTCTAAACCCACCTCAACTTTCACAGACTTTTCCTTCTTCTTTGCAGGCTTTTCATTATCTGCAGCAGTCCTTTCACCCAGCAATTCATACATTTTTGTATCTATGATTTGCTATAAGAAGACAAGGGTACATCAAGAATGAGAAATATAGCAGTGTGGAGAGGAAAAAAGGGAAAAAGAATAACATCATAAGTTTGAACAATTGGGAAATCCAAAGTTCAAGATGGCACCTTAACAATCTTTTGGTCAGCCCATGGCAGCATTTTTCGAACATGTCCAAATAATTCACCCACTAAAGACAAAGGAGAAACAATTAGATACTGTAATCCAAGAAGTGTATTTTCTTGCCATGATTAATAACTGAAATGGGCAACACTGCTAATAGAAAAGGATATGCCATGAACTATACCACGTGCGAAACTGCACAAGAGGTTAGTTAACAAGCTGAAAGGTGCAACAAGAATAATCCCAGCATTTGAATTCCATATAAATTTACTGGCTAATAGGACCTATAGAGCCACCCATCAATTCTATTTCTGGGAGACCCCACCCCACCCCTGGAGAGGAAGTTGACGATAATGGACCTTTCTGCAACCGATGCATAAATATGTGATGCTTAGCTCTTACAAAGTAGTCAGGGCTAGGAAATGCTTGTAAAGGGATAAAAAAAGCACATCAGATACTTTAGGACAATGTTTTACAACAAGAAATCAGAAGATTGAAATCAAAGTGCTGAGTCATCAAAGTAAGACAGAATTCAGCCTTTTGATAATAGTAGTAATAGATTATCTCTCACCATTTGTCCGATAACGCTGCTCCAAGATTGAGCTCTTTCTCTCTTCAAAAATCCCACTAACAGTCTGTTTGATATCTTCCACAGACACCTCCACTCCTGCTTGCACAAAATCAGCTATATGGTGAAACAATGCACAAGAGAACCATCATAAAGGTGAAAATAGTTTTACATAAACATAAGCATAATCATGCGATGGCGGCATAGTGCTTTGCAGCCTGAATTAAACTGCCAAAACACGCAGACACCACAACATGCATGCCAAAACAGCATATGAACAAATTGGAAATCTTAATATTCAATTGGAATTCGTTATGGATAGCAGTGCTTTGCATACCGACACCACAAGCTTCTTCAAACTCATGAGTCTTAAAGCTCTCTGAACCAGTGTGGGAGAAAAATGAAAATGCAGCATCTAGCTGTGCTGTGGTTTTAATCTGCAGACAATCAAGCAGCATGAACAAGAGGTAAATTATTTATCTGACATTTTGCCAAGTTCACAATCGTTTATCTAACACCGTGCCAATTAATCATGATTGAAACAGGGAAGAATCCGATACGTGCAAAAATGGTTGAAATGGTACTCGCAGACTCAACCACAAAGTTTTATATTTTGTCCTCACCTTTGACGACACGATGTACTCGAGCAATGTGGGACGGTGCACGAGAGCATTGGCAGGATACTTCGTAGCAACCTGCAGCAAATCCATCGCAGACAAAAGCAACGATTAAGTTCGTAAACCACTTCCCACCCGCCAAATACCAGAATCAACTAATTTGCGATCGAATTCTCTCAAAACAAACGCATCATTTCCATAAACTGTTCCCCCGATGAACTTAAAATCTGTCACGAGCTGAATCCACGAAATGCAAACTCACCGAGTAGAGAAGATTCCCGATGCTCTTGTCGCATCCATCCGTCACAGAAGCCTTAAGACCAAAAAAGAAACAGAGGACAACAACAAAAGTTCAGCGAATCGATCGATTCACAGCTAAGTTTCGCAAACTCCACGAACTCGCGGATCATCTATCAGTCATCCGCCAACTCACGCATCTCCGATTCCCCAACATGCAAACCGAAGCGCGACGAGATTCGAGCTCACGGCGGTAGGTACCTCGTGGATGACGGCCGTCAGGTTCGCGGTGACCTTGTTGTTGGCGACGGTGTTCTTGGCGGTGCGCTCGTCGAGGCCGATCTTCAGGAACAGCTCCAGCGCCTTGTCTTTGGCCTCGTCCTCCTTCACCATGTTCGACGTTAGGGACGACGGCGGCGGCGGGAGGGCGGAGCAGGAGGCCGATTCGAGCTCCGGCGGCTTGTTCCCTTCGCCGGAGAAGTTATTCCTGCGTCCGGGAGGCTGGATGGCTTGATGGATGGCGGAGCGGAACAGTATGCGATAAGCCCTCCGAAAACCTAGCAAAAACGGAGGAGGGCTGGGAGCAATTAGAGAGAATCTGGAGGGGCGATTTGGGAAAAGGGAGATAGATGAAAGATTCAGATTCCTCGTCTTCGTTCCCGTGAAGATTTTTAAGGGAAGAATGGTCGTCGGTTTGGTCATGCTTGGAAAGGACCCGTGGGCGTCAAGCAAAAAAAGCCAATGGTATCCGAAGCCATTGGCTTGAATCGTGACCCCGCGCCTAGCGTTTTGGTTAAGTCCGATTAATGAATCTTCCGCATTTTCGACAATTGATGACACTTTATTAATAGTATCCCCATGTAAAATGACGTGATGTGTCAATGGCATCTAACTAAGCACCATATCGACATAACTAGGAAAAAAATAAAAGGGAATCCAATAATTAAAAAAAAATGAAAGGTAAAAATAGGACCAAAGGATGGAAACTAACACAGGGTCAAGAACTCTTCATCATTGACACAAAAGACCAGGTGACCCTCTAAAAATAATTTTAAAACATATCATTTATCGTAATTAAGTAAAACTATCGCATCTCTCCACAAAAGTAATTGAGAGTTGTGCAATCATTTGCTTTTGACTATGAATGATCATGTTATGTTGTTTTAAATAGAGGATTGCATGACGCTCGGTTGTCATTATAAATGGCAACGAGGCCCTTTACATCTCACAACCCCCTTTTTCAATTTTTTTAACTTCTTTATTTTCTAATTTTTTTGAGGAAATATCTATGGATGGCATAGTATCTAATCAAACATTAGCTTCTCACCATGTGACTGTTTGTGTTAGTACATAGCTAAAAAATAAAAAAAAAAATGTGTCAAATTTTTAAATTTTATCTCTTAAATAAGTTGAATTATAAAACATTAAAAATGCATAACTGAGTTTTAAAATTTATCAAATTGATGTCAAGAAGTTTTTATAACAATTCGGTTATATTCATGTGATTTTCGTATTATTCTTTCAAGACACATGATGCTGAATTGTCAATTTTAATTTTTTTTTCAAGAGACAGGAATTGATGTGACATCTTCTTCTTCTTTGCTTGGCATCTTTTTTTCAGCAAAACGAATAAATATGAACAAGAAATTCAATATCCACGTCACGATCAACTTGAACCGTACCCGAGAGCTGGATTTGGTTTCTTCGAAGAAGACTCGACAAGGTGTCGTCGGATCACAACGTGGGCCGACGCATCCAAAGTCCTGCACATCTTCGTCTTTCTTTGCCCGATGAATTGGTCCCCTTGGAAGGCAGCCAACAAAATATTTCACGTTCTCATCTTTGGGCGACGACGACAAGATGCTTTGTAGCCGTACCATCTCTGCGCGAAAATTATATAACTACGGTCCTTTATTGCCGGATTTTACATAATTATAATGGCAAAGGTGCTTTTTATTCGACCCTTGCGCTATGAATTTTAGGGCCGATTCACCTAGCTCGGTAACATAAGCTCGTGATGGAATTATAGCGCCAAAGTCTTGAATTCTTGTTTTCTATTCACGTATTCGACCGGACGATGGACCAAGTCTCACGCCAATTCTTTTTCCCACTTGTGCATGCCGCGATTTGACTGGACGAGAACGTCTTCGGCTCTTAGACTCGGTCGTCGGCCTCGCAGCCTACTGGCCCGTCCAGGATCGGCCCGGGATAAATGGGCTAGAAGGCTTTTTAGACGGATTTGGACCGAAGTCGTTTGGGCGTGGTCGAATTTGGAATTCGGGCCCAGCCCAATTCGGGCCTACTCGGCGATCGCCTCTGGAATCTCTCCACGAAAGACCGTTAAAGGATTTCAGTATTTTCTCGATTTTCTCGCCCCGGTATCCATGGCTATTCCGTGGCTTAAAATACTTAAGAAACAAGTGATGAAAATTTTGCATTGTCATCCCAAGTTTATTCCTTGCACGATGTTTATTTAGTGTTCATTTTTGGGCCATATGATGTTATTCCTTTCCGTTTGTAGATTTTACTAATTTATATAAAATACAACGGGTTACATGGTAGTATGGTGCAACGTTTGTTTAATCCCAAACTTTTACTTGAAATTTTCCATGAAAACCTTACGCATAATATTCCATCGTATGATCATGACTTTTTTTTTGTATAATTTTTGCAATCTATATTTAATCGGATAAGTAGTCGTGTAATTTAATAAATATCTCATGTTTCTTTCTCATTGAAAATATTGTCATTTCTCTTTTCTGAGACAAATGAAGATTCTCCATCCATTGTGTGCTTATATTTGGAGCTTATCCTTTGCTAAAACAAAAATATAAGTGCTGAAATTTTTAAGTATTGAACATTATGTGCTAGAGTATTTATACCTAGAAAATAAGGCTGTTTGATAACAAATGAAAGAAGTTATCATGATTTTTTACTTAAACCCACCAATTAAGTTGCGTTTGGTCGATGATTATCAAATGCACTTAACCACAATAAATACTAAAATTTCAGCACGTAATGAGGTTATCGAACACACTTCTAAAAAAATAAAATAAAATAAAATAAAATTCTCAACCATTAATTCATCGAGTGATAAATTTAAAGAGAGCTTATTTCACATTGATCAACAATTGAAATGATTGAATCACTTAACCTAATTACCAACTATTAGAAGATCTATGTCCCTTCCAAGACTATCTTTACCATTTTTTTTCAACACCCACCAACCTCGACAACATCCTAATCTTAATCCATAACTTCACCACCACGGCATCCTCCCATCGCAGTTCTCGAGCCACTCACCATCGGGAATGGACCTTGATATGGACACATGTGGGTGACTTAAGATCATAGCTTTTTGACTTTCATTCGAGAAAGGTATATTTAACAACTTTGATCATGCATAGTGGATTTAAAGACATAAAGTGATAGTTAAAAAAAAGTTGGACAATGCACATCAATAAAAGCGTAACCCTTTTCATATTTAATTCGAAACACTTCTCTTCCTAAAATGCGTTCTTTACTACTGTGTCGTTGATGTTAAGATAAAAGGATTAAAAAAATTAGGACTTACAATCGCTCGGACTCGGAGGGTTATCTAGACACCATGGGACTTTGGGAAATTCTCATATCGACGGAGAAGGCTTTCCCGTCGAGCTGACCTAACCTCAACCCAAACGAAAAGAAGAAGATTCCTTCCGAGAGGGGAGACCGCACGATCGAACGCGTGGACTCCACGAGGGGAATTGGGAGGGGGTAATGCGGTCGGCATGCTGACCGGGCGGCCCACGTGGCGGCTGCCAATTGGGGGAATAAACTAATGCCCAGGGATGGCCGTCAAAGCGTTCTCCCGTGCTCCCCTACAATTCAAAGGTCAAATCATGACGGAGAGTCGCCACCTCCTCCCCTCGAATTCAGAATCGAAGATAGCGCGGACGCAAAAGGTTTATTTTTCTCTTTGTTTTATCGGGGGTTTCTTTTTCCCTTTTCGGGGGGTTTTTCCGGGAGAAAGCCATGGCTTCCTTTACGCGGCAAAGGCCCAAGTGTCATTCCTTTTCGAGAACGTAATCGAATATGGAGGAACGTGAAGATCTCTCGACCGAGAATGTTACGAAGTCTACAGCCCAGGGTTCGTAGCGTCCGACTTGGTCCCCCAGCAGTCCTGAATCGAGGAGCCATTTGTCTTGTTCTATCGGCTCATATGTATGTGAACTCCACCGCGTGGATTCTCTGGCCGCCGTGTCAAGTTATAGATCAATCGGTGTAGCATACATGAAAAGATCGAAGCTGATTAATGGGCGCGAGTTCATGCGGCGCGAGGCAGAGAAGCAAGCAAAGCAAGCGCTCCACACGCACCGTCAATCATCCACACCTTTAGCAGTTCTCTCTGTTATGTATTTATATCAGTCTGACTTTCGCTCGCCAATAAAGAGTTAGACGACAACGGATGAATGAGAAAAAGGCCATGTTAACTTCACACTTCAAAGTCCATATTAGATTCCTTTAACTGAAATTTGTTAGCGTGGGAAAGTAGAGGGGGAACCTTTTCCAGGAGACAAAAGCACGATAGACAGCGATGCGGCCGCTCAAAGGTTTCAAAATCAGCTGGACGAAGGAGTTACCAAAACATGCCGGAGTGAACGCCCCAATCAAGTTGATGTTTGCAGCTGAGCCAGAGCATGAGGCCAGAGATTGAATACCCAGGTTCCGACCGAAAAAAACTGACTCGGAGGCCAAGGGAGCGGAAAATGTAAACAGTTCGATCAGGCTTTTATGAACTGAACCAGCATGACCAGAGAGTTGCAATGAACTGACCAGCTACTAACAAGTCAAGACTCATGGCTTGTTGCCATGAAAGAAAGACGAGATGAAAACCAAATTTCTTGGAGTGGAACAAATATTGAGCAAAATCGAACTCCAGTGCATAACGGCTGTCTTGTGAACAAGAAGCGGTGTTCCAGTTTTCGCATTCAATTCATACAAACTGAAAAAACGAGAATGATATTCAAACAAAAGCAGCAGTAAACAATATGTAATCATGAAGCTCAGATACCACCTTTCTAAATGATGCTTGCATTTAGTTTCACACCACACCTAGTTACTGGAAAGAGAAATAGAGCCAATGCATTGCAACCCATGCCACTTGATCAGCAACAGTAACAATTCAATTCCCAAGAGTTCTTTCTGGATTAACAACATTCACCGGTGTTCCCACTTTGTAGAAGCTTATTGTGATTAATGGAAAGAAATATAAATAGAACCTACCTACCTTATCAAAATTAGCTATTTCAGCAAGAACAAGAAGGAAAAGGGAAAAAAGAAAAAACTGATCTAAAAAAGCAAGGAAGCTCCATATCTTTTTTACATTTCAAATTCAGAGAGGTAGTCTGAACCAATACGCAGGGAGCCCCCGAATGTCACCAGCAGTCAGCAAGCACGGACCTTTGAACATCAAATTTTCCAATTCGAAAGGTCAACCCTTCACTACCTCTGCAGAGAAAAAGAACCGAACATTGATGTAATTCAAAGCTAACGATCAAAGTAAGTGACTAGAGATCAATCACATGATTACGAAGAACGGAAACTGAGAAGGCTAGCGGCGTGTATCGACAAAAGCTACGTTTTTTGGATCCTTGATAAGATCTTTTCGCAGAAACACAGTAATCAGAAGATCCGCTGGCTAATCAAATGAATTGGGACGGGTCGGGGCAATATTACCTTGCCGTTTTCAGGATTCTCGTCGACTTTGTAAGTGTCCGCCGAGACCTCCGTCAACCACAGCCCCGGGAAAAGAAACTGCGAGAAAGCAACGCAAGGCAACCGAAGAAGATCAGAACCCAGAAGTCAAACCAAAACGACGCTCGATGATTTTCAAAAGGAAAACACTTGGAGAATTACGCGTTCACTTACATCCAATTGCTTCTGTACATTTTTGGGACGCTTCTTGAACCGCCGGGGCGGTCGGTGCCCCACCATCGCCGTGAAGTCCTCCTCAATTTCCTTTCGCTTCAGCGCCACCGCGAACTTCGCTCTCTCCTCCGTCTTCTGCGTCGCGCCACCGCTGTTACCTCTCAGGACCCTGGGCGACGACTTCGTGTCGTTTCCGCCGCCGCCGGCGGCCTCCTCGTTCCTCAACGGAGAGCTATTAACTCTCCCGCCGCCGCCGCCGCCGCCGCCGACGACGATCGGAGCCTTGCACGCCGCCCTCCTCGTCCTCAGATTCCACGGCTTCGACTCCTCCGCCGCCGCCGCCGCAGCAGCCCCGGACTCAGCCACGGCCTCCTCTGCCGCAGCGGCGGCCGCAGCCGCCGCCACCGATTCCACCTCCTCCCTCAGCAGCTCGTCCTTCATCTTGTCCGTCTCGGCCCGCAAATCAAACATCAGCTTCTGCCTCACCGCCTCGATCCCGCAGTCGCCGCCGCCGTCCTCGTCGTCGTCGTCATCGTCCTCCCCGGCGGCGGCGGCGGCTGCGGCGGCACCGACGATCCCGCCGGCCCTCCTCCCCGGGTCCGAATCGCGCGCGAACCACCTCCGCCGCTCGAAACCCGGCTCCCTCCGCTGGAAGGAGGAGTGAGATCTGGCGGGGGATCGGCGATCGGCGGCGGCGGCGGCGGCAGAGGAGGAGTCGGCGGCGGCCACCTTCATACACCGCATGTAGCGCTGGCTGCCCCAGCGGAGGCGCGGGAGCGTGAAATTGTGGAGCGGCTTCGATCTCTCGGGGCCCATCGCCATGGAAGCACGGACTCGTCCTCTCTCGCCGACGAACCCTCCTTCGCTACACACCATCACCGTGCGAGGCCAACTCGCGGGGGAAACAGCCGGAGCGCGCGGGCAGCTCCGATCGGGGAGGCAAATCTCCGGCGCCGGTACGCCCGGATTTTCTCGGGGAAAATCGCGTTTTTTCTCGCTCGCTCGCGACGGAGGGATTTAGGTCTCTCTCTTCGCTCTCTCTCTTTTCTTCCGCTCTCGCGTTTTTCAGAGCGTCGCCGGGAAACGGAAGTTTATATACGAAGTGACGAGAAGCGGTTCTAACGTTCGGGTTGGGTGTGTTTCCTTCTCTCTCTCTTTTTTTTTAATCTTTTTTTTTTCACTTTCCTATTTTTATTTTCTTTTGAATTTCTTCTTCTTCTTTTTTTTTTTTTTTTTTTTTTTTGGTCACTCTGGGTGCGGGCAGGTGCTAAGTTGCGCCGGGGGTGGTGTGGCGCGAGCAGTGTTTGTTGTGTTTGGTTTTCTTTTCTTTTTTATTTATTTTTTTTTTTTGGATTTCCCGGGTGATAGAATGTCGCTTTTTTTTAAGAGAAGGTTGGCATAACCACCGTCGGATGGGAGGGCGGAACGTGGAGACGCCCCTTGAGAGCCGTCGAATTCTCATTTAAAAATTATTTTCTTTTTTTTTTTGCCCACAGAGACTCTCAAACCTTTTCTAGTTTTTCTTCTTCCTTTTTTTTTTTTTTTTTTTTTGCCGGCCATCTGTTTAGTCCTTTCCCCCTTCTTCTTTTGGCCAATTTAATTGAGAGGATTTTTGGGCAATTTAATTGAGAGGATCCAAAAATAAATTGTGTGACATTGTCACCATGTCTTTTCGAGTTTCATTTTTGGGTCATCCATCCAAATTCAATCCATAAATTATTGACATGATGGATTAGTGGCTACTTTTGTTATACCACATCATTGCCCAATCGGCACATGGGCCCAATGTCGGTATTTTCACTAACAATTGTGAAGGAAAATTTAGTGCACTGAGTGATTAAATCATGATTTTTTTAGATAATTCAATTGAAGAATAGTTAAATTTTAGAGAGCACAAATCAAATCCGCCCAACTTTTCATTAATGGAGCATTTGAATAACATTGTCTAAGTCAACTATTTTATTTACTTTTGTTATCTATTTTTAGGACTTTCTTCTTTCTCAAATTCAACGATACTATAATTTAACATGAAACTTTTCAAATATTTCAAAACATATGTTATGCAAATCTACAAATAATTTATTTTAAAAAAATTAACAATTCCTCTCCTTTCGAAATTTGAAATACGCATGCTACAGTGCAAGATGGTAAAGTATCCTGGGACGTGTGTTTTTATTACGTCACGATTAGAAGTGACGTCCCAAAAGTATCAACTTCGAAAAATTAGAAGTGGAATTGGTCAATAGGAAGTTTTAAGGCGAATTGGGCCGTGGATCAAGCCCAAAAAGTTATTGCTTGAGCCGGCGTATTATTTAAAAAAATTATATGTATATATATATAATTTTGCATAAAAAAAAAATTTAACTAATTTTTTCCATAAAAAGTTCGGCCGCAGGGAATCGGAGTCGGTCAAAAGGATCAGGTTGAGGTCAAGATGGCACTTTTTTAATCCTTTTTGTGTATGGGCCCCGCCCAAGAAGGCCTTGTTTGCTTGGGCCGATGCGTTTGTTAGAGTTTTTGCCCAAAGCCTATGCATAGATGTAAACAGAGTTTAAACTAAAGGGTTTCTATGAGAAATAAATAGTTTTTAGTAACCACTATTCGATTTTACGCTAAAGGGCTTTTCGTAGATTGATGTCCTAAAGTTTTATTGAGTATTCTAAAATTCTCTCGAGGTGGGCAATGCTGTAACTGTATACTATTATGATAAATGCGAATAGTGGGATAGTTGGAGATATGCAATATCTACTGTTAGATTGATGAGAGATGTACGATTACGATTGAGCTTGTACTTGTATATATATAGTGGCCTCTTCCATTCATTTGTGTCAATCTCGTGAATGATACTATCTTCAAAATTTCTCTGAGTTTTTCTTTCTACGATACTTGTAACTATGGGCACATTTACTTATGTTTTCTCACGTGATTCTCTTATCTCTAGTTAGTGGAGATCCCATTTATGTACCAACCCAAAATATGCTTATTGGTTTATATGTATTAATAAGTGGGAGTTATAGACAAAAAAAAACTATTTTTTTGGTAATTCTTACGATGCAACTAGAGCTTATTGACAAAAAAATAATAAATTCAGTCCTTTGTACCTTCGTTAGTGACTAGATCAACGCATTATTGCTTCAAGAAAAGTTCCTATCAAGATTCACTATGAATCTTTGTGTACCTATCGTGAAATTTATGGGCACTATCTAATAGTGAGGAGTGTAAAAATTAAATTATTTATATATACATTCGAACAAATGTCGAATCCTTATGGCTTCTTGCAATGTAATGGCTAAGAGAGCTATTGATAATAACAATCCGCATAAAAGATACTGCATAGCCCAATATCATTGTACTTACATGCATCATCAATCATTGAGATTGGAGAGCACGGTAAAAGGATGATTAGGGTAAATCTAAACCAAAATCTAAATCTTAAAAAAAAAGGTCCATTTGAAAAGTAGCATTCAAAAAATGTTGTAGCCAATGTGGGGCAGGAGTTGCATTAGGTTAAAGGATTTTGTAAATGCTAAAATTTGACTCAAGTGCTGGTTATGTTTACCAAACACATAAATTTTGGAAAGACCCAAATAACTTTAGAAATGCTCTTTGGAATGCACTCTAAGTGGATCGGGCCATGTGTCAAGCTTCAAACTCCTTTCCTCAATCATTTCGAGATAAGAAAATCATTTGATATTCTTATAGCTGAACTTTAATCGTACTTTAATGTGGATATTCCACGAAGTATTGTGACTTGTATATTTGTAATACATTTTTAGAGTCACGACAACTAAAAGTCGGGTGGGGAAACTTTTGAAAAGCTTATGGAGATTGTTACAGATGCGGATATGCTTTCACTGTAAGGCGGTTGCCAAAAACCTTATCAAGCGCACATGCATTTAAGGCTTTTAAAAAAAAAAAAAAAAACAAGCGTTATACTAAACAAGCATTTAAATAAGAAAAAGTATCCTGACATTACTAATGCTTAGTTTATCCGACTGCATGGGTAAAATTGTGGACCTTCTCTCATATATTAGTGAATTTCATAACCTAATTAGAAGCTAACCTAATCAGACATACCTTGGTCAAGTTTAGTTCCGCTAAACGGAGAAAATGAGGATTCTTGTAAGGCCCAAGATGGATGAACAAGAAAAAGCCCAAAACAAAAGTCCCAATGTTCCTGGCCCATTTGCTTGCGTACCTTATGGGTTGAGTCTCGAGCTGACTGGACAAGAGGGGCCCGTCCAACCGCGTGCCCAGGACCGCTTCCTAGCCTCAGCAGCAACCTGGCCGATCCTCGCCACGACGACCCGCGCGAATCGATGTCCGTTTCCCGAGTAACGCAGCGATCGGCAAAACCCTAGACACGCTCGAATTCGGCCGTTGCTGGACCGACGATCGGAGCTCCCTGGTTTCAAGCGATCGGGAATCGGAGAGAGAGAGAGAGAGAGAGAGAGAAGGATTGGGGGGGAGGCGCCCAGCGATGGCCGACAAGAAGGAGCTCAGGGTGTACAACTCGATGACGCAGCAGAAGGAGGCCTTCCGGCCGGCGGCGGAGGGGAAGGTGGGCATGTACGTGTGCGGCGTCACGGCCTACGATTTCAGCCACCTCGGCCACGCCCGCGCCGCCGTCGCCTTCGACGTGTTCTACAGGTAACGACCGGTCACTCCTATCGGCGGCCAGAGTGTAGTATTGTGAGGGTCTCGCATGTCGCCGCAATTGATTTGGATTGGATTGGATTGGCAGCCATCTCTTGCCATTTGGGGCTCGCCCGCTTATCCTCGTTTGCTAGTTGTGGAATTTTCGGCTAAACGAGTAAGAAGAAGGGGCATTATAGAAGAGAATTTCAGGGGCAGATATAGAAGAGAATTTCATGGCAGATATTTATGTGTAGCTGGTCTTTGTTAAGTATGTTTTACCCTTTCGTGGCGTGTATTGGGGAAGATCTTGATTAAAAATTTAGGGTGCGTTTGTCTCGGGGAAAATGAATGGTCTGGAAAATATTTTTCTAAAAATGATCATTTTTTAGCTTACAAAAATGGATAAATGAATAACATTTTCGTTGAATATTTTTTGTTGACATATATCCTAGTTTAATAAAGGGAGGGTTTTCACTAACAAAGTTGTCGCATTCTGGTACATGTTTAAGCTTAATTAGCATGCTTCATAGTGCGAGGATAGTATGCTTTTGAAAAATCTCGCCTTGTTTTGGTATGGGGAACGGGTTGTCTTATTGAGGATTGTGGAGCAGATGAAATACACAGTAGGCTTCTTTATAACTGAAGTAAACTCCACCTTGCACATCAGCTTGGTTCTGTACAGGCAGAGGTCATACTTGGTTGATTCCTCATAAAATGAAGAATTGCTCACTGAAATAATGACCTAGCAGGTTTATTATGTAGCATTGCATACTGTCTGTAGCAGGGTTTTGTTGAATGTTAACTATGTATTGTTTAAAATGATTTCATGCAGATACCTCCTACACTTGGGCTATGAAGTTACCTATGTGCGCAATTTTACAGATGTTGATGACAAGGTCTGAATGATTTTCCATATAAATATCAGGAGTAAATTCTTTCATGGCTGTACATTGTGTTTTTGGTTGAATTAGATTCCTCATGCGTGATCTCATGATATGGTACTGTGATTATGCTTAATTTTATTTGTCTTTATGTTGATGTTATTTGGTGTGAAAAAGAAAATGTGCAGACATGAATTTTTTGAAGTATTCTCATAAGCTCTGGACTACCCATATTCCATTTGAAATTTGAAAAGTGTGGGAGCTAATTGACTGGTTGCAACAAGAATCGTTATGTAATAAGAAGATGAGGTTATTATCAGAAGATCAAAGGGTTCATTTTTACATCCTAAAGTTTTGTCTGCTTGACTTGCATAGCTCTGCACAGCCAAATCAGAGCTGCACGTTGTTCTTGTGGAGAATTGAGAGTTTGATTTGGTTCTTACTGAGAACACATTATATCCTGCATATAGTGTAAAGTGACAGTCCTGTTCAATGTAAAGGAATAACGTGGTTTGTGAATGTGAAATTATATGACCTTTAAATATATCAATAGCAGTATTTGACCGACTTCCGAGAATTTACCTGACAAACAAGTCAAGTTACAAATGAACTGGTAGGTGCAAGGAGAAAATCATGATCAGCAATTCAAAAATTATTTTAAAATTTTCATGTTGTGGAATGCATTTTCAACCCCCAAAAATTGGTATTTTGACATTTCTACACATGGACTCGAGAGTAAGTAATTATTAAGTCATATAGAATTAATTAGTTTGGATGCTTTTTAACTCAATAGAACTATTGTTTGTTGTAGTGGTTGCTATTCGATTATTTCTTTCTCTCCTTCATTTTAGTAGCAACTTATACATTACAAACTGTTTGGTGCGTCATCAAATGCTGTTAATAGATTTTATACTGTAGATCCCGAGGTGACTTTGATTTCCTAACGTGCTACATAGTTCTATTGATGGGAGATCTGAAACTGCTATATGAATATCGCGACTTCAATGATGAGATCATGATGAGGAAACTCCACCTGATTAGCTACACTGGACAACTAGCTGAATTCATTTCTTCATTTCTTATACTTCTAAAAACTATGCACATTTTGAAGGAACATTTGTTGTGCTATTGGCAAGTAGGTCTGATCCTCCAGATTGTTAGTCAAATTTCATTACTAACACTTGCATAATGTTTCGCTATTTGACAACTAAAGGGGATTTACTTCTCTTAAGTTTGATGAGTGGCCACCTGTTGAAGTGTCAGTTGCTGAAAGTAGCTTCTGAAAGATTTTATGTCATCATTTTACTCTGGTAGTGTCCAATAATGGAAGTAGTGTTCTTTTATCTTGGAGAGAAGGATTTCCGTTTTACCGAAGTGTAGTGTTCATTACTTAATTTTGTGGTTATCAAGAAATTCTGGCATTTTACTGCTAGAGTTAGACTTTCCTAGTTTTCATGTATTATTTTTGATATTCGGTTATCTTGTGTGGATGCCACGGATACCTGGATTATTCTTGGTATTTCTGAAGCAGTTAGTTGGACATTGCTAACATGTGGATATCTGCAGATTATTCGTCGGTCAAATGAGACTGGGGAGAATCCCTTGGATTTAAGTAATCGCTTTTGCCAAGAGTATTTAACTGACATGGGCGATCTGCAGTGCCTCCCCCCTACCCACCAGCCACGTGTTTCTGATCACATGGAACAGATTAAGGACATGATAACCCAGGTTTCTAATTTCAATTCTATATCTGCTGCTTATATTTTAGAGGGGTCCATTAAGAGCATGAATAAACATAGGTTAGAGTATATAGAGAGGAGCTGCTGTTGCTACAGTATGTAGTTTACAGCCTTTCTAAATTTTTCTCATAATTTCTCTGATATTTTGGTGCAAATGTCATTAGTTCCTGGTTTCTGTCGTGAACTTCGTAGGGTCAGGTTATATCAGATGATTCTTTATACAATTGTCCTACCAATTTAGCTGCTATTGTTGAGCAAAACTGATGTCACTGAAGAATTCTGAAGTTTAGTTGTCCATGTTTGATTTGGAAATTCCGTCTCCCCTTTGTGTTAGAACAAATGTTACCATCTGTCATTTACTCTTATGTATCTTAAGGTATGGCTTGAGTTGAAAATATGTTCCTCCATATGAACATATGTAAATTTGAGGAGAGATGAATTTGAAATTAAAATAGTGGTTTTTGCTTTATGTTGGTGAAAACAAGGATTTCAGAGCTTTACATTCGGTACGGGAGTAGATGCTCTTGTTGTTATTAGGTAAATTGAATCATGAATTTGAAGATACGTTACCAATATCCATGAGTTTAATCTCTCTATAATGTTATTATCCTCCACATGGAAAGGATGCACATGTAAAGAGGTATAATTTGAAGTTAAGTACTTCCAAGAGAAAAAGAAGTGGTGTTTGTACATGTCAAAAGAGAATGATTTCACAAGAATATTTGAAGCTATGCTTTTACTAATTAGGAAATTTGAATCAACGATGCACCGGAAGCCGTTAATAATAATAATCTAAATTAGAAACTTAAGGACCATGTTTTATGGACTAATTTTTTATATAAATTAGAAGAGGAAGCAACTGGCATTCCTACATTTGACTTGACTGTGTATTCCCATGTAATGAGGTATTTAGAGGTGATAGCCATATGAAAATGTCTGCCTAAGTTGCTTATATATTTATTTATTTATTCTAAAGTTCTACTTTCACAGGGAGCATCTTCAGCAGCGCATATTTTAAAGGTTGCTAGGATCAATGGGAAGAGTTTTAACTGATAATATTCCTTATGGCTGCTTGCAGATTATTAACAATGATTGTGCTTATGTAGTGGATGGAGATGTGTTCTTTGCTGTGGATAAGATCTCAAATTATGGCTGCTTGTCCGGGCAGAAGCTAGAAAATCACAGGGCAGGTGAACGTGTTGCGGTGGACTCTAGAAAGCGCAATCCTGCTGATTTTGCCTTATGGAAGGTGTGCAAATGCATTATAACCAGCGAATTCTTTTTTTTTTTTTTAATCTGGTATGTAACTTGGAAGGTATATGGTTATTGTAGGCTGCAAAGCCTGGCGAGCCAAGTTGGGAGAGCCCGTGGGGTCTTGGCAGACCAGGGTGGCATATAGAATGCAGCGCAATGAGTGCTCATTATCTGTCTTTCAAATTTGATATCCATGGTGGTGGAATTGACTTGATCTTTCCCCATCACGAGAATGAAATCGCCCAGAGTCATGCTGCATGCCAAGAGAGCTGTGTGAGTTATTGGATGCATAATGGGCATGTGACCAACAACAACGAGAAAATGTCAAAATCACTGGGTAACTTTTTTACGATCCGTCAGGTAGTATTTGCAAATTTGTTCCGTTTTCTTTCTTGATGTGTTAACAACTATCTTGAGCTCTCATCATTCCTGGTGTCTAAAAATACTCAATTTGTATTAACTATAGATTACAGAGCGATACTATCCACTGGCTTTGAGACACTTCTTGATAAGTGCACACTATAGATCTCCTCTCAACTATTCAGTCTTACAGTTGGAGGGTGCATCAGAGGCTGTCTATTATATATATCAGGTATAAATTATGTTTTATTAACTGCAAATCACTTCTCATCTTTCTGGCTGCTTACTCATACGATTGTATTTGCTCTCAAACTCATATGTAGCTAATGAAAGGGTGGGCTAGCTTGATTGAACTAAATGGAAGATCTGTGGGGATTTGATGCTGTTAGAGAAGAAACCATTCCTATTGTCTCTGCAATTACCTGTATGAATTGTTTGGATGGTTTTGGCCTAGTTCTATTGCCAGCAGCCACTGGTCTGAGTCTCTCTGAAATGCTCTTCCTTGATTATGTTGGATGTATTTGTATGAGTGGCATGCATGCAAACTTGGACTCTGCTCTCTGATAGAAAATTAACTTGGGAGTCTTTTCAATGTTAGACATTACAAGACTGTGAAGATACTCTGTCATCATTTAGAGAGGCAACTCCCAGTGAGGGTACAGAACCAAAAGGCAAAATAGTCCGGGTTCTTCCTGATGCCGAGAAATGCATCAAAGGCTTGCGGAAGGATTTTCACGACAAAATGGCTGATGACTTGAACACTTCACATGTGCTGACAGGTGCTTTTCAGGATGCCTTGAAGTTCATAAACAATAATACAAACACCCTCAAGGTAATTAGGTTTAATGTTTCTTTCCCATAGAAGAAGCTGCACCTTTTCAAACGTTCTCTCTGTTCTGTATCTTTTGTACTTTTCTCTAACTTTTAAAATCAGTTCGTTCTCTAATGTAATCCAGAAGAAGCAACAGAAGCAACGGCAATTGGCAATAATTCAATCCCTTACTGAGATAGAGAAAGAAGTAAAGGATGTTCTAGATATTCTGGGTTTGCTGCCCCCTATAACTTATTCTGAGGTGATTCAAGTTCTCATGAATACTTATTGAGTTTTTCTTGGATCAAATTTGATTTAAATGTGAAATTTCTTCAATGTAGATTCTGGAGCAGTTGAAAGGCAAGGCGTTGATACGGGCTGATTTGACAGAAGAGCAAATATCACGTCTGATTGAGGAAAGAATTTTAGCTAGAAAAGAGAAGGATTTTGCAAAAAGCGATAGAATCAGGGCCGACTTAACTGTGAAGGGGATTGCGCTCATGGATGTTGGATCGGAAACTATTTGGAGACCGTGTGTTCCTGTTGAGCAGGAGGAGAAATTGCCCAGCTGATGAAAAACAGCAGCAAATACATTTTTTTGTTCCAAAATTTTGCCCAAAGTGTACCAAAATTCTTTTCATAACGTAAGACCCAAAAATCAAGGTGACTTATGTAACATATGGGGCATGCTACTGCATTATAGCCTCTCAGTTAATAGGAAATTTTTTGACATAATTTGCGCCCGAGTTATTGCCTAGATTAAAAGGTTCTTCGTATGGAATCCCGTCGATGATGACTTGGTATTGATCGTCCTTCAGATGGCGATGCATTTTCAAAGGAATGCATGGAAAATGGGCGAATCTAGATGTCTTCCGAATGCTTTTCTCGAAGTAGGAGGGCTTGAACGCAACAATCAAGGTCAGATCAAGGGTGACATCGCCGCAGGCCCGTCATCTCCTCCGATATCTAAAGCCCATTTTGCTCGGTAACGTTTAAGCACATCGTGTGAAAAGTACTAAATTCCTCTTTGATTACTTCATAACCAGACAGATTCTGGAAATGCTTCGACCGTAGGAGCTGAGAAGAAGCCCTGTCAATCAACGCATGGCACGATACAATAGCAAATACTCAGCGGCTCCGAAGTCTGTCAGTTCTTTGTACCGCTCTGGTTTTACATGGATTACTCCATCATCATAATACTCTTCGGTGTCGACAAGCTGACTCCAAGTCGTAGAATACGGAGGTATGTGAAGCATCTCAAGCTCCGCACCTGAATTTTGCGACCTTGATCGATGCAAATGAGAAATCAATCGAATAGCATGCAGCATCGGATTGTTTCAAGCGACGAATTTTAATCGTCCCCTCGTTCTTAACACTCTTCACTCAATTTCTTTTCACCTGTTCAGCTTGTTCTTCGGGTCAAGTCTATAATCATATCCCGCTTTTCTTTTCTGGTCAAAGATGAGTGGCGCTGCAACTTCACTCATGACCGTCTGGACTTCGCTTGGACGGACAAGTTGTAATAATGTAAAGTCTGTTTTACATTCTGCCGAGAGCAGGAGGAAGAAGCGTTCGTAGGGAGACTGATTATTTGCGACCCAAAAATCTTTTCTTAGCATCATACATTTTAACGTTGGCAAATAAAACATTAGACAAAAATTATGATGGAATTACGAACGTTGCGTTAATGTCGTACTGACATCCTAAGTGACAATTTTAAAGTTAAAAACTTTGAAAAACATACTCAAAAAAAAAAAAAAAAAAAAGAGAGGAGAAATTACATTTTCGATCTTCTGTATTGGGGGATTCGCTTTTGATCCTTGTACTCTGTTTAATTGCAATTCTGATTCTTGTATTATTCAAGTTGACAGTATAAGCTTCTGCTACTAATGCGGGAGTCTTGCTTGTAAAAATTTCTAAATAAATATTCCATGTTTAGGCCCTATGCTTTTTGGAAAGATCAAGTGTCGTCCCTCTGCTTTGTTTTATTACCATTTACTGATGAGATTTCAGGTAAAAATTCTCAAATTTCCATTCCAAATAAGACTAAAATAAGACTAACTATAATCTAAAGCATGATATGTGCGCATTAGGCCTTTTGTGTCGGTAATAAATAAGGTAACTTTTTTTTAAAAGCCACTTAATATTCGAGGGTTGAAATGTACATCCGATATGGTAACCTCTCGCTACGAGAATGACTTCCTTTCCTACAGTGACAGTGATCCGGTGAGGGAGCTAATGGGCTTTACATCCGAAAAGTTCACAAGTTTGATAAGTGGCCAGGTGACAATTTTGATTAATTGAATGAATAAGACTGTCGAAACCTCAAAGTTGGCCTATTTCTATGTTGGACTAAACCTTGTCATTAGAAGGTGACTTCTACCACTTAAATTAAGTTGAGAGCTTGCCGAGAAAAAACTACTTCAGCATGAAATTCAGGAGAAAATCACAAAAAAAAAAAAAAAAAATTCTAAATTTATTGTATTTGTGCTAATTTAATTTTAAACCTTGCCCCTAAACATTTTCATGTATTGTCAATTATGTCAATTTGGCTAATTTTAATTGGAAAATGCTAATGTGGCAGTAATTAGCGTCAATAGTTCTATGTGGCAAATTGACATTGACATGGATAGCTAATTAATTTTTTTCAATTTTTAATTTTTTTCTCCTTTTGGTTGCAATTGTTTTTAGGCGATGTTCAAAGAGATCTGGCGAGGTTGTCTTAACTCAATTTGGTGAGGGATGCCCTTGTTGACTGCGCGTGAGACCAGGCCTTACCTTATTGGGGGAGGGATGTCCTCAATAGCCATAGGCAAGGGCTAGCATTGCTTGGGCAAAAAATCTGATGAGGGTTGCCCTCGTTGATCACTAGCAAGGTTGACTCTTGCTAGATCTGAGCAAAGGTCACCTTGCTTGCGATTGGCAAGGGTGACCCTTACATAGAGCTGGCGAGCGTCATGATGCCCTTGCCTAGTGCCGGTTGAGAGTTGTTGACTCGGTAAAAAAAGAATGTAAACAAAAGTAAAAAGAAAAAAACCAAAAAAATTATAAAAATTCAAAATATTGTCAAAAAAATATTCATGTCAACTCTAGTCTTGCCACATAGGATGGTCGGCGTTCACGCAAGTAATTTCCGGCTAAAATTAGTCGGATCGACTCAATTGACACGATGTGAAAAAGTTTAGGTCTCAATTGACACGATTGAAAGGTTTATAACTTTTTTTTTGGTCGAAAACGAAAGATTTATAACTGAACTGGCATAAATGCGATAAGTTTATGAAATTTTTAGTAATTTTTCCTTGAACTTCAGTGTAAATGATTTGCAGCAGTTTAAGCTTAATGTTCAATTCAAACCTTGAATTTATATTGGCGAGGACGAGTTTGATCTTCTTGGTCGCATCATTACCAATTATCATGAGCTTCATTTGACCTAAGTTTGGTCAACAAACAATTCATACAGGTAATTGCAGAGATACATATACATACGTATACACACACATAATCTATATGAGATGGATTTGGCATGTTTCTCCAATGTTTTGAACAAGAATACGGCACCCATGTGCAATTTTGCCTTTTGTATCCATCCATCTTACATCATCGGTTAACGGAGACAAGGATCTCGGCTTTTCCATAAAATATCCAAGAAAATCAAAATATTATTAGAAGAATCGGGCGCACTTAGTGCTTTTCCAAATCATCGAATCTGATTGGTCAAACATACAACGTAAGCAGACCGTAAAAGATTGAATGATTCAGGTACATTTGAATTTATTCACTTTATCTATACAATAATTTCTCACAAAAACTATTGTAAAAATTGTCTTTGAGGACAATGATTGAATAAATTATTTTAGTTCACAGAGTCTTTTTAACGCAGATGACCACCTTACGGTTGCAGAAAGATCACTCAAAGTCCTTTTTTCTTTCTTCGGTTTTTGTAATAGGATGGGGAAGGGCAACTGGCGCTAGCGACCCCCTAAAAGCCTATTTAAATATATGAAAACGAGTCTATACAGTGGAAATTTGATGGTCACAATCTAAAAGCCGTTTCTAGATGGAAACCAAGGACAAGTGTTTTCACTTTTATCACTACAAAAATGTGGAAACAATTTTTTTTTTTTTTGAAGTTTCAACTTCAAAAGAAAACAACCAAATGGGTTTCTTAAGGTTTTATTAAGGTCTGGAAATCTATTTTTATGAACGAAACACGTTCTCAAGAAAACCGAATATAAAATTATGGCCCGTGTTAAATAAATGAAATTACTTAGGATAGTTGGGAATGCTGGGAGTTAGAACGGTTCTTTACAGATATAATGTTAGAATAAGATATATTATCAAGAGTTAAAGCAGTTCCTACGGATATATCGTCACGGCGGGCCTCGACACTTGATAAGTGCATACCACGCGTGGATATCTTGTTCTATGTGTTCCATTCGCGTAGTGCAAGAAAAGCCCTAAGCCGATACTGCAGATGGAGGACATGTATCAAATTTTGATCATACAATAGCTCGCATCTAGTTATGCCTTGTCATCCCTACTCGGAAATTCATGTAACGTCGGCAAAATTAACCAATATGGCTAAACGTTCAACATGTCTTTTCAAGAGAATCACTGCTCTTACGAAGAGAATTTTGCTTCAGAGGGGTGTGTACAGAGGGATCCATGAGCAACAACAGATCAAAATGGTACAATTCGTCCGTGACCCTCCGAACCGGGCCGAGCGTCCAAGATCAAGCCGGATCCAACCGAACCGGCCGCGTGACGTGAGCATCGCCGAGCCGGTCACCGAACACTCTCCCCCTCTGAGCCAGCCAGCCAGCCGCTTTAAAACTTTAAGCCGCCGATCTTCTACGGCGCGGCTGGCGCGAGGCTCAGGTGCAAGTCCAGGCCCCACCCTTCGTCGAAGCTGGGCCCACCGTCCCCTCTCGAGAACCTACTCGGCGAAGGCCCATCAAACACCCCCGGCCCGGCACGCCGGGCTGCGCCGCGGGGCCCCGAGCGGGCTCGCCGCCGCCGCCGCCCCCGGCGGCGCCCTCCGCCGGGGCCGGCGAAGACGCAGCCGTGCGCGATGTGGATCGGCGAGGCGGCCCTCGACACGTAGACCCACGGCGGGGGCGCGGCGCCGGCGGCGACGGAGAGGAGGTGCGGGGGCGGGGCGAAGGCGGAGACCATGGGGTTGTGGGCGTAGACGGTGGCGTGGCGGGCGGCCTGCAGCTGGGCGCGCTTGAGCTGCTGCCGCTCCTTCTTGTGGGCGTTCTGGTGGCCGCCCAGGGCCTGGGAGTTGGCGAATTCCCGGCAGCAGTACTGGCACTCGAACTTCCGGTCGACGGAGGAGGAAGACACGCCGGCGGAATCGTCGGACGGCGAGGGGCTGGTCTTGTTGGACGTGGGGTCTAGCTCAGCTGGTTCGGGTTCTTCTTCGTCTTCGGCGAAGTCGAAGCCGAAGAGCTTGAACCGCGCGGGGTAGTGATTTTCTTTGGCTTTGAGGTGGTCCAGTTCGGCCATGGCGAGAGAGAGAGAGAGAGAAGCAGAAGTGTGAAAACTGAAGGGAGGCGAGAAGGGCTTTCACAGAGAGTCGTTGCATGTGAAGCTTATTTATACAAACATCGGGCGAGACAAGACATTGACTTAAGCAGGTTCAGAGAGGAGAGAGAGAGAGAGAGAGAGAGAGAGAGATGGCCACGGAAGTTGAAGGGAGACAGGATAGCCCAAAACAAGGGACTTATCAAGATCATTAGCTTGTTCAACTACCTACGAAATTAACTTATACAATCACAAAAATCTCATCTTTACGAAACCCAATTCATGTAGTTATTTTTTTATCTTTAAATTATGGACTAAGAGGACTTTCAAATAATCATGTCATTTTTGTCTCATCAAAATATCAATTTTATGTTATGACTGACATCTACATAATTGAGATTCATTTGTGTAGGTTAGTTTGTGTAGGTTAGTTGCTCAAATTTGAATCATGCGGCATCACTTTATTTAATATCGTCAATAGCGGTCTTTGTTATTATTATTGTGATGAAATATCGTAATTTGAGCTGTCCACACAGAGCCGACTTATCAATTCCATTTTCATGTTTTGTCTATCTACTTCGTGTTAAGTTGTCTCTTTCTTTAGGCAAAAGCTAGGCAAGTACCTAGATTGCGCCTTATATTGCAAGCCTTTCCGGCTAATTGGTTACCTTTCCTTCTTCAAACCTTTCTTTATGAAAGTATAAATATTATATGTAGTGTAATGATCCATATGGTTAGCGTAAAAAGATTCAAAAGGACCACTGAATTAGTGGACCAACTCATCATCCATTTTTCAAGAATGGACAACAATTATTTCATTATCTCTCTGTGTCTGCCTTCATGAACTAATTGATATGCTTCTTGCACTCAGATTGCTGGCTAGAAAGAGAGATTCACAAGGGTTGACAATTCGTGTTGTTGGTTGAGAAAAAAAACCGGTATGGAAAGGGAATAGAGTCTTTCTTTTCTTTAAGACGGAATAAGAAATGGTTTATTCTTATGGCTTTACCAAAGTCTGGTCGGAACGATTATACTTGAATTTAAAAAGACTGATTATGATTCCGATTAGGGGTTTCAAATCATCTAGATGAGTAGCTTATCTAGACGAAACTTTGAACAAGATGGGAACTAAAAGGGTACTGTTGGTCAAGGTCATGCATCACTTTAGAAAGAGAGAGAGGCGGGGGACCTAGGCAGAAGGTGGCGACGCCGATGGCGATAGTCTCGGTGTCGACAATTTATAGGCGGGATAGTGGTGGTTGGCCATGACGAAGGGTGGTAGGCAAATTTAGTTAGGGTAAGGGTGTCGAGTTTGCCCACTATTTGAAATTAAAGTTTTCCACAATTCTTTTTAAAGGAGTGTATTTCAGTTATTCGCATTATACAAAGTAGGATCACAAGTGCGGTTGAAGTTTTAGAAGTGGAGAACGCAAGACATTAAATATGTAAAAGTAGAGAAAAGTTTTGGGTTAATTCAAATCACATATTAAAAAGTGATAAGATTCAAAATTGAGCTCGAAAGATGACAAAAATCTCACCATATATGTGTCGTTTGGATTGCACTCCGTGGCCCATTTTTTTACACAAAGTGAGTGCATACCTAGTTTTCTTCCTCCCAACTTTGATGTGCCATTGCAACTGCTACAGATATTTTCTCTCCGCGTCCGTGCTTAATCCCAGGAGCCGACACCACCAACTACCACCACTCTCTTTCCAAAAAGTCAAAAACATCCATGCACACAAGCACTTCAAGATCGCTCTCAATCTGTGTCCGCACCTTAAACTAGAGCTTTGCTCAGGGCCCGAACTTGTCTGTAACCCACCCGTCATTATCACCCTTACCTTGCAAATCTAGCTTCAGATCCTCCTGTTCCATACAAAATGGAAGGACCCACAATCTCTCTCCCTTTTTTCTCTCTATCTCTCTCTCTCTCTCGCGCGCACCGATCAAGCATCTGATATGATGGCCCTCCTTTATGACAAAAGTCAACATCGGAAAAGCTTCGGCCAATCTGCTTGCTTAAAGCTTTTGTCTGAAAGGGGGGTCACACATTACATGAATGAGAGCCAATCACCTCGTCAGGTGCTTCCAAATGGTGAATGATTAACGTACGCTTTGCGTGATTGACGTTGAAACGTGTAATGGACCCTCAGTTTCAATGCTGGGGGGGTGGTTTCTTTGTAAAAAAACAAAGAGACATCCGCCAGAATCTTCTAAATGTGGGTTTGAGTGGGAGTTTGTTTAAATTTTGCGAAACTTCCACTTAACCAAAGATCACATGATTCATTATTCAAACTGTTGTTAGTCAAATTCACCCCCAGCAAGAAAATAACTTTCTTGATGCAAGAAAAATAATTTTTTTTATAAATTTTTTATCCAATTGATGTGACGACATAATAAGATTTCTTAAGCACCCGACATTGCATATAATCGTCCATGCAATAAATGATCACTTTCTTGAAATGCCTACATACCTTTTTTTAAATGAGAAACCTTTTCATAGAACATATAACGTAACATTTTTTTGAGAGTTAACTTAGCTTAGCTATACATTTATAGAATCACAATATCTTTTATTCAAATTCTTTACGTGCCACAAAACCCTTATGAGAAAACAGTGGGCAAGTGCTCAAAACATTTCTTCTTTTGTGAGTCTTAATCCCAGCTCCAAGCCATGACCCACCATGTCTACCACCGTCAGTTTCTGGAGGGACTATGCGTTTTGTCGAAGGCCCTCCCACCAATTTTCAAACCCACCGTTTGGATAGAAAAAGCTTATGTCCTTTCTCGACAGTTCGATTCCTCTTAATTAAATCAACCATCATCATTACTTCCATAACCAGCTGGAGGTTTCTCATCCGTAGACATCTATAATTTGGTAGACTAGACTGCTAACTTGGTCGTGCCAAATGCGCAATCCATTGCGGTTTTTAGATGCAATAAGCATCCGATGATCTTCGAGATGCTAGCTAAGGTCGTGATGATAAAATACACAAGTAACGATGTGATCCGATAAGCTGAAACTTCTGGAATAAACGGTTATTTATTGATAATATGGTTAGGGTCTAATATAGTTCCTCCTACTAGACACTTGATGTGCGATATTTTATCTTGTAATTTCCACACCTAACTAAGTGCTACGCATCCCTAATAAAGCAACCCTATAATTTCCCTCCTACCACCTATCTTGCTCGCCTAGTTTACATTCCACGGCCTCTCAGCCCATGGATCTGCCGGCGGCTTCATCTCTGCTGTGATAGGACGTTGTAGCCGCTCCGTTGTCTTCATCTCCTCCAGCGCCGCCGCCACTTGTCATCGTCGTTCTCCGGTCTCTCTGTTTCTGCGTGTTTACGGTAGCCGATGATATATACCTTAGAGCTACTGCATCTGAGAATGGGTTGTGTGAATGGAAACGGGGAGCAGGTTGGGGGGGTGGAGATGCAGCGAATTCCGGTGTTAAATGATGCTCAATCAAGGACCAAAGACAGCGGCGGACGGTGGCTACGGGATTGAGGAAGCGACAATCATGGGCGATATGGGCGATAGAGAGAGAGAGAGAGATGTGGACATTGATGTTCGAATAGGATTAAAGTTTTGATTTTTTTCTTTTTTATGTGTATTTTTATTTTATTTAAATTTGCACGTGAGTGATACGATACATGAGGGTAATATCAAGACGTGTGATTATAGCAGGAGAAGATTCTCTAATCCATACATGCTACTCTTGATATCTCGATAAATCTTAATCTTCAATTAAACCCTCGTTTTCATAGACCGGCCTTCGAAATTAGGATTATCGAATGGTGCAGTGGATGTACGTGCTTTTCTTAATACCTTAATTATCTTGGGAGGAGAGGACTGGGATTTTTTTTTAATGCACACGTCACAATTCAATTCAATTTCTAACAAGCCCTCTGGTACTTAATTTGGTCCATCACTCTTGTTATCTAGTCTCGTCTGCCTAACATGGTTAAGTCTACCTCCCGCATTTCACATGTGGGGTCTTTCTTATACATGATGAGAATTGTCACTTGACGTGTTATATTTGCATATATTGTTAGGCCAATTCTCAGAACTTTCACGGACAATGATTCATCTAACGAGTTCATATTATCTAACATTTACATTCTTAGTGGTTCAAAATGAAATAGACCCTTTCGCGGGGACCATGCTTTGGACTTCTAAACGTGGGCCATGGGAAGTGCCTTACCTGCTGATTCGTTATGCTGATTGAAATTAGGCTTGCAAATCACACTTTATTTCTGGCTCATTAAACCTAACAATCCTTTTGCTTTTATGAGAATCCGATGCCTTTTTTTCAAAGAATATTTGATAAATCTTCATGTTTTCCTCACTCCGGGGAACATTGGAAGCCAGGAGCGACGGTTGAATGGTCCGCTGGTACCCACTTCAACATGCTTTACTGATCTCTTTTGCTCGGAGAAAGGGAAGAGCTTTTGAAGTTGGTGGCATAATTGGACGAATGCGACGAGCGTTTGTTTGGACTCTTCAAAGCTCAACGAGCTAATATGCTTCGGGACCAGCAATGCAATCCAATCTTGTACAGTGTCTTTCTTCAATTCGCCTGATGCGAACCTAAAAGTTATGGTTCGTTACAAAAATCAATCCTCAATTTGCGATCAATGAATATTTTGCATCTTTAAGAATGCGACGCATTTCACGCTTCACATATCGGAATTAAAATAAAAAAAGGAATGACGGTATTGTACAGCGTGAAGTTCCAACATGTTATAGAAACATGTACATGTATAACAAAAACTAGAAGATGTTGAGTATAATTAGGGAGGAGCACTGGCAAAATTTATAGCAAATAAACTGTTTCTTCGACTCTTGCATAGAAGGTTGCCCAACAAGGTGAACATAGGCAAGAAAAGAAATGCTTGGACTCCTCTACGTACTGTTTTCTCCTGATCAATCTTGTCATTGTACTCTCTCCAGCATTATTGGTATCCAGAAAGTTCAGCTAAACAGGGCAAGTCGCGGCACTGTGTACGTCGGTTTTGTTAATTGTTTCCCGCAGGCGAGAAGACAGAACGAGGGGTGAAAACATAATGCAGAGACCCACCTAAAGTACTCTTGTACCTTAGCGCCTTGTTCCTTGGATGCCACCCTATGTCATTCAATAGCTTTGATTGATTGACATAGTTGAACATGTACCTCGTTCCTATATCGCACTCAATTTAATGAATTTGTTTTGAGGTTGGGAGGCACAACTCAACCTTATGTGAAATTGAAGTACCGTGATGTAGACGGATCAGTGCAACTTCCATCATCTCATATCGGTAAGGAAATTAATGTGTATTGTAGGTTTGATGTGGCTAAGGACATCTTTGATGTGTAGGGCTTGGACCAAAGTCTCCATGTATGGCAAGGAGGATCCAAATAAATCGAGCAGCGTTTCCGTGCATATAATTGTGTCGTTTTATGTGGTCGACCTTGGTGCACATTGTTGTCTGGAATTTTTTGTGAAGAGCTTTTGAGCAGTCTCTTCCCGTAGAAATATGACCGACAAATTGGAATCGGTAAATATCTCTGTATTTCTTATATGTTTTCATTTTAGTTTCATGCAACAACAAACTAAAAAAATAATCGACAATATTAGGAAATTAACATGTTACTCATTTTAGATTAACCATAACTAATAGATTGGAAAAGCCCGGCTGAAATGCATATAGGATCTCATATTTTCTTTCACTAAAATGGATTTTCTTTTCTTTTTTAAGTCAACAGATAATATATTATAAAAGTCCATTTTATACTTATGAACTCATCAATATCACCATCTAATTTTAGGGTGAAGCTTACAATTGCCACATGCTACAAATGCACATGTTTGTATATCAATTTCTTGCTCAATCTGTTGGACGTTAATCTGAAACGTAGTCTATATCAAATAATCAATGGTCATTGCATCGAGACAAATACCTATGCTCGCTTCGTAGAATCAACCCCAGCATGCACCAGCCAAAGCGCTTTTAGCTGCTTTAATCCTTAGGAAACAATCCAATCAGAGATCATCCGGTAATTGTTGTTAACTCATGAACAACTGTCTTCAGGAAGATTGATTTTCTTTTCCTCATTTGCTTCTTCATAAAAAAAAATTTTTTTTTTTTGGCTATTTAATCGTTCTTTTCTTAGGTCATTGATTGAAGGGAGGCCGACATTATTGTATATAAGATCGCCCGAATCCTAAACGTGCCCCCACCATGTTGTTCCAATCAAGGGAATTCGAGCAAATCCAACATTAAAAAATGGCAACATTTTCGCAATTGATTGTTCTCGGGACACCGTATCATTCGAGGACTCCATTATCTTTCAAATCGACTTTCATCGTCAAGTGATGACTTTTTGATTTTTCGAGATTTAAAAAGTTGGTTTTCGGGCAATCCGAAACAAATGTGGATGTGGGTGTGACAAGCAATGCGCCCATTCCAATCATAAGTGTTTTCAAGTGACAATAACCTACTTTTATTAGAATAATATAACATAAATTAAAATTTAAAAAAAAAGGGGTGGGACTGGGGGGTTGGGTGGAGTTAGCTTTAAGTCATGTGAAGTGACACTTTCTCTCAACAAATCATTTGATTACATGTCTAAATAATTGGGTTATCCTATGCCTAGGTTGCAGTCTAGGGTGTCCATATCTGAATATTTTTAAAAAAGAAAACATGTTGCCCAATGAGATTCCAATCAAGTATTCTTTGAATTTAATCAGTGGAGAATCCCATGAAGAAGATGAGGTTCGGAGAGAGACTTTGGTCAATTAGATGAGACAAGAGACACTTGCTTGGGTTCATGATAAAGGGGGACACTAAGATAGATGGCTACACAAGCAGCCACTCAATTGATCTGTGTTTAACCTAATAAAGCGACATTTAGGTGAGCATGTGACACGACATATGATTGCACTTCTATATTTATTTGAAGCGTCTAGTTTAGTAGCACCTATCCTTCCACATGCTTCGTCTTTTGAGCCTATCCAATTTCACTATTTGGGTTGCAATTATTTATATGAAAATTCCCATATGTGTCGCATCGAGGTAATTACCACGGATATTGTCGTATTTTCTCTTGTATTGCTTGATTCCCAGGTGATAGATCATTCATAAATTTACTAGATAAGTCATGGATTTCTTATATATTTGGAGTGTCCCTTTGCAACGAAAAAAAAATCCAAGTCCTTTATGTGGAATTGCATCTATGGATTGTAGGGTGGATATTGCAAACAATTAGAAAGTTTTGAATTGGACTTAATATGATATCATAGCATATAGATCCTAACGATTAGCAATGGTGGAACAAAAATATGATGAACCACAGGCCGTACATGTGAAATAAACTAGGAAATTTTAGAAAATTTAATCAAAAAGCTTAATTTAGCCTACATGTGAGAGCAAGTATTAGGACATTCCACATCATTTGCTTACGACCTTGTTTGTTTTGATATACATATGATATTTTTTCATTATAAGTTTAAGTTTTTGAGTTGAACTTTTTAAGAGCCCAGTAAAGGTGGTTGCCAATTGGTAATTTAACACTTGGGTCGTACTTTGTGGTAACTTCACTTTCAATCCAATCCCTATATTTTTCTCTATGTCATTAGTCCTTGTACAATTTTTGATGACAATCTGGAAAGTCATTCCAGTAGATTTTCTTATTAATTCATAAGTGAGAGGGGTTTGCGTAGGTGTCAGCGTCAACCCCCTCATTATTGAATGGCTCAAACCGAAACTTCCTTCGGCTTGCAAACAAGAGCTACAGCGGCGTAAGTCTATGATTTTCTATTTGAAGATTATTCAATTAGATATTGCAAGTCAAGAACCAATGCCAACTCAATTTTTCCTATCAGATGTCAAAAGGGAAGTTGAAAATAAGTGTACTTGCTATGCTTCTAGTCCCCTCATCTGTAATCAACTACGTATAATTAACGTTAGTAGCATTGATGTGACAGTTTTTCTTAACTTTTGAATATGATTTTTCTGTTTGAATCCTCGTTTGCAGTCTATCACATTAGTGTTCTGTACCGTTCCTTGACATTGTTGGTTCCACGAAATTGCATGGAATCCTAATTCTCGAGATTCAATTACACTATATGTTGAAACAATGGTTACAGAAGTGTTAGATGATCAATAACACTTTTGTAACGATTGTTTCAATATATATAGGGCGTATTGCAATTACTGGAAAATCTGAGTTTATTGCAACATCACATGAAAGGGAAGTTTTATATGTGCAAACCCTAGGAACTTCAAACATGAAAAACGGGTGAAAAGCACCGGAATAATGGAAGACATTATAAATGTGTGAAGACTACGCAAGGACAAAAAGTCTTGCTTTGCACCTTCGCTCATAAAACCTAACGTGAGGAATTGGTTCAATGGATTGTCGGGAGAATAATTTCAAGTACTCGACCCCGTCTGTCGCGGAGCCTTTTGTACTTGGGACGTTCGTACTTGGGGCATGTGCATGTGAAAGACTCGGCAGAAAAGAAAGAGGACATGTTCGACATCTTTGACCGATTGATCTTAACGTCCGGAATCATTCCACCAAACCAAGCTAATCACATTTTCTAGAAAATCGATAGGATCAACATTGGATCCTATTCTTATTGAGAAATGCAAATTCAAACGCACATCCTCAGTTCTAAGGGTTAATATTTTGAAAAATCCCAAACTGGTACACCCGTGACAAATTTACTCCAAACTATTTTTTCAACCACAAAAAACCCAAAATTAATATATTTTGACAAATTTACCAAAAACTGGTACATTTGTGATAAATTTACTCTATGTTAATTTTCGTTAAATTTTACTGTCAAATTATTAAGTTAAATGACACGTGACGGTTAGTGATATATCAATTTAAGATGTCACATTCCGTTTGTCACAGTTTACAGTTTTTGTGATTTTTTGTGGTATTAATCCAATTTAATGGAGGGTATATTTGTCACAAATTTACCAGTTTGAGATTTTTTGCGGTTGAATAAATTAGTTTAGGATAAATTTGTGATAAATGTACCAATTTAGGGTTTTTATGGTCATTCGGGGTAAATTTGTCACGGATGTACTGGTTTAGGGTTTTTCATGGTCAAAAAAATAATTTGAGATAAATTTGTCACATGTGTATCAGTTTATGATTTTTCAAGGTATTAACCGTAATTCTAACTAGTTTCGTCCATTATATAATATCAAATATGTTTGATCTTTTTTTTTTTCGAGCAACATGTCGAAAGTTTAAGTAAATAGTTTCGTAGTAAAGATCCATGAATTCTGGGAAAAAATTGCCATTTTGCAAGTGTTTAAAGTATGACGAGTTTGACAATCAAAGGTGATCATTCCAATGGCCAAAGGGTTATTTGTCTTTCATGAGATCACGAGTTTGATTTTCAACGTGAATAAATCTCTAAATGATTTGTGCTTTTACTCCTAAAAAAGATATTAGCTTCAACATAATCAACAATCGGATCCCATATACAAGTCGATGAAATACGCACTTCGAGTTGGGGAAGCATTTAGTATGGCCAACATTGCCGAATACCCGTTCGGCTATTCTTTCCGACTCTACCTTTATAATGTATTTGATCTCTTTTGTTTCCTCTCTATGGATACATATGGGGTCGAGTATCGAGGGCTTCCATCATAGTTTGGCCAAATTGGAGGGAACAATTAAAAAAAAAAATCATAAATTTATTGTATTTGTTATGCCAATTCAGTCCTAAACCTTTTGATGATTTGCCAGTATAGTCCTCCCAATCAATTTTGATTGGAAAATGTTGATGCGGCGGTCCACTCAGTACTAACTATCTTATGTGGCGTGGCTCGCGATGAGGTGAACAATATTTTAAAAATTTTCTGAATTTTTTTCTTCCTTTTTGTGTTTCTTCTTTCCTTTTCATCAATGGCCGGTTTCAAATGATGCGTGGTGAGGATGCTCTCCTCCAATTTGGTGAGGGCTGTCCTTGCCAGCCATATGTTGGGTTGGCCCTTGTTAAATCTGGGCAAGGGTCGCCTTGCTCAAGGGAGGGGGGTTGTGAGCCTCTTTGGCTGCGATAAAGAAAATACAAAAACGAAAAAAGAAAGAAAAACATCAATAAAATATCAATTTTTTTAATTACAAAAATGTCCACAATTAGCGTCAATGATGCCAAATAAGATGATTGGCTCAACGTTTGCGATTTCTGGCTAAAATTGACCGGATGAACTATATTGATAATTTATCAAAATGTTTAGGACTTAACTGATTAAATTAAAAGGTTTAAAATTGATTTAGTACAAATATAATAGATTCAGAATCTTTTGATAATTTTTCCCAAATCGAAGCATCGACCAGTGGAATTAGAACTATAGAGAGATTGCCCATGTCGCTGAAAATTCAACAAAGCTGGATTGAGGAGAAGTCCATCAGACGTGGATGTTCTCCCGTAACTTTTCAGGCAGGACCAAAACCTAATCGGAGAAAAGACACCACTTGTTTGGCACGTGAGAAATAAACTTCTGGACACCAATTATTGCATGCATTATCAATGCGTGTAGACATGGTCAAGACCATGATGATAGTCATAGAGTTGTTCTCTGTTTTGATTGAAGTGCACCGAAAGAAAGAGATGCAGATGCTGCTGATTCGTCTGGTAACGAATGATGTTCTCCGATTAGGTTGGCAACCTCTGTTGAACTTTCCCTTAGAGAAGAGTGACGTATTCTCATTAGCCCAAACTCCATATATATATAATGAATTTATAAGACAAGAAAAGTGGTAAAAAGAAACTCAAGCGCCTAAGTTCAGAATACTGATGGTTCGAGGGAAAAAAATGGTAGAATTACACCATAAGTGTCAAAACTTAGCATGGAGAGACACTTAAGTGCCAAAAGTTAGGAAAGTGACACTCAAGTGTCAAAATTAGAGCAAAATAATTTACTTAAGTGTTAATTTGGCCAAAATTCAGTCAAAATGTTGACGTGACCATTTTCTAGCGAAATAAGTGAAAAACGGCGTCATTTTACATGCTTTGATGTGACTAAGCAATGCAACAACGACGTTATTTTGGTGATGATGAGATAAAAAATTAATATAAAAATTAATTAGATTAGATTAAAACTAAATTTATTTAAAACATTTAAAAATTAAAAATAACATTAAAAATTTTAAAATATAGTTGTTTTTTTATATATTTTTTTTAAAGGGAAGGGAGGCGGTTGAGGGCTAACCCCTCGTTGCGCCACCTCCCTACCGCCGAGGGCCCGCAAGCCCTCGCTTGGCCCCCTAGCGGGCGGTGGCCCTTGGCTAGTTTGGGTGAGGGCCGCCGACCCTTGTTGGATTTGGGTGAGGGCCGCGACCGTTGCCCCCAGATCGGGGTGGGCCCTCGTCGCCGGCCTCTAGCCGGGGCTTGGCGACCTTGATTGATCCTCTCCCCTCTATTGTCGTGGCGGCGGAGAGGGGTCGCCCTTTAGCCGCCTCCCTCCCTCCTCCCTCCCTCCCTCCCCCTTTATGTTATTTTATTTTTATTTTAATATTTTTATTTGTATTTTTAAATGTTTTAAATAGATTTAGTTTTAAATTTAATTTAATTAATTTTTATATTAATTTTTTACCACTTTAGCACAAAAACAATGTCGTTTTTGCATTATCTAGCCATATTAGCGTACAAAACGACACCGTTTTGCATTTACTTCTCCGGAAAATTACCATGTTAGCATATTGGTATGATCAACACTTAAGTGATTCATTTTTCTCCGATTTTGGCACTTAATTGTCACTTTCTTAACTTGCACTTAAGTGTCCATTTGTGCTAAGTTTTGGCACTCCAAGTGTCTGGCACTCGAAAAAAAATTCATGATATGGTTTTCCATTCTTTCCCTTGAATAAATAGAGTTACGTTAGCTAATATACCAATGTCATTTGCAAGACTTCTAATGATATGTGATTATTTTAACAAAGCTGATTCTCACCTGCAAGTACTCTTAAAAGTCTTGCGAGATGTGATTGTCTAATTATTGTTTTTTGGGGGAAAATGATACAAATGATCCACGAACTTAAGTTCAATATGTAATATCATCATTAAACCTTTAATATGTTTAATGTGGTACTTGAACTATTAGTAAATGTTCAATCTATTCCTTAAACTATATAAAAATATTCAATATAATCCTTCCATTAGTTTGAATTAATGGTATTTGCTAATTTGCCTTCAATCAGTAAGTTTGAATAGTGGACAGAAAAAAAAAATTACAACATGAATAATCAAAGTAAGACATTCATCTCAACTCACAATATAATAATCTATGCCATTAAATAATGATGGATATGTTAATGCCTTAATTTTTCGTTTCATTTTCAAAATTAGATGGATGAAAAGATAGACATGTTGACTCATCCTTTTTAAAGATCCAAGTTAGCTTGTAATGATTTACATTATCAAATAACGTTTGATTTATCATTTGAGCAAATGGAAGGACTTCATTAAACATTTATAATAGTTCAAGTCCCACAATGAACAAATTTAAAACTTAGGAATTACATTGCACATTAGACCAACGTTCATGGATTATTTGTGTCATTGTCCCTTTTTTTATTTATTTATTTATTTTATTTTTTTCAAATGGCCTATGGTGCATGCTAAAGGGATCTTAGCTATCCCACATCGCTTAGGAGAAGCTCTCTAACTTGCTTTATAATCGTCGCGGCTCCCTTCACCTCTCAAGATGTCTTTTGAGGCTGAGACCCCCCAGATTGGTATCAGAGCTAGGTTAAGGTGGATCCGGGTGCATGCTAAAAGGATCTTAGCTCTCCCACATTGGGAGAAACCCTCTGACTTTCTTTATAATCGTTGCGGCTCCCCTCACCTTTCAAGACGTCTAAGGTGGATCTTTTGCTTTATAACCGTTGCGGCTCCCCTCACCTTTCAAGACGTCTAAGGTGGATTTGGGTGCATGCTAAAAGGATCTTAGCTATCCCTGTCTAAGGTGGATTTGGGTGCATGCTAAAAGGATCTTAGCTGTCCCACATTGGGAGAAGCCCTCTGACTTGCTTTATAACCGTTGCGGCTCCCCTGTCCTTTCAAGACTTCTCTTCTCCCTCTGACTTGCTTTATAACCGTTGCGGCTCCCCTCACCTTTCAAGACGTCTTTTGAGGCTGAAACCCTTGCTTTATAACCGTTGCGGCTCCTCTAGAAATAAGTTATTTTCTCTTTTCTTCTTATTTTTTGGCTGCCACCCCCCCTTTACTGCTTTCTATTGGCCGATCGTCGTCGTTGCTGGCTGATCATTGTCGATCGTCATTGGTGCAACCTGTTGCTGCCCACCATTGATGATCGTCGACGCCTCTTATCGGTTGGGCGACTAATTGCCGTTGCTCCGCCGATTGGCCGACCAACTGTTGCCACCGCTTGTTGGCTGGCTGATTGACTATCGCCGTTGTCATGACCAATCGCTAGTCGTCGGCCACCACCAATCGTAGCCACTCGCCGCTTGCTGCAGTTGACGGTGTTAGTGTTGGCCATGGCTGCTGCCGATCAACAGTTGACAGCGGCGGTTGGTGGCGGCGGGTGGTGTTGTTGGCATTTATTAGTGATGGCGGCGGTTGGCGGTGGTAAGGAAAAATAAGAAAAAAGATTAAAAGAAATTCTACATTAGAACAAATTTTGTGAATCATACCAAATGCATTATTATTATTTATTTTATGTCCTGAGAATATAAATTTTGTATAGTTATCAAACACATTCTTTTATTAAGAAATTGTTAAGGGAAGTAGAAATAGAAAAAGATATTTTGAAAAGAAATTGTTTCTCGAAATAGAATTGTTACCAAACAGACCTTTAGTAGCTCACTTTACAAATCTTGGGCTTATGGGGCCTTATTTTTCACCCATAGCCCATCGAACCATTTTCGATGTTAATAGGCCGTTATTCCTATATTAAGATTCAAATGATTATTTAGAAAATTCTTGTCAATATACCCTAGAGATTTATTCTCATATCAGAACTATATGGGATCTACAAAATACTATTAGTTTGCTTTTAACTTCAAAATTCTTATGAATCATGTTATGGGTAGGATGGAGTCGCCTATCGTACTATTTTAAAGGGAAAGTATCAAAAAGTCCTAAATTTATTGCTTAAGTGTCAATTTAGTCATAAATATTTCAATTTGACCAATTTAAATCTAAACTTTTTGCATTTCTGCAATTGAATCCATTCGACCAATTTTGATGAGAAATCGCTAATATAGATAATATTTTGATTTTTTAAATAATTTTTGTTTTTTTCCTTTCTTTTCCTTCTTTACTTTTTTTTTTTGCAACTTTGGTCGATGAGGGGCGGAGGCCCTCATCCATGTCACACCTTTGTTCTTAGCAAAAGGGGAGATAACAAGACCATCCTCCCTCCCAAGGATGCAACCAATGACATCAAAATTTCTATAATCCATAAAAAAAAAAAAAAAAAAAAACTTCTACCAACTCAATTAAACCAAACAAATATATATATATATAATTCCTTCAACCATAGTAGTTGTATTAAGGGTTGCTAAGTGCTAATCGCCGAACCTAAAAAGATTGGAAAGGAAGGGGATGAGTAACTATAACTTAGTGAGTATTATGTATCTCTTCTAAGCAGATTGAACACCCATTATGAGTAATACCAAAACTCAATAACCCCAAAATTAGTATATAACAAGTTTACAAGATCAAAATAAGTAAAATAAGACTTTAACAAAATTATATTCATAACAGAAATACCCATTTTCATCAATAATATCAAACAACTAATTAATGGTCTAATTTATTGATCAATCTCATCAACTTTTACACGATCCATTCTAATGACCAATCTCATCAAATTATATGTCATCACATCACATCTTAAGGCCCTAGAGATGGCTTTTATGCAATTCATGTTATCATGTATCACTTAGCTTTCGAGTAGTATGACACCCTGATGGTGACTTGCACGAGAGTCGCATTACCGTGTATCAACACATATCGATTAACTAGTCACTCCATGATACTCACATTTCCGTGTAGCAACACATATTAATGATACAAAATCCTAAAGGTGGCTTCCATGAGACTCACGTCATCATGTGACACTTAACCCTTAGATAGTCCTTATCACAATTGGTTTCACAAATCAAAATATAGCCTTTCACAAATCAATTATTTCCTCAAAATTAAATCTAGAATTCGTATCATAAATTGGTTCACAAATCGAAAATCACGTTTCACAGCTTGATTTATCAAAGAGATAAAGGATTTCACAAATCAATACATATAACATTTCATAAACCATACTCAAAATCAAGAGCCTTTTGTAACTCTGTGAAAAGGTTTTGCAAACTAGATATATATATCACATGACATTTCTCACATTATTTTGTAATCCATTTCATATATCTGTAATATTTTGAAACGTATATTATAGAACGTTTTTCTCAAATTGTTCACAAATAACCAAAAGGCAGTAAGTGCCCAATCTAGACTTTTTATGCAATAAGCATACTTTATAACTCATACGGCACTCAAATATTTATTACTTTTGAGACATGAGTTTACAAATTCAAAGAAAAATAATACCACTAACCTTGGATTGCCCACAATCACTATGAGTGCCGACGATCTCGTAATCTTATTAATTAAATAAGTATCAACGTCAAAATAGAGTAAAATAATACAACAACTACGAACTGATTGAATTATGCTTAAAAGCTAACAAAATAAAATCCTATTTCTCAACAAATTGCACTGCCAAAGCAATTATTCAAACTATTCGTAATGCAGAACTTGTATGAAAAATCTTAAATTTTCACTTCGATTAAACCATTACTCTAAATCAACTTTCATCAAACTCCGTGGCTCCATAGCACTATAATTCACCATTAATTCAAAAATTTGATTTTGTAGCTTGAATTTCACAGACTTCAAATTTAAGCCATAATTTGGAAAACTTCTACAATTGGATTTACAAACGGTATGAGCACTTAGGGGTGCATGACAAACCATTGTTTTTGTTCTAGAAACAATTTTTTTTATTCCGACTTTGTTTATGGAATAGAAATCCGTTAGGTAAAATTATTTTATTTTTCTATTTCTGAAATAAATTCTTATTCTAGAAATAGGTTTGGAATAGAAATCGAAGTAAAAATTTTATACTTTTCTATTTTTGGGACAAAAATGAGAAATAAAAATTCTTCTCATTGTTCGTTAACCGGTCCTCCATCCTTCGCCGCCGACCATCGTCCGTCGAGTCCACCGCCCGTCGTCGTCGTCCACCGATCGCTTGCCCGTTGGTTGCCGTCGCCGGACGCCGCTTGCCAATCGCCGATCACCGCCGCTAGTGGCCACTGGTCAGTGGCTACCGCCGATCGCCGGCCGCCACCGCCGGTCATCGGTCTGCCGCCGTTCGTCGGTCCGCCGCCATCCGAAAGAAAGAAATTTTGTATTGTTATCAAACGAATTTCTATTTCTAAAGTATAAATTTTATATCGTTATCAAACGGTTATTTTTACTTAGAAACTCATCTAGAAATAAAAAAAAAAATCTATTTCTCTTTAAAAAATCAATTTCTGACCAAAATGGTTATCATTTATGCCCTTAGCAAGCATTGCAAATCTACTTGGCTTGTGCGTGTTCTCTTTTTACCTTCTCTTCTTTTTAGTTTCCTTCTTGTGCTGAGCGTACCTTTTTCTTTATTTTGTTGACTTTTCAAGATTTCACTCCTTTTTTCGGGGTCCCACATTACAGCTCAGACCTCGCTTGTGTTTGACGAGAGCCGACCGGCGACCTCGCACGAGTTTTGAAGTGCTTCTGTCATTCAGCATTCACGTGAAGTGGGACGTTCCCATGTAGTAAAGAACTGGCATCCATCTAGCTATGATAATCAGTACCCTCATTAATCTCTCAACCAAAATAAAATGATTAGATCAATCAGAAGAAGCAACGCCATATTCATCAAAATTAACAGAAATAAACAAGAAAGCAAGACAAAAAAATCTCACATCGCCTTCTAATACACGGCACGAAATTTGGAACAAAGGTAGCTCGTCCAATGAATAGATCTGATACAATATAAGGATGCAAAAATTCATCACTCCCTCCATCTTCACCTTCCAAAATTTGGCTTAACTAATACAATACACGTTGTGAAACCAGCATTGAAGCTATAGTGAACAAGAAATAGCAAGCCCCTCAAAAGGATGTGAGAATTACACATACGGGGGCTCAAAAGGGTGCAATCTGAATACCGAACCCTTTCAGATCATAGTATGCTGTCTAAGTATCTTTTTCACTTAGCTTTTTCTCAGATCCTCTCATGTTGAGATTATACCATCTCTTTCTCGTGGGCTTATCTTTCCCATCGGTGGTTCCATCTTCCCCTGGACTTCCTGCCTTCGAGTCTTCACTTGAAACTTTCTCGGCAGTGCTTCCGTTATTCATGTGACCAGCGCTCCCGGTACTACTAGATAACCCTCTTGACACGGTGAATGAAGAATGGACACAATCTCGCTGCTTTAGCAGCTCGTCTACCTGCAATGATCAAGCACATTGCCCAGACCAGCCGAATGAACCAGTCCTAAATCCTTTTAATGTTCAAACTCAAAACTCAAAGGAAAAGAAAGGATTGGAGAAGCAGGTGCACTTAGCCCACTGATCTTTACTATAAAGGAGGCGTTTGAAGTTTCGTTTTGCCGATGCTTCTCCAACTCATGAATCAATTTTGGTAGGGTAAAAGGTGGATTTTCTTGTTTCTTTGCTCCTTTTTTCCTTTCCTTTCCTCTCCCTTTACGTAATAGAAAAACATTTCTTTCCTCTCCAAATTACATACACAATTGTTCTGGCATAATGCCCTTTTGTAACTTGAACCGCTCTTCACTAATTAGAGAAATTTCATGATTTATGTTTTCATAAAATTTTGTATTCTATTCATTATGAATAGATTTAGGCATGAAGCAAAATTGTTTTGTTAAGGAACTTTTTAAATTAAAACCTTAATACGTGTCATTTACTTCATTTTTTAATATTGTCCATTTGGATTAGACATTTATCTTCTTTAAAAATGACTCTAGCATCCTATAGTATTAGATAAAGAAAAAGATTTATCTTCTTCATTAGTTAATAAGCAATCATCTTACTTGAATTAATATAATTTTCTTACGAAGAAACAACTCTTCTTAGCATCAATATTCAAGTGAAAATTAATAAAGAATAAAGTGAGTTGATCTGTTGCTGTTAAAAATGATTCATATAAGCTTTATGACAAAATGATACCATCGTGAAGTGTGAGTTTTCCACTAGTTTTAAAATAATGCAACAGAAAGAATGAATCATAGTGACTGATGATAGATCCCTTGACGAGTGAATAAACAAAAACTTGAGTCAGAGAGTTGACGAGTATGTGCAGACAAGCCCAGGCACATGACCTGAATGCGCTTCTACAATCCTCATGGTAAAAATAAATGTGAGATACCAGTTTCAAAGTGCTGCATGAGCTTACTTGCACAATGATGCAAATCGAGCCCCATGTGCCCAATCATAGATATGAAAATATTTAATCAAAGTGAGATAAGGTGTCTAAGACTCTCCACACGGGAATCTCCACACGGAATCAAGGAGTATGACTGTATAAGGGGCCTAAGGAACTTACAGATTGCTTCTCTTGACTGTATCTGTTGGTCACTTCCTGGTAGCGTGCCAATGCCTACAAAAGCATGGTCTGAATGAAAGACAAGATCTTATAGCGAGCTATTAAGACAAGAGTGGATAGAATGGCAATGAGTGATACCGCTCTGTATTCGGTCTCGAATTGTCGTAACTCACTTCTTTTCCGCAAAATTTGAGACTCAACTTCCTTGAGCTTCTGTGTGGTATCCTCGTATGTCTTAGCACAAAGAGCCTCAATCGTATAGGAAGCTGTCTTAAAGAAGTTGTCTCCTGGAAAATTCAGGGTAGGTCAGTAAGATAGGTCCACAAAAAAATTGCTTTATAATGTTTTTCCCCCTTAGAGAAAGAGAGAGACAAAGGAAAATGAAACAAAGTAAAAACTAAAATTAATCTGACCATAAACAGCAAATATATGGGTTCCAGCTTTGAGTTGTGAAATTTCACAAGGTTGAAGTCCTTCCAACCTTTTAAAGAAAGCAGCTTCAGGGTCCTTTGCAATTGCCAACTGCACAATGATAATGATAATGGTTTGTTTGGCAAGAAAAAGAAGTGTATGTTGAAAACAAAAAGAAGAGGACAGGAAAAGGTAAAAAGTTAACATACCGCATTCACAGTCGAATCCATTCGGTACACTTGGATATGTAAGAAATACATTCCTGCAGATGTCACCTTACCTGTTTTCTCACAGTCTTCCTATATTTGAAGAAATCAGCAGGTTACTAGAACTAGCAGTAACCCTATGAATCATGTAGTGCTGACAAGGTATGAAGGAGTGATAATCCTTACTATAGTGATTCTACATGGATGTAAACCCTTGGTAATGCAATCTATCTCGAATGACTTTCATGTACTCTAATTTCAAGAACATAATTCCATTTTAATATTGCTGAAGACTGCAACAAGTACTGTGCCAAAATGCTAGTGGCAGTTCTTTAAGTAATGACAGCAGCAGATTTGACAAGAGGCACATCAGGGATTAAGTTACCTGTAAGGCCAACCCATAACCACCGTTGGCATCTTGTTCAAAGTAAAGTAGCTGGATATATACAGAAGAAGACAGCAAATGTGGCATTAATTTTTCCCCCAACTATACAAGAAAGGAAGACATTTACAATGCTTAACGGAGAAATACAACATCCTTGGAATATTTTATGTACCTTGAATTTGCTCTGAGCTGTGGATGTAACTCTGACCACCAATCCTGCCTCAGCCTGTTGCTCATTGATTGTTACACCAAAAAAGTGGGCACACTGCTTTTCAACCTGATGGAGAGGATACATTTCTTTTTTGAGTTGACAGCTATGCAATTGACATATGAGAAAGTTTCCTCATGGGGACGGGACAAGCACCTTTCCACTAACTGATGTCCCAATTGGCAGGGGTCGAATTGTAACTGTACCATTCAAAGCTTCTTCAAGAACAGTGGCGGAGATTGATGTTTTGATGGGCACGCCAAGCTTGCTATAAGATAGTAGTGAGACAGGAGATACTACATAACTGAAGAAGTAATGTTCAAGTGAAACTTCACCTGAATAATGCTGCAAACACTGTATTGACAGTTCCCAGGTTAGACAAGTCGATTTCCACATCCAAACCATCAGTATCAAGTGCCTGATGCCATTATTTGGAAAAAGCAACAAAGTCATGCTGATGCATTGTAGCATTAGAACAACAAAATCAGTACAATAGGGATGAAGGACCTGACACAAGCAAGAACATTGATTAAACTTAAAACATAATATCGATGAAAATGAGAAAAGTATAGAAAAAGAGAAGATATTTTATATTTCTTAAGATTGACAAATGCATCGGAAAGATGAAAACTCTTAAACTCCAACTGACAGATAGCCAACCCATAATGTTCTCCTCGACAGTTCCAGTTTCATATTCAGGTGGTCAATTGTCTGAACTAGATTGTATCCAGTACCCCACTTAATAAAGAAAATAAGACCTGAAATTTCCAAAGTGCCTTTAAAACTAGATTTACGGCATTGAAGGGATCAGACAACAGCAAATAACAAGTTTGAATCAATCTTTGACCACACAAATGGAAATTAACAATATTTTTCCCATTTCACTCTCAAACATACAAGTAAAAGGTCTCTCTCCCCAAAAATCATACATTTCATCCACAAGATATTACTTTGATGTTATATTATACATGTACAGGCAGAGTTCTAAGTCTCATGAAAGACATGGAGTAAATTAGAAGAACACACCTCAAATCCTGCGCTGTCATATTGCCTTCTTTTCTCTGGATCAGACAAGATACTATAAGAATATGCAACCTCTTTAAAATGCTCTGCAGCTTCGGGATTATTGGTGTTCTTGTCAGGATGATACCTGCTCATAAAAAAATTGTTATTACCGACACTGCATTGAGATCAGTCACAGCTACCTTTATAACACAATTGGCATGACAACTAAGAATGTGAACATTTATTTGTCGAAATGCTACTCCTCAGCGAATTACTTCAAACAACCGCATATCAGGATGACTTATCATCACCGTTGAACAACAAAGTGCACATAAATGCTAAAGTATTGGATCCACTCGCCTGTACATCGCTCACTGGAATAATATCCGTGGCAGGTCAAATACTTCAAAGCAAGATCAACAGAACGTTGCTGGAGCTTCCTAGAAAGACAGTTTTTCTCACAAGTGCACGGACCTTCCTCATAAACTCCCAAAAACAATAAGAACGGCATCCCATTTCCAAAGATCTCATACCAGATGCAATCGCGAAACCCCATTCGGCATTCTCACGCCTAATCTTGCTCGACAAAACACTAAAAATACCAGCTGGGCTCAAATGGGCAGAAGAGATTTCAAGAACCAGATACGCACATTAACAAAGCAACACAGCAGATCGCGAGAAGAAAATCGAGTTCTTGCGGACAACCCACAAACGTTCGACGACAAAAGCCCATGAATTTGGCAGGAAAATTAATGGACAAGAGAAAAGAAGAAGAGAGAAAACAGAAAGGAAAGCAAGAAAGCAAACATACTTGAGGGCAAGCTTTCTATAAGCAGATTTGATCTCCTGGTCGGTGGAATCTCTCGACACGCACAACACCTCGTATGGGTCTCGCCTGATTGCCGGCGCAGATGAACCTTCCACCTTCGACCCCATCTCTCTCTTCTCTCTCTCTAGAGAAGGACTATATCCCGGGGCCTCTGAATGAACCTGCAGCTTCTTGGAATAATTCAACGATCCCTAATCTCTCAAGTCCAGCTATTCTCAGGGTCAACAGACTTCCCAACACAAAACAAAATGAGAAATTTTAGTGCTTTTTCTCGGGCAAAAGAATCCAAAAAACACGAGATTAACCGCGAAAGGAATCAAACCGAAATCCGGGAAAACGGGTGAAGATTTTTCTCCCGGGTTGGGGGTGAGGGGGTGTTGGGAAATCAAATGGTTTATCAATTGGCGATTGCGGAGTGAAAAAGAAAGAGATAAAAGAAAGAAGAGTGTGCTTGTTTCGGTTTTGAATTCCTTTACGAAATTACGAATGAGAAATGCGACAGTCACGCAGGTACGAGATTGTCAGTCTTTTCCTTCTTTCGGCTAAGGATACATTGAGGCCTTTTGGCAAAAAAAAAAAAAATATTACGAAAAATTTCAAACCAATACATTTATAATAAATTTATCATAAATTAATTTTTTTTTTTACTACGTATACTTTGATAAATTCACTACAAATTGATATTTTCATAACAAATTTACTCTTTATTAGTTTCTATTAAATTTTACTGTTAAATTGATAGGTGATTAATATACTAGGATTTTATTCTCTACTTATCACAATTGTATTAGTTTTGTATTTTTTTTGTGAAATTAATCCCATTTAATGGAGGATATATTTGTTATAAATATACCGATTTGAGATTTTTAGTAATTGGGTAAATTTGTCACAAGTATATTTATATGAGTTTTTGTGATCAATTTGGGTAAATTTATCAAAATATATCAATTTGAGGTTTTTGTAATAATAAAATTAGTTTAGAGCAAATTTATTATAAATGTACCTAGTTTGGATTTTTTTAGTATTAACCAAAAAATAAAGACTTTTTAAAGCATTGTAATTCTGCCTTTATATTATAAAAATAGTGGCAATGTAATTTCTATTTTTTCCATTATAATTAAACTAGCAATGATACTAACCACGCTATAAGCGCAGGGACATTTTCAAAATTCGAAAAAAAAAAAGGGAAAATGTCACAAATGGTCCATATACTATTACTTAATGTGTAATTTGATCAATGAACTTTCGATCACTCAATTTGGTTCATGAACTATTGATAAATGCCCGATTTGGTTCCCGATTTTCGATCGGCTCAATTTGATTCTTAAATTATTGATAAATGTCCGATTTAGTCATTCATTACTATTTTTTTTTTTTGCTTATAGAAACGAAATTGAAAAAGAAAAAGAAAAAAATAGTAACGAAAAAAATAAAATAAAAAATTAGTAACGAAAAAAAAAAAAAAAAAATTTAAAAAGTAAAATAATAATAATGGAAAAGAAAAAAATAGTAACGAAAAAAAAAAAAAAAAGAAAATTTCAATAGTAAATAAAAAAAGAAAAAGAAAAGAAAAATAGTAATGAATGATTAAATCGAACATTTATCAATAGTTTAAGGATCAAATTGAGCCGATGGAAAGTTCGAGGGGACCAAATCGGGCATTTATTAATAGTTTAGAAACCAAATTGAACCGATCGAAAGTTCGGGGACTAAATTACACATTAAGTAATAGTATAGGGATTATTTGTGACATTTTCCCAAAAAAAAGGTAAGCGAGCTAAAGTGGAAGTCTTTAAAATTGGGTGAGAACTAAAATGAGTTGAACAATGAGAGTTCGATAGGGTCAAATACATCTATAATGGCATTTTGTACCTTAATAAAAAAGTAAAATAAGTGGTACGGTACAAGTTACGTCTAAATTTCTTGGGATATTTTGGTCACATGATGGATAATGGCTTGATTGAAAGTAAAGCCATAGTTGATTGATTTATACGTTAAAATTGAAGGAAGGCTACTCTAAAAGTAAGTTGAAAAGTTGATTAGCCATCAGTGTAATTTCCCTTTTTTTTTTTTTTTTTCATAAGTATATAACTTGATCTAGTGATACACATTTTTCATTTGAATATGATCATTCAAGATTCTCATGTTTGAATTTTTATTTTGGAGATCCCTAAAAGACCCATAAAGTGCATGAGATTAGAACTTGGAGAATAAGATGGGAGAGAAGCTTGCACGGTCATTTTTATGTGTATAGATTCTTGACTTTCGGATGACTAACCGTAGTTGATGGACGAGATCCCTCGTAACCATACCGGGGAAGCTTCCTTGAAAGACACTTCAACTGCTTGGATTGACTTAGAGGTCAAGTAGAAATTCTGATCTAGGGCTGTGATCTTGTGAGGTCACAAAGTTTATACTCCGAATGGAGAAAAATTATCTAAAAAGTTCTAAATTTATTACACTTTTGTTAATTCGGTCTCGACCCTTTTAATTTTGTCAATTGAGTTTATCGGACCAATTTTGGCCCAAATTCTCTGACGTGGATATTGACCATTTTACGTGATACAACCGACATGGACAAACAAAATTTACTATTTTTTTAAATTTTTTTTTAAATTATAAATTATAATTTTTTTCTTTTTCCTTTTCTTCCTTTGATCGGTTGCCTAGCCTCCAGCGACTAGCTAGAGGCCACAAGTAGTGAGAGTTGGGCTCGCCGGCCTTAGGCGAGGTCACCCTTGTGGGAATCTAGCAAGGGCGAGCCTCGTCCAAGATTGGCAAGGTCTCGGCGGGGTTGCCCCTTGCTAGATCCCGACGAGGGCAACCTCACCTGAGGCCTATGAGTCCAACCCTTGCTAGTCGTGGCCTCTGCCCATCGTTGGAGGCTAGGCGATTGGCCAAAGGAAAAAAAAAAAGGGAAATAAATTAAAAAAAAGAAAAAATAAAGAAATTAAAAATGTACATAATATTTTAAAAATTCAAAAAATATTTAAAAATAGTAAATTTTTCCACGTCGGCATCGGCGTCTATGTCAGCAAATTTTGGCTAAAATTGATCGAATGAAATTAATTAGCAAAATGTGAAGATATTTAGAACTCAATTGGTAAAGTTAAAATGTTTATAATTGAATTAGTAAAAATATAATAAATCTATTTGGACAATTTTTCTTTCTGGCTTGAGTTGATTACGATCATTGAGTCTTGAATATAGACTCAAAACATAATTGGAGCTTTATCGATCATAAATTCTCAACCTTGCGCCCAGCTAAAATAATGTTTCAAATAAGCCAAGCCCGACTTGATTCAAATCGTGGCGCATCAAGCTTTTACGGTAATTTTTTAAGTCTAAACAAGAGTTAAAAGGCCATACCAGACTCGAATCTGGAAAGTGAACTAAAATGAAAATATTGCACTGTCAATCTTGTAATATACATAAACGTGTATATATGTTTATAATAAATAATAAACAACTTTTCGATCATGCGAACTGATGGTTTGAGTTTTGCACGAGTAAGTACTTGAGCTATTCAAATTTGAAACAAATTGAGCCGAGCTCCTTGTAACTCGGGGTAGCTTAAACTCTCTCGTACTCTTATTCAATCGTGCCTCAAGTAGTAGATCTGGAGGTGAATTCATGTCCTAAATGAACTCATACTTTATTAGGGAGAGTAGTCATTTGTCTAATGTCTCCGGATCATGCGCAATACGGGCGAATCACTGAGTACCATCTTAGAAAAGTTCCTCAATCAAATCGGATGTTTGTACGTATTGAGTTTAGGGTCCCTCGGTATTGCCCAGACCCCAACACAGATAAAGATCTTTCCATGAGGTTTCTGGTGTGGCTCATACAAGCCTTTTTTTCTTCTTCTTCAATTATTTCTTCTCTATCCTATGCTGATGCCCACATTCACATTGGAACAAGAAGGGGCCAATGTCAACTTGTTTCCCACCCCATGTCATCCTCATATGCTATCATACGCTATTCTCGAATGTGCTTCGGCACAGAGATGAATCCCTTTATCGATCAGCTACGTTTCTCGACTGTCAGGTGTGAGGGAAGAACTTCCAGGCACGACCTGCGCGCGAGGAGGAGAAAAGAACTGCGGCTTGGGAGGCATTGGAATGCTTTTCAAGTTGCCCATCAACATTTCCAGCACTTGTGTCATTGAGGGCCGATCCCTCGGATTCATTTGAATGCACCACACGCCTACCATAACCATCTTTCTTGACACAGCAACTTCTTCTTCCACAAGATCACCGAATTCTTGTGCTCTTTCTTCATTGATTTCGTCATAAATTCGGCCTGGAAAATACAATTCACTCGATGCACTTCCCCTTACTTCTTCATGCTTCCTCCCGCCAACCATCTCAAGCAACAGCATTCCGAAGCTGTAGACATCGGATTTATGAGAAGGATTATTTCTCATGAATATTTCAGGAGCAATGAACCCGATTGTCCCCCTAGCACCTGTCATGGTTATGAAGCTTCTACTCCTGGAGTGTATTTTTGCCAACCCAAAATCAGAGATTTTCGGGTTAAAGTTCTCATCAAGCAAAACATTATGAGGCTTTATGTCAAGATGCAATATCCGTGAGTCGCAACCCTTGTGCAAGTACTCAATTCCAAGGGCAACCCCAATAGCAATTTCGAGCAGTCTTTCCATCGCCAAAGAAAGTTTTGACCCTTCTTTATGCAGCAAGTCTCCTAGAGACCCGTTAGGCATGTACTCATAGATTAGAGCTCGTTTTGAACCTTCCAAACAGAAACCGAGCAAACGGATAATATTAACATGGTGAATTGTGCCTATGGTTGCAACTTCGTTAATGAACATTTGGCTGTTGTTGCTGGACTTGTCGAGTATTTTGACGGCGATTGGTCGCCCGTCCGGCAGCTTTCCTTTGTAGACAGTACCATATCCACCTTTACCTAGTCGCTCCTTCAAGGCATGAGTCATCTTCTCTACGTCCTTGTATGAATAATTGGTCAATAAGGTTGACTGATAAGTTCTTAGGAATTGCTCTGCATTTGCCCTTTCTTCTGCAGTTTCATCTTTGCCAAAACGGGATGTCTTCTGAAGTGACAAGCTTCTCGTCTTAAAAATGTACAGTAAGGTCATAATGAGCACAAAAGAAGAGCTTCCCAATGCACAACCTGCAAATCATGCGCCAACTGATTAGCTTAATGGACAACCAACAATCTTTTTGCAAAGTAATAAAGACGATTAATTTGCAGAAGGAATTCAAGCAAGTCGTGTTGATGAGAAGCCAATAAAGGTTCTTGCAAGAGAACAACTAAAACAGAATTCAGTATGGGGTTTCTGGGTCATTAAAAAAAAAAAAAAAAAAAAAAGAATTCAGTGCCATTGCTCCTTGAGAATCCCTATCACTAAGCATGGTCTGTAACTTCTCAATAGGGACAGGCAAAACCAAACCACCCAATGAAACTAAAAATAATCAGACTTCATAATATGCAGATATGTAATTGCTGCAGTCCTCGTCTAGCTTCCAAAATTTCTCATCGTCAACCTTGTATAGTCTGCCAACAAAAACTGAGATGAAATAAGAAAAATTATACATTCAAGCACGAAATACCACAAGCAAGAACATGGCTATCAGAGATCATATCAAATGTTAAGTTTCATGCTCTCTTCCATGTCCAACTTAACTCTAGAGTCTAAAACTTCAGAAGCGATGAAGTAAATGTGCATACCGATAATGAGTTTGGTCTTGCTTGGCTTCCTGCAAAGGTCAGACGAAGGAAATGAGTACCGTGTAGGATTTCTTTTCGAGGGAAGTGATGAAGTTCAACTTCCAATATCCTCATTAGGAGGCAGCGGCAACGGCCATCGCTGCATGCTGTACATATATTTAAGTCATAGCGAAGTCTATCTCACCTCTAGCTTTTAGCTTCTAGTGCACAGGCTGTGCGGACAAATAGAATTCCCAAGGTTGTCTTGAGAACATGTCTCCAACTTGAATCCGTAAAGGTAAGCAGAATTTTTATTTTTATTTTCTCATTATACGACTTGAGATTTAATTAGGAAAGTCTTGATTAAACTTTTGGTTGACCGAAAGTACGAAGCAACAATAAATCTTTGTGGACTTTTTTTTTTTTTTTTTTTTTTTTTTTGCTTTGGACAGAAATCTTTGTAGGGTTGGATTTCTAGTTTGAGAGATTTTTTTTTTTTTTTTGGAATTGCATTAATAAGCAGGGAAGCTTTTGGCCATAATAATCTAATTGTGCTGCTTGCTTGTGAATGTTAATATCAAAATTCTAAATTGGTATACTTCTGATAAATTTACCACAAATTAATTTTTTAACAATAAAAAATCTCAAATTAGAACTCCTACGATAAATTTATCCCAAATAACCACAAACAACCCAAACTAATACACTTGTTTAAAATTTATTGAAAACTAATTTTTTAGACTGTCAAAAATCCTAAACTAGTATATTTGTAATAAATACATCATGTATTAAATTGGATTAATACCACAAAAAATCACAAAACTGAAGAGAGTAAAATCCCAAATCGGTAAACTAGTCAATTGTCAACCAACTCAACAATTTGACAAAAAAAATTTAATGGAAATTAATAGATGATAAATTTATTATAAGTGTATTGGTTTCAAGTAAATTTGTCAAAAGCATACCAGTTTGGGTTTTTGGTTGTTAAAAAATTAGTTTGGGATAAATTTATCACAAGTATATCGGTTTGGATTTTTTGTGGTATTAACCTTAATTTTGTGCTCCACAAACTGCTATTTTATTGAAATGTCATGTGATGTTGGTTAATTGTTGCTATGGAGCTTATTTGGTAAGTTTGAAATTACTTGTGTTTAAAATTAGGGTTAATACTATGAAAAACACCAAATTGGTATATATATGATAAATTTATCATAAGTTAATTTTTGATCATCTAAAACTCCAAACTTGTACATTTGTAACAAATTTATCATTCATTAGTTTTTGTTAAATTTGATTAATTTAATGAAAAACCATAAAATTGGTACACATATGATAAACTTAAGGTGAAACCTTAAACTAGTATATTTGTCAAATGTTACTGTCATCTAACTTAACAATTTAATGACAAAATTTAGTAAAAATTAATGGAAGGTAAATTTGTCATAAGTATATCAATTTGAAGTTTTTTGTATGATGGACAGTGTAACTTTTGAATGACCACTTAAGTTTCACTTTCAATGTTAACTCAAGTAAAAGCACGTTGGCCCATTTATTCAAAATATTAACATGGAGGATTTTATATGATTTTTCTAACATTCTTGATCATGATTTTTGTTTTTTAATTTTCAAATTGTGGGGTGTTTTCATCATCAAATTTTGGGGAACTTCCGTTTTTATTTATTTTATTTTATCTTTTTACTTACTCTTAGACTTTTATCCTACTCATTTACAAAGTAAGAGGGTGGAACCCCACAATATTTGAAACTAAACATCACCATCCTAGCTCTTAAGAAGATGGGGAATCAAACTTTCCACATTCCCCTACATTAACTATTCCTTTTCATTGATGAAAATTTCATGGGATAAATGTTGCAAAAGCCTTAAAACTTGTCACGAAAATGCAATTGAGTCATAAAACTTGCAAAAAGTGCAATCAAGTCCTAAAACTTGTCAAGTTGTTTCAATCGAATCATAAAGTTAACACCGTTAGCTTTTTCCGTTAAAAATGCTGACGTGTCATTTTAAATATTTTTTAAATATTTTCCATGTGGATTTTTAAATTATTTTTATTCATTTAAAAAAATTAGATTTACTCATTTTATCTTATTTTCACCAAAAACTAAAAAGAAAAGTTAAAAAATTTATTTTTAATTTATTTTTAAATTAGCGGCTCCTCTCCCTCGTTGCCGTTGTCACTGCCGCCCATCGCCGGAGGGGCCGGGCGACGGTCGCTAGCCCTAGGTGGCGGTGGCCAACCCTCGCCTGGCTAGGGTGAGGCCTCGTCGGCCCTAGGCGAGGGCTGGCAATTATCGCTCACCTTGGGTAAGGCCTTGTCCTTGTCGGCCCTCACTTGGGGCCGGTGAGGCTCGCTAGATCTCGACGGGGTGCCCCGATTTGGGCCGCCGGCCCTTGCGAGGGGCCGGCGGTCGTCGCCCGCCCTAGGCGAGTCTTCACTAGCCTCACAAGGGGTTGGCAATCGTTGCCCGCCCCAGGCAAGGCCTCGTTGACCCTCGCTTGGGGCCGACGAGGCCTCGCCCGGGTGGGTGACTTTCGCCCGGCCCCTTTAGCGATGGGTAGCGGTGGTGGTGGCGGCGGGGAGGAGCCAATGATTTTTTTTTTTTTAAAACAATTTTTAAAAATAAAATTTTTAACTTTTCTTTTTAGTTTTTGGTGAAAATAAGATAAAATGAATAAATCTAATTTTTTTAGTTTTCAAATCTATTTTTTAAATGAATAAAAAATAATTAAAAAAATCCACGTGGAAAATAAAAAAAATATTTGAAATGCCACGTTGGCATTTTTAATGGAAAATGCTAACAAAGTGTTAACTTTATGGCTTGATTAAAATAATTTGACAAATTTTGACTTGATTACACTTTTTACAAGTTTTAGACTCGCGTTTTTATGATAAGTTTTAGGACTTCTGAAGACTTATCCCAAATGTTATTATAGATATATTATGGAAAGGGGAAAGTAGAGAGTTCGATTCTCCATCTTCTTCGAGGGTTGACATTTTATTGAATAGTGATAAAGTGAAAATCCAAGAGTGAGTTGTAAGTTAGAATAAGATTGATTTAAAAAAAAAATACGTCGAAGGACTTACTGGCGGCTGCCGCCGAAGCAGATGACTTTTCCCAAACTGGCGTCGAATCCGCACCGTCCGCCCCTCAGTTGGCAGCGGTCGCACTCCGGAATGGCGGACCACACCAGACGAAATCCTTTACCCATCAGATCGAGAACGAATCTCCACCTCTCGCCATTACTCTTGTTCATAAATCCACTGCTCCTTAAACCGAGGCCATCGGACACAGGCACCTCCACGAGCGTACATCCGTCGGGCGTCTCTCCCCCGTACGAGTTGTCGGAACTGATCGACTGATCGCTCGATCGGTTCATCCACAGATAAAGCTCCGCGTCTCCACAGCTCGCGTTCACCACCGTCGAGTCGGCGAGCTCGTGGGGGAGCGCAATGCCGGCGGCACACTTGAAGAAGGTGAAGTTGAAGCGCCACTGAAGAGGGAGGCTGAGGTTGTCGATCTTGACCCCGGAGCTCGGGACGGTCAGGTTCTGGAGCGACTCGCAGGAGCCGGCGGCCAGGTCTTTGATGAGCTGGGCGTTGACGACGGTGACGGCGAGGTCCTGGCGGTCCAGGTAGAGAGCTCGGACCTGGTAGGGAGTGCCGGGGAGGTCGAGGACGGGGCGGCCGGCGGCATCGCAGGAGACCTGGAAGCGGGGGAGGCCGCAGTCGAAGCGGCCAGTGCCGAAGGTGGCGGCGTCGGAGAAGGGGAAGGGGAAGTTGATGCCTCCGCAGGTGAAAGGCCGGCATGGGTCGTAGTACGACGGGTACACTCGAGATTGGGCGGTGCCGAAGATGGGGACGAGGAAGATGGTGAGCGCGGGGAAAAGCGGGGGCCGCATGGTTTGACAGTGATGGCGTAATTCACAAGAAGACTTGTGTTCAGTCTCCACTTCTCCATTCTTTAATCTGTAAACCTGTTTTTATAGACTAGTCAATTGTTTATGAACGCTAATAGCCTTTTTGACGTCAGAGCCTCCCCACGTACAGTGGAACTAACCATGGCAAGCCAACTAGTTCCAGCATTACCGGGCAATTTCAAATACCGACAAACCAAACTTCCAAACATTATGTTCCGTGTGAGAAAATATTCAGTGGCTTCAAACCATCAGGCACGGCATTCCTTAATTTAATCAATTCTACTTTTGACGTTCGATGAAAAATTACGGCGGAAGCTAACTTTTTCTCCTCCGGATGGCTTTCTACGGAATGGACTGAGCACAGTTCAATGTCGACATTTGTTGACTGCTTGCTCTCTCTCTCTCTCTTCTTTGTAACAAAACTCGATGAGATCCCCTTTTCTTTCACGTTTCCGTCTCTCTTCTGCAACAAGCTTCCCGCCTCTCTCTTCTGCAACAAGCTTCCATCTGTCTTCCTCTCTTAAGGGTATCCATGACTCACCTCAAGTCCTCCCCTCCTCCTTCTTCTTCGCCTTTGTCCTTGTCGCCATCGTCGCCTTTCCAGTTTAGATTCTCGAAATCGTTGACTAATCTCTCGAACTCTTCTTCGTTTCCACTCCTAATTTGTACCCAATTTTCGGCTCGAGTACGTCCCAAAGATTTTGAAGTGGAAGAGGCCTGAATGGCTGTATGTACCGCTGAGTTTTGAAGTTCCCATGATGCGCTCAAGGGATACTATGGTGGAGAGACCTCTCTCTCTTGTTCTTTTCTTCTTTTTCGGAGCTCGGGATGGTCTGGTTATGTAGGAATTCAAGTTGGCGAAAGACGACTTACCTTTATTTGATGGGCAAATAACAATTAACCCCGGAACAAACGTTGAATTGTGAATGAATCACAAACAAAAATACTTTATGTTAGTCTGAATGCAATTATGAGGAAAGCACTGATTTCCATAGCGTAAATGCCGATTGTTGTTGTAAAGGAGAAATGTAATGCTTCCTTTTCTTTTGATGGAAAGAGGACAAGACAATGAGAGAATTCTGAACATACGTTCTGCCAATTGTGCCAACGGTTATGTTTTGGAGTCTTTTATATGACTACATCACACCCTTTCAAATAGTGCCTTTCCATCGTAGCGTATCAAGGTGAAATGGTTCGTTCTCATCGCACCCCATCATGGACGTATTAATTTCGTACAACATCTCCTATTCGGATATGACGGGTTTGATAGCGCTCTATCAAAAATATAAAGCATTCAACATTCATCAACTTTATAAAACAATTTATATTGGCAAGTAAGTCGTGCGACCAGTGAGTACACCTACATTTGGGAGCTTAAATTATGTACCTATTAGGGATGACATAATGATTACAACCCCAAAAATAAAATAAACAATCGATGTTTTATAGTACCCTAGACATATTTTGTTATATCTGTCCAAGTATACATATCCTTTAAAGGCTATACTTGACTATTATCAAAATATCATATATTTATAATTATATCCGCAACCACATAAGGCAGTATAATTGGTCAACCTGTAAATATATGTGATAGATGTAAAACAATAATAGTCTTTCTTCGCACTCATGTCTCTCTCCATTTCAGAACAATTACTTTCCTAAACACGTCCCATAGAACCATATCTATTCATGACCACCGGTAACATACTAAAGTAACAATATTGAACTTTCACTTCAAGAATATAGTTAAAAATAACATAGGGTACAATGAGGTAAATTATTAATTACCTCAAGGGCTCACACGATGAGTAAATATGCATAATTTTATTCACATTCCCTTTAAGGTTGAACAATGCACATGTAGTATGAATTATATGCTATAGTGGATTTTTCTTTCTATAAGAGCGTGTGTTATTTATTAAATATATCCACTATACGGATCTTAGCCTAAACATAGTCACGTGCTTCTCACATACTTATGTTTAACCCGAGTGCTATATTAGCTCCTTTTCTATAGCGTCCAGTTTAGTACTCGTAACCGGCATCTTATAGGCATACATAATTGTGAGATTATTATGTTCGGTCTTATTATAAATAAATTACAGACCTCATCTTGACTCCAATTAATACGACATATTTTATGTACTAGACTTGCTATTCAGTATTTATTTGTACATAACGTCTCATCTCAACGTGCTCGCTATAGCACTTGAGTCGATTGCTCGTGTGAGTGTGCCAATCATTATGTTCCATGTGAGAAAATATTTAGTGGCTTCAAACCATCATGCATGACATTCCTTAATTTAATCAATTCTACTTTTGACGTTTGATGATAAATTACAATGGAAGCTAACTTTTTTCTGTCCTCCGAATGGCTTTCTACGGAATGGATCGAGCACAATTCAATGTCGACATTTGTTGCCTGCTCGCTCGCTCTCTCTCTCCTCTTTGTAACAAAACTCGATGAGATCTTCTTCTCTTTCATGATTCTGCCTCTCTTTTGCAACAAGCTTCCTGCCTCTCTCATCTGCAACAAGCTTCCATCTATCTTCCTCTCAAGGCCATCCCTCACTCACCTCAAATCCTCCCCTCCTCCTTCTTCTTCGCCTTTGTCCTCGTTGTCATTTTTACCTTTCCGGTTCTGTCTCTAGAAATCGTTGACTAATCTCTCAAACTCTTCTTCGTCTCCACTCCTAATTTGTACCCGATTTTTGGCTCGAGTATATCCTAAAGATTTTGAAGTGGAAGATGTTGGAAATTTGTTTGTAAAACAAACTAAAATGTATGTTTCCTTGTCCCACATACCAAAAGTGGGAGGAAGTGGACCAATTAATAAATGTGGGGTTTATTTAATGTACCTAAAGAAAAGATTGGGTGTGGGCTAGACTCCACCATACCCGTGTGTGGGTGCATGAATAATTGTGAGATTTTGGCGCAAAAATCAGCTACATTGATTTTATCATCATTGCGTGAATAATTGTGAGATTTTGGCATGAAAATCAGCTGCATTGGTTTTATCATCATTCTTTGTATACCGATGATTTTTGCCTGCTTTTAAGCCTCTGTCTTTGATTTTGGTTGGGCTAAGGACAACCAAAGATTCTGGCGATCCGTTTTAATTGCATTTGATCTGACTTTGAGGTTGTTGCTGAAAGGAAAATTAAAGTTAGGCACGGAGGTCTACTCCCCTCAGTATGGTGCTCGGCAACTTGGTTTAACCCCGGGCATTCCGCTTATGGCTCTTTACTCCATGGACTTCCCGTTAGAAGAGAAGCAGCTTTTCGGGGCGACTAAAACGTTTGATCCTTTCATTTTTTGCCGCACTATCACCAACAAAATACTCCGCCATTTCACGATCAAACCTTTCGTCTCAGCCCCTAGCGTTTTCAAGAGCTTCATTACTTGGTGGAGGACTTACCGAGATTCTCTTTTTACCGAAGACTTTGACGCTATTCTCGGCAAGATCATCTCTAAGGCTGCTCCTACCGACATTGTTGAACCTTCATCTAGTTTTCCCACCATTCCAACTCATTATGCGTTGAAAAGAACGCGAGACCCAAGTATTTTATTTTCTTAGCTTTGTGGTACTCTTTAATTTGGCTCTAGTTTAATGTCCCAATGATCTATATGTCCTTTCTTCCGGGCAAGCACCCCTACCTCGAAATAGGAGACGCTTATCAAGGTCTGTCCCGATTGTACAATCTACCCAATCAGCACGCATAACCTTTAGCTTTTTCGCTCCCGAGATTATCAATGTGGAACCATTGCAAACACATGGCCGTTCTCGTGTTGATAGTCCCACATCTTTGACTTCTCTTGCTGTCGAGACTTCAGCATCATTCCAATTAGTACTGACAATTCCCCAGGTCTTGCAACACTTCCTACCTCAGAACATGCTTCCTCGTCTTTGGATGGAATGAACGGATCTCCTTCAACAGATGGGGAAGACTCACCAGGACTGGCTCGCCCCCGAGAGCTTACCTCTTCTATTGCTAGCAGGCACGATCCCGATGTGCTTCAAAGAGAAACAACGTCGTCACCCCCAGAGGAACTTGGAAGTGAACTCTCCTCTCACTCCAGATCTTCCCCCAGAAAGAAGGGATGATCCCGCTGCCACTCCCATCTTACCTATTGTTTCCTCAGGTTTCCTCTAAGACCCACCAACTACTTTGACCCCTTGGATCGGAGAAGAAAGAGACCCCGTGTTATCCTCAGTTTAAGATTTCATTTCCTCAGTGTCTGCTCTAGTGACATTAGAAGTTATCTTCTCCCCTTCTGTCACTTCAAGTACAGTTTCGCCTTCTTCTATGACCATGCTGCTACTGAGTGGGTCAGAGTGCATTGTATCTATTGATGTAAGTCAGGTTTTCAACTTGCCTTGATTTTTTTTTTTTTTTTGCTTCTGACTTTTATTTTGTTAGGTTCTCTATCATGAACTCGTTCCTATAATTATTGGGTCAACGATATCGGGTCAATGACCTAGCTTGACTTGAAGAAGGTACGAGGGTCCATGACAATCGTAATTTCGTTTCAGAAATAATTTTTCTATTCAAAACTTGTTTTTAGAATAGAAATCCATTTGATAAAATTATTCAATTTTCTTTTTCTGAAATATATTTTTATTTTAGAAATAGATTTGAAATAGAAATTAGAAGTAAAAATTTTCTATTTCTTTATTTTTAGAATAGAAATGAGAAATAAAAATTCTTTTTATCGTGTCCTCCATTTGTTGATGCCAACCACCCCGCCGATTGTCGATCGCCGGTCATTTTGCCCGCGATCGCCGATCGCCGCCGCCGCCACCGCCGCGGTTGCCACCGCCGCCGTCGGTATTCGCCGGTCGCTACCGTCCGAAAGGATGGAATTTTTGTCGTTATTAAACGAATTTCTATTTTTGGAGTAGAAAAATTTTATATCGTTGTCAAACGGTTATTTTTTATTAGAAACTTATCTAAAAATAGAAATATAAAAATTTATTTCTCTTCCATAAATCAATTTCTAACTAGAATGGTTATTATTCGTGCCCTATCTTTTCATACTTTCAACATCCTAGATAGCACCAAACAGACTCTTCATAGAATTGTACGGGCGCCTTCTATTACTCCTTTTGAGTTTAGTCCAAAGGAATTTGCTAAGAGCGTGCATGATAAAATTTCTACTTATTTATTTCTTTGTTTTTACGTTCCATGTAACATGTTTGGAACAAAAATCTGTTTAGTAATGTAATTTGATTTTTCTATTTTTGGAATAGATTTCTATTTTAAAAAATAGATTTGAAGAAGAAATTAAAAGCTAAAATTTTTAATTTCTCAATTTGCTAGAAATCAATTTTTGTTATAGAAAGTACCAACGTTAGATGTTTTAGAACCGATGTGACTCGTCTTGTTCATCTCTCTCTCTCGCGAAGAAAGATCAGAGGAAAAAGGTTCCCCCGCGTTCGCGAACGCCGGGCGCCCGGCCGACCGTGCGCCGGCCTCCGCCTGCCGCCGGAGCCTCTCCCTCCGGTGACTCCTGCTGCCTGAGTCGTCGCCCACCGCCGTGCCTCTGCCCCTGCGACCGCCTCTGCCGCTTTGCCGGACTCGCCCGCGTCTGCAGCGCCATCGTCTCTCCTCCAACGTCGCTGTTGCTCCCCCCGCGCTCGCGGTGCGCCTGCGCCGCTTCGCCAGTTTCGCTCCCCGAAGCCGCCAGAACCCTCACCGTCGCTGCTCGCCTCTCCTCGGTGCCCAACAGCAAGCTTCGCGCCCGAGCTCTCACTGCTCGCTTTACCTGCGTCTGCAACAGCACCCGAATTCCCGCGCCAAAGCTCCGAACCGGTTGCCAACCTCTGTTTTGGAAGAGCCCCGAAGCTTGGCCCTGGTATGTCCACTCGTTTTGGCCCGATTATGGATGAATTTGATTAGGGTTTTTCTCCCGTCTGGGTTCTGGATTTCGATTTGCTGCTGTGATGGCCTCGGCTTTGGGCCAGGCCTCTCGTGTTGATGAAGGGCCGAGTTCTCTCGCCCAAGTCCCTCAAGTTGTAGGTCGACTTTCTCTTGATGGGCCATTGTGCAAGGTTAAGGGGCGAAGACCCTTGTTTTCCCCTGATCCGAGACAGACGGATATTCCCATCCCTGTTCGTAACCATGTTGGTGTTTGCACGAAAAGCAGAGGTAGATCCAAACCGAACCGGCCCCAGCCTACGGGCGAGGTAAATCCAGCTAGCCGCTCTTGGGCGTCTGTTGCTCAAGTATTGAAGAAAGGCTACGAATTAGAATTCACCCCTCTTGCAATTTTGGATGATAAACCGATGGTTGAGCTGTCAGACCTTGACCTTCAAGCTGCTGACCCCAAACTCCATGATTGTTTGATTGCCTATTATCTGGGTAGGAGAATTCCGTTTAAAGTTACTGAGGAAGCTCTTAAAAGGGCGTGGAGCCCGTACCTTCTGAAGTCATGGCGGACGGACAAGGTTTCTTTATGCTGCATATTCCTGATATGGATTTTAGGAGGAAGCTCCTCGAAGGTGGCCCAATCACAGTTGCGAAGGTTCCATTTATTCTACAACAATGGAGGCCTGGTCTTGAACTCGAGAAAGACACCCATTTAACTGTCCCCGTGTGGGTCAAGTTGAGAAACCTTCCTTTCTCCTTTTGGTCGGCCCAGGCTATTGGCAAAGTTGCGAGTGCGGTTGGTAAGCCTTTGTATGTGGATCATCGTACTGAGCAAATGAATATGTTAACTTTTGCTCGTGTGTGTGTTGAAATTACTGCAGACCAGCCCTCTTGTGATTCTATACTGCTGGTTCATAATGGAAATTCCCATATTGTTGAGGTGGAATATGAGTGGCGTCCACAAGTTTGTTCCAAGTGCGGCATCTTTGGCCACAATTGCAATCCCCCCTCGCCAAGCATCTAATTTGAGGAGACCGCAGCCAAGGCTCTGTGTCGTTGATCTGCTCCTGTTCAGCTCCCCCAGGACAGGCCTGCTTCCCCTGTTTCCCTTGCTTCCCCTGTTAGGGTGGCTGCTCATGCCCCGCATCACCAAGATTTGGAAAGAGTCCAACAGACTTTCGATGCTTTGGAAGCCGGTGGGGAACTTGCTGCTCCTCATGCGGAAGCCGCTGCTTTTTCCCAAGTGTCGTCTTCGGTTGCTCTGCCTATACCTGCAAGAAATGATGCTGGCTCTTCTGATTTAGTCACAGTGCGTGAAGTCGCGCCTGCCCTCGCCTCTTCCCCTCCACTTATTCCTTCCGCGGGTGAGGAATGGCATGAAGTGGTAGGAAAAAATAAAAAGAAAAAGCTTCCCTCTTCTAAGAAGGCGGCATCTGGCAGTGTGGCAGGCGCTACCAGAGGTGGACAACACTTGAATCAAGACCGCCTCCACTAAACCGGTTAAACCACTGTGCTCCCTCCCCCGTTCGGATTTCTAAGGGACTTTTGAAAGCACTGTTAAGGTTCATGATAATCTTGCCAAGACCTTGGACCGTACCTCCCGCTCGGGACATTCGGATGAGATTGCTAGTTCTAGTATTCATGCTATCTCGGAGGATGATGATCTACTATCCATCGGTTCCTCACCTCGGGGACGATGTCTTGTGCAAAGCCGAGACTCTATTCAAGACCAGCTGGATCGTCTAATTCTGAACCTCCTGCCGGTTCTTGCTAGGGCCACCTCTACTGGCCACAAAGCCTCTATGAAGAGGTAAATGCCTCCCTTCCTTGTGTACATATGTTTTTGGATTCGGAATGTTAGAGGTATGCTCAATCTCATTAGGCGTGCTTTGAGGTAAGGAAGCTTGTTCTCTCCAATAAGCTTTGCTTGATCGGTATTTTTGAGACTAAGGTTCCCGAAGAATTGTTTGATACCATATCTTCGACCTTTTTAAGAGGCTAGAAATGGACGGCGAACTATGAATACGCTCCTCGTGGCAGAATTTGGGTAGGCTGGGACCCGAGTGTAGTTGAGTTTGTTCCTATTTCTTCGAATAAGCAAGCTATTCATGGTTTTCTTTCTTCTACTTCTTCTAACACGAGTTGTTGTATTTCTGCGATCTATGCTGATCACACGTTTGTCAGTCGTAGGCCCCTTTGGGATGATCTAATCCATTACAATAAAGTCTTCCAGGACTCGCCTTGGATTGTAGCCGGCAACTTTAACGCCATTAAGGACCCATCGGATAGGGTGGGGGGTTCGAACGCTTGGATTCCATCTTTTGACGAGTTTCGTTTATGTTTAGCTCAAACCGAGTTGGTGGACCTTCGATACATTGGCCTACGTTTTACCTGGTCTACTTCCTCTGGTGCTGCAAGGAAAATGCGCAAGATTGATCGGGTCCTTATTAACAATATGTGGAACCATCGGTTCTCCTTCTCTCAAGCCTCTTTTCTCAATCCGGGTATATCTGATCACTCTCCTATGATTGTTAGAGTGCTTGATCCGGTGTTGAGAAGGAAGCCATTTAAATATTTTCATTTTTGGTCCGAACACCCGGATTACTCGTATTGCATCAATCAAGCTTGGAATATGCCAGTCTTTGGAGTGCCGATGTTCCGCCTCGTGTCCAAGCTGAAATTGGTTAAAGCTCGCCTCATATTACTCAACAAAGAGTTTTTCTCCGACATTTCGATGAAGACGGCTGAAGCTAGAGAAGCCCTTCGCATCACTCAGGTTGGGCTTCATGATGATCCTTCTAATTCATCTCTAGCTGACTTGGAAAAAAACCAGCGACGTGCCTTTGTCCAACTGCGGGCCCATGAGGAGTCTTTTTACCGCCAAAAGTCTCGTGTGACTTGGCTGAAAGAGGGTGATCGGAACACTAGATTCTTCCACAACTCGGTTAAGAACAGACAGACTAGAAACCACATCCTCTCGGTTATGGATTCATCTGGTGTTCTCATAGATGATCCAGCCCTTGTGCCTCAAGTGTTTGTGTCCTACTTCTCAAAGTTGCTCTCACCTCAGGTGTGCCTCTCAAAACCGTCTATTCATGAGATGAAGGAGCTCATCCATCAACCTCTCTCGGATACTCAATGCAGCTCCATCTCTTGCCTGGTCACAGATTCGGAGATCAAGGATACTCTTTCTCTTTAGCAAGAGGAAAAGCTCCGGGTCCCGATGGCTTTCGGTTGAATTTTACAAGACCAACTGGGATCTTGTTGGGCCATTGGTTATTGAAGCTGTTCAGGATTTCTTTGCTTCGGGCTTCCTCCTAAAAGAGGTAAACAGTACTATCCTTACGTTGATTCCCAAAGTTCAGAATGCTACTGCAGTCACAGACTTTAGACCTATCGCATGTTGTAATACCATCTACAAGGTTATTACAAAAATTCTAGCTAATCGTGTGGCTACTGTTTTGAATGTTTTGGTTGGATCATCTCAAAATGCATTTGTTAAAGGAAGGAGAATTAGAGATAACATTCTTCTTGTTCAGGAATTGTTCTCTGGTTTTCACTTAGATCCTTACCTTCCGAAATGTGCTGTTAAGGTAGACTTTCAAAAGGCGTATGATACTGTAGATTGGGATTTTTTGGAACTCACTCTACAAGCTTTCAGATTCCCGGAATGGATCATCCATTTGATAATGGTGTGTGTGAGAACACCCAAGTTTTCAGTTTCTATTAATGGCGAACTTCATGGCTTCTTTTCCGGAGGTCGAGGCCTTCGCCAAGGGGACCCTTTGTTGCCGTACCTCTTTACCCTTGTTATGGATGTGTTCTCAGGGATTTTAAATGCCCGTACTTCGGTGAAAGGCTTCAAATACTTTTGGAGGTGCAAGAAGGTAAAGTTGACCCATCTTTTCTTTGCCGACGATGTCTTTCTCTTTTGTCAAGCTGATTGGGTTTCCGCCACGATCCTCAAGAGAAGTCTTGATATATTCTCATCTTGGAGTGGACTGAGTCCGAATAAAAACAAGAGCGAGGTGTTTCTCTCAGGAGGCCCTGTTTCCATCGAGAGAATATTCGACTTGCATTTGGCTTTCAAGAAGGTCGACTCCCGATCCGGTACTTAGGGGTGCCCATCATTACTTCAAGACTTGGGAAAGCTGATTGTGCTTCGTTGATTGATCGTATTACCGCAAGAATTCAATCGTGGGCTCACCGCTTTTTATCCTTTGCTGGAAGACTCCAACTTATAAGGTCGGTGTTGCATTCTATCCAAGCCTTTTGGGCTAGTGTGTTTTCTCTGCCTATCTCTGTTCTTGATAGAATTGAACAACTGCTAAGACAGTTTCTGTGGAAGGGTACCTCGCTTGGCCGAGGCGGTGCCAAAGTATCTTGGGATGACATTTGCCTCCCAAAAAATGAAGGTGGCTTGGGTATTCGGAAATTGAGAGACTGCAATACTGCTTCCTTGCTTAAGTACATCTGGTTTCTCTTCACCGATAGAGAATCTCTCTAGTGTCGTTGGATCCATTCTTATTTTTTAAAGAAGGACAACTTTTGGAACTCCTCCACACCCACTACGTGTTCATGGGCGTGGAAAAAAATCCTTCAACTTCGAAGACACTTTAGGCTCTCTTTCTTTTGGAAGATTGGCCACGGCTCCTCTGTTTCTTTATGGCACGACAATTGGCTGGAGTGTGGCCCGCTTATCTTACTTATCCCACCGGACCTTGTGGAGAGCTATCGCCTTCCAAGCTCTTCTGTAGTGGCGGACCTTTATTCTCCCGTGGGTGCTTCTTTGAGAGAATCCCTTGCAAATATGGGAATTACTATACCCATTCTTTCTACGATTCGACCGCTTCACCCGGCAAGAAGATCCATCGGGTTCGTTTTGTTGCCTCCACGCTGGAAATACATCGGGGTTAAAAAGAATCGAGTGTCTTGGGCTCCTCTTATTTGGGACAATGACCTTGCACCCAGATTTCAATTTCATTTGTGGTTGCTCGCAAAAAAGGCTGCCAACTCGACTCTCCTTCTCTCTTATGGGAGGATTGAGTTCTTTGTTTGTGCTTTTTGCTGCTCCGTTCCCGACTCCGTGGACCACTTGTTCTTTCAGTGCACAACGTCTGCGACTCTTGCGTTCTTTTGGGCTTCTAGATGTAATTTACCTTGGAAGAACAGAGTTTGGAAGGACAACCTCTCTTGGGCTCTCAAATTCCTATCCGGCAAAGACTTCTTTCACAGTATTGCCCGTTTCTCCTTTGGGGCTTTATGCCACTTCATATGGAAAAAAAGGAATTCTATAATCTTTCGAGGTGATTCTTTGGCAATTCCGGCCATGAAGAATCACTTGATTAAGGTTGTAAAGGACAAGGCTCTTTTGTTCTCTAATGTTCCGCCTACTCCAAGAAACAAGCGACTCCAGAGAAGTTGGGGGTTCGATCCGTCCATCTTCAGCTCGGCGTTCTCTTCCTAGCTCTCCTCCATCTCTTCAATCTTTGGAGGGGTGCCTGAGGGTCATTAGTCTGTTTTTTGTTAATTGTAGTTCAGCCGAGTAGTTGCTGCTTTGTTTCCTTCTCTCTGTATCTTTTTGTTTCGGCACCCTCACACTCTCCCTGCCCCACAGCTAAAGTGTGAGTTATGGTGCCGAATTCTTGTTCATTTCTCCAAAGTTTAATATATATTCTTACCTTTTACCAAAAAAAAAAAATTTTGTTATAGAAATTTTGTCATGCGCTCTAAGCTTGCCCTAAAGGAACAACTTCAATAATTTCTGAAGATATCCAGAGGAGGCCTCTTTGGACTTTTTGGTGATCCTCGGCTCCAAGTACAGCCGAAAGCCTTCCTTGAATCATTCTGTTCTGACCTTGCTTTTGCTGGACATCGCGCTTTCCGAGCCAGTTGCGAAAAATATCCTTCAATCTTCCTTGAGAGCTTGGACTTAGTTAAGAAAAACAGTGATCGATTCCAGTCTTTGGTTCTCTCAGAACGCAGGGTCCAAGCATTTGCTGAGAAAGCCCAGAAGCAGAAAATTGAAGCAGAAAATTGAAGCAAAACATCTCATGAAGTCATTTTTAATGATGATGAAGATTGAATCCCAATTGAAAAGAAACATCCTTAACCTTGAAACTCAACTTGCTGAGGAACGCCGCAAACTCCTGTCTCACCAACTAGATATGACTGACACTCAGGGCTTGTTGAGCGGCAGCATTGACAGAGTAGTAGAGCAATTCGAAGAATCCGAGAAGTCTGTTGCTACCTTGGACCGCCAAAAAATGATCAACTCCATCTCCTATCCCAGAACACGGCTCGCGACAAAGAGTTTCTATCTTTTTGTTCTATAATTGAGTGGGAATGTTATCGCTCTTGACTTCTCTATGTCTGACCTAATATTGAATTATCTAGCTTTGTAATTCTTTTTGTACTTGTGCACGTAATCCCTTGTGATTGGGCATGTTGACGGACAAGTTGCCTTCTCCAATGCTTTGCTCTATGGTAGAGGGGAACTGCCAGGAGTAGTGAATGGTCTCGGTAAGGAGATCATGTGGAGCGTGGTGATGGAGCGGTTCCATTACTGACCTTCGATCTTCCCTCAATACTGACCATCCTGGACCCTTTTTCGGCCCTTTGTGGCTTTTACAAGCTTGGGTTAAACTTTATATCCCCGACTTGTTTGCTGATGCTCTCGAAATTCCTCGAAGGTGGTATGATGTACATTCAGGTCCACTTGGTCCCGATAACTTCGGCGTTGAAGTTCTTTGTAAGCCCTTACAGCACCAATCATCATCTCCTCTCTGTCCTTTTACCTTTTTCCTAGAACATTTCCTTTTAGTTCAGGAGGAAACCATAGTATTCGATCGTGTTTTCTTTTTTGGTCTATGCCCGGCCTCAGACCAATTCCCTAACTACTCCCGTGATCGATATCCAGAGGATGAGTACCTTTGCAGACATGTCTTCACTTCCGGCGATCTTCTCTTATACTTCTCTAAAGACGGTAAATTCTCCCTTGGGTTTGAAGTATACTATACACAATACTGCGCAAGGCTGTTTGGAGCTATTCAGGAGATTTCTATGCCCTGCGTCTACTCAATCGATTTTCCTTTTGCCTTATCGAAGCGCTGTTATCCTTGAGCTACTTTCGAGTGTCAAGAAGCTATTAATGAGGAGATGGTTGCGCACTCCAACTACTGTTGCTTCTGCTTAGATGCTAAAGGCTCCCCTTCTTTCAAGAACTGGTGGGCTTCTTATTGAGAGACTTTGTTTGCTGCCTGTACCAAGGCTATTCTTTCCAAAATGGCTAGAGTTCATCCCCCTCGTCTCTGCGATCCTTGTGTTAATCGTGACGATGCAATGCATTCCTCCTCAAGTAAGTGTGTTAATCGTGGTAACTTGATCTGTTCCTTGCGACATTTTAGCTTATCGAAAAACCTCATACACAGGAGCAGTTTCTTATCATGCTGAATCCTCTCACTCCTAATCTAGTCACAGTAGGAGCCAAACTGGTATTTCTCCAAATGACAATCCTGCTCACTCTGGTGTTTTGTCTTCACCCATGGATTAGAGAAATGGAGGAGATTGTCCACTATCCTTTCATATGGATATCCTTAAATCATTTCTAATTCGCTTCTGATGGGAGAGATTGATTATCTGTTGTCAAACTCAGATCCCATAATAAACTCTATGTCACGTCTTGCTTCTCAGTACATCTATAGCGATCTATCTCTGTCCATCAAATCCACTCTTGAAGTGCACAAGGATAACTACGTCAAACTTGCTTCTATTGAGGCACTTAAGGCCGAATACCAAAGCAAAGAATCAGAGAAAGCTAATTTTGAAGAGGAACTCAGAATTAGGATGGAATAGCTGAATGACGATAGGCGAGAGTCATCATCACTTCTTCGACATGTTATTCCCAACGATCCGTCTTTGGTTGAATTTTTACACTGGATAAAGCTAACCGGAGAATCTGCCGGTGTCTTAACTCGAGATATATATCAAAAGTCCAGGATGCTTTGATGTCTTTCGCTTGAGAATGTGATGCATTTAATCGGAACATCCGAGCTTAGGCCTCTCGAAGGACTCGGTATCACACTGAGAACCTGGTGCTAGAGTGGCGATTGAGAAACTTTGTTCTTGCCTTACGTCAACAATTTGACTTTTAATTGCTTCTTGATACATCTAGGCGGGTCCCTGTAAATATATTTCTCTTTTCGCTTGAGAAATGTACTTATATTTCAGTAGACTTTTTAGTCTAAGCAAGAGTTAAAAGGCCAAGCCTGATGCGAAATTTGTAAACTCAAATGGAAAAATTATACTATTTATGCAGTAGTATTCTATTTTTAAATGTATGTAGATGTTTATAATGTAGATAGATGTATCTTTTCTGGAACATAAAAACCTCACTTTCTTTTCTCCAACTTCCTTCAAGCCTTCCTTTTCTGTCCTATGATGCCTATAAACCCACTGGAAAAAAAAGTGTTGAGTGTCAACGTATTTCCCACTCTATGTCATCCTCAATTCCTCATGTGCCATCCAAACGCCATTCTCAAATGTGCTTCACTGAGAAAAATCCCTCTACTGATCAGCTACGTCTCTTGACTGTCAAGCGTGAGGGGTAGAGAACTAGCGTCTACATCTGTGGAAGAACTTCCAGGCACGACTTGCGCTCGAGGAGGAGAAAAGAACTGCGGCTTGGGCGGCATTGGAATGCTTTTTGAGTTGCCCATCAACATTTCCAGCACTTGCGTCATCGAGGGCCGATCCTTCGGATTTATTTGAATGCACCACAAACCTACCATAATCATCTTTCTTGACACAGCAACTTCTTCTTCCACGAGATCGCCAAATTCTTGTGCTCTTTCTTCATTGATTTCGTCGTAAATCTGGCCTGGAAAATATGATTCACTCGATTTGTCTCCCTTCACTTCTTCATGCTTCCTCTTGCCAACCATCTCGAGCAACAGCATTCCAAAGCTGTAGACGTCGGACTTATGAGAAGGATTTCCCAGATTTCTCATGAATATTTCAGGAGCAATGAACCCGACCGTTCCCCTAGCACCTGTCATGGTGATGAAACTCCTATTCCTGGAGTATATTTTTGCCAACCCAAAATCAGAGATTTTCGGGTTGAAGTTCTCATCAAGCAAAACATTATGAGGCTTTATGTCAAGATGCACTATCCGTGAGTCGCAACCCTTGTGCAAGTACTCAATTCCAAGGGCAACCCCTATAGCAATTTCAAGCAGTCTTTCCATCACCAAAGAAAGTTTTGACCCTTCTTTATGCAGCAAGTCTCCTAGAGACCCATTAGGCATGTACTCATAGATTAGAGCTCGTTTCGAACCTTCCAAACAGAAACCGAGCAAACGGATAATATTAACATGGTGAATCATGCCTATGGTTGCAACTTCGTTGATGAAGTCCTGGCTGTTGTTGCTGGACTTGTCGAGTATTTTGACAGCGACAGGTCGCCCGCCTGGCATCCTTCCTTTATAGACAGTACCATATCCACCTTCACCCAGTCGCTCCTTCAAGGCGTTGGTCATCTTCTTTACGTCCTTGTATGAATAATTGGTCAATAAGGTTGACTGATAAGTTCTTATGAATTGCTCTGCCTTTGCCCTCTCTTCTGCAGTTTCATCTTTGCCAAAACAGGATGTCTTCTGAATTGACAAACTTCTCGTCTTAAAAATGTATAGTAAGATCATAACGAGCCCAAGAGCCAAGCTTCCCAATGCACAACCTGCAAATCATGCACAAACTGACTAGCTTAATGGACAACAAATGATCTTTTTGCAAAGCAATGGAGACGATTAGTTTTCAGAAGACATTCAAGCAAATTGTGTCGATCAGAAGCTAATAAGCAATTTCAGGTTCTTACAAGAGAACAACTAAAACAGAATTCAGTGCCATCGCTCCTTGAGATTCCCTATGACCAAGCATAGTCTGTAGCTCTCTCAATGGGCACAGGCAAAACCAAACCACCCAGTGAAACTAAAAATAATCAGACTTCATAATATGCATATATGTAGTTGCTGACGATCCTCGTCTAGCTTCCAAAATTTCTTATCATCAACTTTGTATAGTATGCCAGCGAAAACCAAACAAAATAAGAAAAATTATGCATTCAAGCATGAAATACCGCAAGCAACAACATGGTTACCAGAGATCGCTTTGAATATTAAGTTTCATGCTCCTACCATGTCCGACTTAACTCTAGAGTCTAAAACTTCAGAAGCGATGAAGTAAATGTGCATACCGATAATGAGTTTGGTCTTGTCTGGCTTCCTGCAAAGGTCAGACAAAGGAAATGAGTACTATCAAGGATTTCTTTTGCAGGGAAGTGATGAAGTTCAACTTCCCATGTCACATTAGGAGGCAGGGGCTCGCTGCATGCTGTATTTATATCTGAGTCAGAGTGAAGACTATCTCCCCCTAGCTTTCAGTTTCTAGTGCACAGGCGGACAAATAGAATTCCCAAGGTTGTATTGAGATATTTCTCCAACTTGAATCCGTAAAGCAAAGCAGAACTATTTTTTTTTTTTTCACTATACGACTTGTGATTTAAATTAGGAAAGTCTTGATTAAACTTTTCGTTGACCAAAAGTATAAAGCAACAATAAATTATTGTGGAGTGTTTTTTTTTTTCTTTGGACAGAAATCTTTATAGGGTTGGATTTCTAGTTGGAGTGAGTTTTTTTGAATTGGCTAAAAAGGGTGTACTTTGGTTTTAATCCATTAATGAGCAGAGGAGCATTTGGCCGTAATAATCTAATTGTGTAGCTTGCTTGTGAATTACATTTGGAAGAAATTGCACCAATAAATCTTGTGGTAAGGCTGTGAATTCCTCTATGAGATTGACAAATTGTTTCGCAATAACTTGTAAGTGCTAACACCATATAAGTTATTAGATGTAATTACACGCTTTCGCACCATGTGAGCGTTTGAGTGACTTGTGTGGTATAATCTCCAAGGTATCACTTGATTTATAATGGAATCTTATGCCATTCTCTACTTGGAATAGTCACATTATTTGAATAACGTAAATTTAGAGTCTCCTTTCTTTCCTTGCGCTATATATTCTACCATTTGATCTTTTTTTTTTTTCCACAATAGGTGACTTGATTTTGATTTTTTTCCTGCCGTGTACATAATTAGCACAGGTAAAATTTTGCACTATGCAAACTATTCTTTTATTGAAATGTCATGCCACGCTGGTTATTTAATGGAAATTAAATAAGGGTAAATTTGTTACAGGTATTCTAATTTGAAGTTTTTTTTTTTTTTTTTTTGTGGTATTAACCCTAAAATTAATGGAAAGTATAACCTTTGCATGGCCACTTAAGTCTCACTCTTGCTATTAAATCATACCGATTCTTGATCTTATTTATTTATTTTTTTTAATTTTCAAATTATGGGATTGCTCTGCCCTTTTGTAGAGCGAGAGTCGAACCTCGTGTCTCAAACTAAACGTTTGGACCCTAGCTCTCCGGTGGGAATTGAAATTTTCACTTCCTCCTTTCCATGCGTCCGTGATGAAATTTTCATCAACAAAGAATAGTAAACGTTGGACGAAAAGAAAAGAAAAGAAAAAATAAAGGACTTACTTGCAGCCGCCGCAGAAGCAGACGACTTTTCTCGAACCGGCCTCGAATCCGCACCGGCCACCTCTCTGTTGGCAGTCTTCGCAATCCGGAATGGCGGACCAGGCCAGAGGAAATCCTTCTCTCATCAGATCCAGAACGAAGCTCCACCTCTCCTCTTTACTCATGTTCCTAAATCCACTGCTATTTAAATTGAGGACATCGGACACAGGCACCTCCACGAACCTGCATCCATCGGGCGTCTCTCCGCCGTACGAGTAATCGGAACGGATCGACTGATTCCTCGATTGGTTCCACCACACATAAAGTCTCTTGTCTACGCAGCTCACGTTCACCACCATCGCGTCGGCGATTTCGCGGGGGAGCGCGATGCCGGAGTCGCACTCGAAGAAGGTGAGGTTGAAGGGCCACCGAGGAGGGAGGCCGAGGCTGTCGATCTGGACTCCGGAGCTCGGGATGGTCAGGTTCTGGAGCGACTCGCAGGAGTTGGCGTTCAGATCCTTGATGAGCTGGTCGTTGACGACGGTGATGGCGAGCTCCTCGCTGTCCGGGTAGAGAGCTAGGACCCGGTAGAGAGTGCCGCGGATGTTGAGGACGGGGCGGCTGGAGGTGTCGCAGGAGACCTGGAAGCTGGGGAGGCCGCAGTCGAAGGGGCCGGTGCCGAAGGAGGCGGAGTCGGAGAAGGGGAAGGAGAAGTCGATGCCTCCGCAGGTGAAGGGCCGGCATCGGTCGTAGTCCGAGGCGTCGTCTTGGGGTTGGGCGGCGACGATGATGGTGAGGAGGAAGGTGAGCGCGTGGAAAAGCATGGAAGACATGTTCGACTGGCCTGAAAAATATAAAAAGTTTATTTAAACCATACATTGGGCTACTTTTCTCCTCGTAGCTATTCAGTTTCCAAGAGGGAGAAGAGTGGATTTGAGCATGTCCCTAAAAGGCTCAGGGGAACAACCCCAACCGGAGGGAGAACCCCTCTATGGGGTGAGAGTCCCCGATTTGGGGCCCCGTATTCCCTGGCGAGGGAAGAAAAATAAGGCTGCATTTGTTTGTATTCTCTTTTTTTTATTCCCGAACAAAAAGAAATAGAAATAAGAACACAAATTTTGTGTTTTATTTCGAAACACTTTTTTTCTTTATTTTCTTGTTTTTTTTTTTTTTGGCCTGGTCCGCCGGCCTCGCCTATGGCCGGCGATCGGCGATGAGGGCCGGCGGCGCGCCGGCCCACGGCGAGGCTTGCCGGCCCTCGGCGAGGCCGACGCTCGCGGGTCCCCGGCGAGGCCGAGGCTCGCCGTAGGCGGGCGAGGGTCGGCCTCGCCATGGCCGGGCGAGCTCGAGCTCGCCCGGATCCGAGGAGGCCAACCTCGCCCGGCGGGCCGGCGAGCCTCGGCCTCGCCGAGCCACCGCTGGGCGACACCTCGAGCTCGCCCAACCATGGCGAGGCCGACCTCGTCTTCGGCACGGGCGAGCTCGATCTCGCCCGAGATCCGGCGAGGCCGAGCTCGCCCGGCGGCAAGCCTCGGCCTCGCCGGCGGTGGCTCGGCGAGGCCGCGCCTGCCCGCCGCCGGGCGAGCTCGGCCTCGCCCGCGGTGGCCCGGCGAGGCCGCGCCTCCCGCCGGCCCGGCGGCTCGGCCTCGCCGGATCAAGGCGAGCCGACCCTCGCCGGCGGTCGTCGGCCAAGGCCTTGGCCGGCCCGGCCAAAAGAAGAAAAAAATGAAAAAGAAAAAAGAAAAAAAGGAAAAATAAGAAAAAAATAGAAAAATAAAAGAAATAAAAAAATTATCTAAATTTACCAAACATGGTTCTGTTTATTTTTTATTCCCGAAATAAGTTTACCAAACGCGTTTTTTGTTGAAAATTGTTAGGAATAGAAACACTTTTTTTCTATTTCATTTCCCTAACAATTTTTAAACGCAAACACAAAATAAAAGCGCCCTAAATAGCCCACTTGGCTCGCCTGCCACAACTCCGGGTCGAAAGTGAAGGAGAGGGAAGCCACACGGCTGAGGGTAGAAAGCCTCGAAGCCGGGTAGCCGATCCCAGGCCCCGGTGGGTAGTGAGTAGCCCAATGACCCGTGCTAGGGTAACACCTGGAGTGGCGGCGGCAAAAGGTCTAATAAAAATAATGTGCTACATATAAATATATATTTTTATATAGTATACTCGATACATACTGTGAAGTGTTTACATAGATGATTTTTGACCAGAAGTGCCCCGTCAGGCACTCCCCAAGTCAAGTCAAACTCACAGTCAAACTCTGATTTTTCTCGGAAGGATTGGAAATTGGATAAAGAAAGAAGAAATAATTTTTTTCTTAAATTTTCTCTTTTTGATGTGCAAAACAAGATAAAAGAGGAAATAAGAGATAAATGAAAAAAAGAAATAGGAAGTTTTTCTTCTTCCCTGCAACTGTCCGAATGCCTCTGAAGAAGGAAAGAAAGGTGGGGGCCCAAGGTCAAACTTTTGACCTTGGGCACCCACACATACACACTCATATAAATACAAAGTAACGTCTCCAGGAGCTGGGCGGCGGAAACCTACGTAGAAGACTGAAGCCGTCGAAGCCTTCTGCACGTAAAAACCCAAAAAGAAGCCGCCGAAGCCTACGTAGAAAAGAAGTCACACGTCCACACCGAAGAGTATATGCACGAAAGAAAGAAAAGGAAGCAGGAGATCTTTTTTTTTGGCGTATGACTACGTAGTAATTTTGTGTTATGAGTTTATATCCAAGTGAATAAATACTTTGGATTCATGGTTAAATCTAGGTGTGAGAAACACTTGAGCTAAACTTTGATTCTCCGATTATAGTTGATTATTTGCTGTTAACTATCCCATGGACTTAAGTATCGATACTCGGATCGAACTACGTAAATTTTTGGTGTCCTTATTTTTTTCGTTTATTTCTCTAACAATTTTGCATTGACGTAAATTACAAGATTATGTTATTTTTGCGTATTATAATATTCTCAAGTACCGACAAAGTCAAACTCCCAAACGTCATTTCCTGTGGAGAGACCAAGTTCATCCGAACTGAGACAATTTGGGTTGAACACCGATGCAAGGAAGAGCTAATTGCCGCTCATTCATGGTGGATTCAAGATGACAGGGTGATGAAGAACTTCATTGCTGCTACAAAAGAAATTTGCAAGCGAGATTCTTTCAAGAACTCGCAAGCAGGAGGGCAAGTCTAGTTTCTACTCATCTCAATGCAAAGCTCTGACTTAAAAGATCTGTTGAAACCTGAAGCTTATAGAGGTCTTGTAGGTGAACTCCAATATCTCGACATGACACGACGAGACCATTCATGTGCTGTGAATTTGCTTAGTCGGTACAAGTGTGCTCCCGTCGACTATCATCTTTAATTAGCTTAAAGAGTTTTCAAATATGCACAAGGTATTCTCGATCATGGTATTCATCTGCTTAAGGACACTCCTCTTAGGATATGTTTGTTTGAGTGAAAATGTTTTCCAGATTTCTCGCCGAAAATGACTAGTCAATCAAAAATACCTTTTAATCAACGAACATATTCATGTACAAAATTTGAAAAGTCAATCCTTAAACCTAGTCATTGTGTTGCCCAATGGCTATTCTTCCAACATGGAAAGGGAAGAGTGGGGAGTTTGATTTCCCACTTTCTTAGGTGCTGAGGTGGGGATGTTTAATTTGAACCATGGGGTTGGCAAGTTGAGAGTTAAAATAAGACTCTAGCCAGGTAGCTGACATTTTTAGCAAAGCGTCTCCCCACAATCGACCCCGATCTCTTGCCAGGTAGCTCGCTATGGGACAGGGGCAACACTTAAAATGGATAATGAGATCTGCGGGGTATTTGATGGACGTTTCAATTGTCGCATCTCCACGCAAATGCTTCTAAATTATTAAAAAAATAAAATTCGCAACAAACATTACGGATATATTTGGTAACATTTCTGTTTATCTATTTATTGTTTTTTCTTTTGTTTCCTAGAACAGAAAAATAACAAAAATATATTTGTATATGTTGGTCAATTTTTCTAGTCTTTGTAATAGGTCGGTGACAAATAAAAAAAAAAGATCTTAAACAGATATAAGAAGTAAAAAGAATATACTTTTTGTTCCAAAAAAACAAAAAAAGAAACAATATCATTTTAGATAAGCCAACTTAGCGTACTCCAAATCCTAAGCTGTGCACTATATAGCGAAGACTGTACATCCTAAACCCTACGCCCCTACACCCTAAACACTACCCTACATCCTACATATTATATGATACAATCTACATCTCACACCCTAAGCCCTGTACAGTAAACCGTACATTGTACACCATAAACCTTATACCCACTCTAAACCCCAAACTCTAGACCTTACACCCTAAAGCTTAAAAAATCTATACATTTGTTTATTGTAATGGTGAAAGATCGTAAATTTCCTCATATTGTGACTTATAAGCCAATATAATTCTGTCATTATTTCAGTCATCTATTTTTGACTAATTATCACATTGGATCTTATGAAGCCATCTTAAAATATCTTAATCAGTTAAGTTCTTACAAAAGTTTAGTTTTATCCATCGACATTTTTATGATTAAATAAAAAAAATCAGGAATAGAAATTTTTAGGGTTGTAATAAATGCATTTATATTTTTTTCTATTCTAAAGATATTAATTTTGTGCGGTTTCTAAAGGCACTCTTTTATTTAGAAACTCATCAAGGAAATAAATGCATAAGAAAATATTCTAAAAACAAAAAATGTTACTAGACATCGTTAGGGAGGCTGAAGAACGAAACTAGACTTCGATTTTACTGATAACGGGCGCAAACGGGCGGGCGTCAAAAAGGACATTTTGGCGGGCGGGGTTTGGTTAGGCGCACGCGCAACCGAACTCGCATTTGATGCTTTCAACTAATCCTTCGTCTCGCTTAAAACCGAAGATTCGCGACCATCACTGCGCAAGCCAGCAGCTACTGACTCCCCAAATTCTCTCGCTCTCGCTCTCGCTTTCCTCTCGAATGGCCGCTCACAACCTCGCGGTGATCCTCCGGAGCTCGTCCGGCGACGCCCGGTTCCTCCTCGCCAAGCAGCGGCGGCCCCCGGCGTTCGGCGACGAGGAGTACGACTCCTACGTCGATTCCGACCTCTGGGACCTGCCCTCCGCTCCGCTGAGCCCCCTCGCGGGGCGGCCCCGCGAGGTCCGCGTCCGCGTCGGAGACGCGGCCGCGGCGTGCTTGGAGAAGGTCGATTTGGGACGGTTCGATGTGGATTCCGCCGTCGTCCAGGTACTCGGCGAACTGGCGACGCTCCACTGGAATTATTGTGATCTTTTTTTTTTTTTTTGGGATGAAGTGGAGCTGAATTGCTACACTTTGTGGTCGGATAGGGCCTGGGGCTCGTTGGACTGGAGGTTTCCGATGTGGGAGAGTGGAGGTTCTTCAAGTATGTCGAAGAAGCGGAGTTCGGGCCGGGATTACCTGTTAATACGGTCTTTATCGAGGGCAAATTGATCGCTGGGGACTGTAATTTGCCAGGTCTGATACCACTTCTTTGCGTTTTTTCTTTTTCCTGCAATTGCTGGAGCATTTTGAGGTGTGTATGCCTGGGCGTTGTCTTTTAGTAATTCTGGCCATCTGGAAGTTGCGAGGATGAGCATGAGCACGGGGATTTCATCGGCTACTGTTTTATCCCATTGGACGTGAATAACTTGTGAGGATTGCATTTGCAGAGTCATGTAAATGGATGTCCGTTCAAAGTTGCCTAGAGTGGCTCGTGGACGTGAAACCAAGTAGTGATCGTGTTGGACCTTTGACGGTTCTCGGTCTAATAAATGACTCTATGCCACTGTCCAAATTTAAGGTCCCGTCAACGTTAATTTATCAGGTTTGTTCTTCCTTCGGTCAATTTCTGTGTGTATGTGTTGTTCCCTAGGACATTGAGCGGAATTATTCAATATATTCCACTAATAGCAAGACTTGTTATCTTTATTTTTGGCACATTCTCATAGCAAGACTTCACGAAGCACTTCTTTGGCTGGCCTTCATGCCTGTCCCTATGAGGACAGGCATGAAGGCCAGCCAAAGAAGTGCTTCGTGAAGTCTTGCTATGAATTCCATTGGTGTGTGACACGTGATACTTGATCCAAATCTTTGAAAACATTAAAAAATCTCTTTTTACTTCAGGAGTATCCTCCAGGTGTTGTAGTTGTTCCGATGGGAAGTAGGACAGCAAAGCCTTTTCACACCACCAGTTTAGTGGTGTTTGCACCTGCGAGTAGTTCAGATGAATGTGGGGAAGGTAATTTTATTATGTCAGGAGATGCGCTCATAGTTGATCCAGGTTGCCGATCCCAACACCATGAAGAGGTAAGTTTGTAAGTTCAGTTTGTTTTATGCATGCATAATTTAGGCGCTTAGATCCATCAAGTGCATTCTAAGCCTCTAAATTTTATAGACATGACAAATAGGAACCACTAATGTCTAATTGTTGGGTCAGTCCATGAGCTCCAAGTGATCTTAATAAATCTGGTCTTTAGAGTTCCTACGCATTGTTAATTCATTCTTATGACGATCCTCTTCTCTAAAGGCATATCTTCACACTTGAAGTCAAAATTTTCACTTGCAACCAATAATAAAAGAGTTTCCTTCATCTTCGTCTTGAATGGTTGTAAAACTTGCCATTTCATTTACTTCACATTTTACTTGTTCATTCAGTCAATCATCATAGCAAAATATCTTGGCTAGACTCATTATCTGCCCATTCTGAAGTTAGCTGTCTATATCCGTGGCAGAATACATAATTTACATAGTTTCAATCCCGTAAGTATTTCCATTCAATTAAGCAGTATTCAGCAGTTGCATATAAATTCATGAAATAAGAATGTTATAGCTTCCTCAGTCTAACATATATGTGAATGATGTGATAGTGGATGGGAAGCTAAATACAGCAAAGAAATTTTCAGCAGAAAAAGGTTAAAGAAAATGGATCAAAAAGTCGTTCTCTCTAACAATTCTATGACTACCTATTCTAAATTTGAGGCATTTTTACTTGTCGACAGATTACATGGTATTAAATGTTGCAAGTCAGTAACTCTCCATGGAACCAATCTGGATTTGCATCTGCTTTTGTTTTTGTTTACGAACTTTTTTGAAAATTTGTTGATTTCTATTCTCCTATTTATTAGCTTGGGAAAATTGTTGCTGCCTTGCCAAGAAAGTTGATTGTGTTTCTCACCCATCATCACCATGATCACATTGAAGGTGAGTTAAGCTTCATACAGTACTGAAAGCTCTTTCATTTCCAAAGGGGCTCTAGGACTAAAATTTAGTCAATCAAAACTGTACCCAAAATTTATAGAGAATCGTTGGTCATGTCATTTTTTTATCCCCTGCAACTTTGGTTAAGAATTGGAAGGTAAAGGACTCAGAATTTATAAAAAAGGCCTTCTCTTGCCTAGACTCAGTCCACCATTGATCCAACAATCTCATCTTGGGTTCCACGTGGGGCCCACATGTTGGATGACTGAGATAACTCATCCGCAGGTAGAATTTCACCTAAAGGATGGTCATCTGTATTTGTGAAGAAATCGTGGTTTAGAGAACGTTGATTTGCCCTGAGAGCATCATGCTCCTTTATTTTCTTGGTCTATTGGCGCATCCATTTCCTTAAGATCCTAAACTTTTGAGTGGAGGACCAAGTTTAAAATTTTAGGACTACTGCCTCAACTTCTCTTATGTCATTTGATAGTTTACAAGGATGGATATAGAATGACAGTTGGGGTGCATGTGAAGAACTGGTCAGTTGGTCGATGCATGAGCTGCTATTGACTTTAGAGTCTTTACAATTCTGGTTATATCAGAAAATGTACTCTGTGTTAGAATATATAAATTAAACCATGCCTTCATCCGGCTTAAGTTTTTAGAACAGTCGGCAGTGTATTTCACAAAATCTCACATGGTATCAAAGTTAGAAGTTTTGAGTTCAAATTTTTCCAGATCCCATTCGCCTTACCAATAAATTTTCTGCTCTTAGAACTAGGTGAAAGACCAAACTAAGCCTGATGGGAAATATTAGAATATTTAAATAATAAACCACACCATCTAATAGCTTAAGCTTTTGAAATAGTTGATAGTATGTTCCACAAAATCTCACTCACTCTCTCTTTCTCTCTCTCTCTATCTCTCATGTGCGCATGCACACATCAATGAACTCACAGAATGTCGCATGTGCCCTTATGCTTTATGGCACGGATGTGCTTGCTTGCATTCTCTGAATACAGATGTGAGCACCATGGACAGCTTTAGAAACACCCACCCACCTCCCCAAAACTGGAGGAACTATATTATTAGATTTTGTGTCAAAAAAATCTTAAGCTAGTATCAATATCTTCAAATGATGATCCTTATCATAAAGTATGAGGTAATATTAAGTATTTATTTCCAGTTTAAGAGATGACATAAACTGATATTAGATCTATTTCTACTTGGATAATATTTCTTTGCCTCATACTCTGGTAATATTATTTATTATAAAAGCTTACATTTTTCCTTTAAGGAGACACTTAAGGAATGTGTCCAAAATCTGAGTGTGTTTATAGTCGTGAATTTGTTGATACTATTATTGATAAAGCATCTTTCTAATATTCTCTACTACTTTTCTACACTTTACTGGTTAAAAAGAGGAATTGATTTCACAATAGAATTCTCCTTCATACATCGACTGCAACAGAAGTCTTCTATCATTAATAAATTGATTGCCATGGCATATGATATTTTGTACTAAATTTTTTCAGGTCTCTCAGTCGTTCAGAGATGCAACAGTGATGCCATCTTATTAGCACACAAAAATACCATCTCTCGCATTCAGAAAGGTGATGATAATGCCTACTTTTTCCCCCATTGATGCTTTTTTTGAATTTCTGTCCTCTGTAGCCTCATATCCATAATTACATATATCCCATTGAGGACAGAAATGAAACTACATAGAAACCCACAAATTCATCTACTTTTCCCTCGATTGATGCTTTTTTTTTTTGGCAGACGTTTGGTCTCTTGGTTCCACTCCAGTTTCGGGAGCAGAAGATATCTGCATTGGTGGTCAGAGGTTAAGTATAATTTTTTCACCGGTAATTCACCTTTATATGAACAACTTTTCTTACTGTATGGTTTATGGATCATAATTTAAAATTAAGTTCAAAGGGTTGCTAACGAGAGAAAAAAAAAACTTTAATTGTATGCAAGATGCATTAGGACTTGCCATTCTCATTTACTAATTTGGCTCATGACTTTACAGTCTTCTTTAAATATGCCAAATGGAATGCTAAAGCTGAGTTTTTCTATACATTTCTTCATGGTCAAGTTTTTAGGAAAAATCCATGGTCCGGTGGCTGCTCGGTTGGACTGGTCCCATAGAGAATATGGGAAATTGGATGGAAAGCCAAAAAATCTTGTTCACCAGATCAATTTTAAGAAATGTAATAGGTTCCCCATTAAAGCATCACTGAGATTTTAGGAATTTTACTAAAGTGAGATTGTAAATTTTACAGTTGATGAAAGAAACTTACGACAGCCAATGATTATTACTTATGGATAGGCTGCATTAATTAACAAACTTGAAAGAAATGTGATGATCGTTGTCTAAGTTTACTAAGAATAGGGAATGGGGATCACAATAATTTTAGGTTGCATACTATTTCTCAAGAGAACTTACAATTATTAAAGACTTTCAAGCTTATGAGAACTTAAGGTAATTTCCTATCTTTAAAGGTGGATCACTGACCATCATTTACATAGACTTATGGGTAACTTACGATTATTGAGGCCAATTACTAAAAGTTCGGTCTCCTACAACAATTTGAGCTACGTTACTATGCCATTGGTTAATTACTAAGTTATAGGATGTGAAATCTACAGTTAAATTACTACGTGAGAAGGGAAAGCATTAACTATATGTGCAATCGAGATTATGATGATTTCAGATCAGTTACGATCATTTGAGGTATAATTAGTAAGAACAAGAGCCATAAGTTATGAGGGATTGAAGAAAATTACAAAATGGTAGGGTAATTACTAATGGATTCTATTGTTGAGTTCTGAAGTATAAAGGGTACTTGAATTAGTAACCATGATGAACTACCAATTACTACTGTCTGAGGGAAATTGTGATATATGGTGGACAATCATTAGTGACAACATCTTGGTATGAAGTAAATAATGGATGTGTAAGGTCTAGAGATTTCAAATCATCTTATTTGCTTAATTTTGTGTTAATTTGGACTTTTGGGATGACTTCACAAGGTCATATCTTTCTTAGGTAATAAATTACTCGTAGCTATAATTTCCAAAATGAGTAATTTACTTTCAAAGTAATAACATCTCATAAGGCAAAGTAATTTACCTTATAGACAGTAATTCAAAGTAGTAATTTATCTTATAATATGTAATTCCCCTTTAAAGTAGTAGTTTCCCTTGTAGTTTGTAAATTAAGTGAGTGCTAATTCTTGATGATTGTAACTATAATTATTCTCAGTAAGTTGCTACCAAAATCTAATCGTAATTAAATACCTTATTATATTGTAATGCAAAATGATGTGCGTAAGTTTTATTTTGTGTTTGTAAGATAAGATTTAGTGTTGTTAGTGTAAACGCAAAAATGATCTTACATGTCATAAATTATCTTTTGGGTTTATAAATTAACTGTAGTCAGTCTTTTTTGCACATGGGTCCGGGTCCCCTTTCTCTCATACGGGACCCTAGAATCGCCCTGAGTTTTATGATTGCCTAGAGCTTCTGTTATGTCTGCCAAGTTTTGGATTGTGCACAAGACTGGGTTGCTCTGAATTTGGTTGGAACTTCCATTTGGTTTGAAACTTCCAGTCTCCTCAACCTATGTTGTAGAATTTGGTAAGCTACTTGATCAGCTGCTTCTCAAGGTAGTTACCATGCATAGTGGTTTGTGGGCAACCATGTCTAACTTGATATGTTTTGCTCTGGTCATGGTTTGACTGGGGAGATGGACTGGACCAGAAAACTAAGAACATATTGTGCAGGTGTTGGCTTACTTTTTTCTTTTTGGGTCACTAGTAGTAGTTGCCTCGAAAAGATTGGGTTTTTTTATGGTATCAGCAATGTACTTTACTTTATTGGATTTTTGCTGAAATGTATTTGCATCTTGAACCATCAGCCGAGACTCCAGGCTTAAAGTACTGCATGCACATAAAGTTACAGCAGAAAGACTATCAGTAGTGAAATATGCGTATAAGAATTTACCCTTTTGTTCTTTGTTAGTCTGCTCTCTCATTTGTTTATTTTGGTTTTGGTTGGTGAAAGTAAATAGTGAAGTGTTGTTGTTCATTTTCTGCACTACTATACATGTCACTACATATCCACTTGTGTTTCAATCTGTCCAGAGATCATACACAAAATCACTATCTATTTTAGTTTGTCTCACTGTAGATGTTGGTAGACAAAGACAGCTGCCAGGTCAGATCCTTTGAACCAAAATTTTTTTGGCATGTAGACAATTGGTTAATTTCTTTCTAGTTTGTTACCTGTCTAATTATCAGTATCAGGTTTAAGAATTAGTATGTCCATCTTCTTTTTTGTTATTTGCTGTTTATGGAAGAAGTCTTTTAACTCAGGGTCATACGGATGGACATCTGGCACTATTGCACAGCAGTACTCACTCACTCATAGCAGGTGATCATTGTGTAGGGTAAGTTTCTTGAAAGACAGGTCATTATGAAACTAGATTGGATGTGTGCTTATAGAATTTGAGGTTCTAAATTCGGGAAATATTTGTATCTGTGGATCAATCAGCTTTCATGGAGAGCCTACTTAAATTCTAATTGTTTTATTTGGCTTACTCTGTTTTATATATGCAATAAAGTAAGTAATTTTGTGTAGTCTGACAGAGAAGTACATGCTGTCATCACTTGAGTGGCAAATTTATGCAAAAGTAGGTCGAACAGGGATGGTGCTTGTTATTGATACTTTTTACCTAGGTTGAAAATTATAAAGGTCATGGAGATATAAAGCGTGGCTAGTTTAGAATAGTATAATTTTTGGGAGTTTATCTGGTAAAACAACAGATAGGTGAAGTGTAGCTTTTCTATTTCATGTTTTATTTGATTCTGGCTCTGTGAGGTGTGAGCATGTACCCTTGAGATTGACTCATCTATTTCTCTAAGTTTGATATGCATGGATTTGCAAAAATGATCCACAATCTGGGCATGGGAATTGATGTGTCAGTAATATGAAGATAAGTGAAAAAATAGCAGAAGAGATCATTTCAAATGACGTGTCAAAGGCAGTTACATTGTGCCATCTTCATTTCTCTCTCTTTCCATTTTATTCATGGACTGCTTACTCCTAATCTTTGGTTTGTCACCCTTGAATGGTGTCTTGATTTATCAAATGATCTCTTCAGCCAAGGAAGTTCGATACTGGATGTTAATTCTGGTGGAAATATAATTGTAAGTTCAATAACAAATTCTCTTCATGCTTTACCTTTGTAATTTTAGCATGTATTGATTGCACTAGTTGCTCTGTAATCTTTCCCAATATTCATAATCGGAAACCCTATGATAGGATCTGATTTCAACTCTTGGGAGAATAAGCTTACTCTATCCAAGCATCACCAATGTGAAGTGTTGTAGGTGAAGAAAGTTAAATTGAAAATTTGACTTGACCAAAATGAAGTTTGCCAGAAAAAGGAAAAATTAGTTTCACATTGTCTGGCTTGGGTACACTCAGTCAGTCAACCCAATTTTCTGTCTCAGATGTTCATGTGCACATTTTTTTGATAATGGAAAAGTTCAACTATAGGGCAATTGGGGGTACAAACAAAACCATATACAAAGAGAGACCAGAAAGCTAAGGCAATAAAGAAAACAGCTCTCAAAACCGAAAGGGAGCTCAAATACAGGATAAATCATTGTCAGTATCAACCAATGCATTTACATCAATAGCAAGTTTCCACTATACCAAAAGTTTATGACTTCAAACCAGTTTTCAAATAATAATAGAAATGGAAGATTCCTCTCCATCTAAAGCTCTCTTGTTCCGCTCCTTCCATATCAACCTAAGAACAGAGAGAGGAATTGAGGTAATCCTCCTTGTCTTGTTGCACTGGAAACAAATGCCCTGCCTGGCCCAAAGTTCTTGCTTGAGGTACCTTCAATAACCCAAGATAACAGCATAGGAAATTGTCTAAAAAGAACAATGGAGGAGATGCTGCACTATACCTGCCTCCTTTTTGCAGAGGAAACACCTATTAACAGAAATTGGTTATCGGTTATCTAAAGTAAGGATTTGTCACCACGTGGCTTCCCCAGCGCAGCCCCCCCAACCAAAAAAAAAAAAAAAAAACTAGTTTGGAATCTCTCACTGGCCAAATTGCTTTAGAGAGAAATTGTCACCCCCTTGATACCCTTTGATGATTACTTCCCATTCTCAGTAACTTATGTTGTGAAAGATTCGACTCTTTTGCATAAAGGAAGATTTTCGTTTTGCATTTTCTTGCTTGGGCACCCTCAATCAGTTCCCTTATTCTGTTGCTGATGTTCATATGCATATTTTTTTCTTTTTTCTTATTTTTGGTCTGAGAAAAGAATCTGTCTTCCCCTTGGTAATTTTCTTGATAACTTCCCACTCTCGGTAACTTATGTTTTCCTAGTTTCTTCCTAATTCAGATTATTTGTCTATGAATTGTGTGTTCTCATTCTTATGATATCATTCCATATTATGTATATAAGTCTAATTTTAAGAAATAAAGAATACCTGCCTATATAAAAAATATTCAAATGAAATCAAACAATTTAAGTATCCGTTTAAGTGATAATGTGTAAATGCTGGGCCTCTGAAAGTCGAGGAAAAATGAACTAGAAAGAAATTGACATTTAATGGTTCGGATTTACTTTGTACACCTAATGAATTTACAATAGACATTGTATGACTATATATTATTAAACCATTGGAACCACTAAACAATTTTTCCTAACACTCTGCCTCAATTTGGGGCATATGAATTATATGTTCCTGACTTGTCACAATTGTTAACTCAAACGGGGACCTCCAAGAGATTTTGTAAACTAATTGATTTTCCAAAGGCTGTGGCAATTTCACCGTAAAACAGTTTCTTCTTGACAATGTGGCAGACAGTCTCAACTCGAATGGTACTTTCATGGGACACTAGATTGAAAGCTATGTGTAGTGCAACCTGATTTGTGAGGGATGAGAAATGAAAGAGAGAAAGTGTGACTGTATAGCTGGGGTTTACTGTGGATCCCTTATCTTATTTTAATATACATTATATGGTCTTTCACATGTATACACTTCTAAGCACCTATACTGATAAACAGAATAATTCCCCAACAGTGCCACACCACAAGCAGCACCTGTACCCTATACTCCATTGAATCAGTGATCTCTTCATAGTTATATATATCTCATTTTGATCTGGGCTTTTTCAGGGATTATTTTCTAAAATAAGCTCCAATGATGAGCTGAGGACTTGGATTTCCATGGATTTAACTGTTTATCTGCCTTGTTATGGTGTCTTTGTTACAAACTTGAACGTGATTATGAATTTTACATTGATAAGTTCATTTACACTTCAATGCTACTTACAATTGTCTTCTTGAGGAGTCAAATGATGGTTCTTCTCAATTGTTATTAGTTAAAGACTATTTCTTTATTTGTCAACTGTGGGTATTTATTTGATAATAACCAAGAGGGAACTGTATTATACCAATTAAGAACATAGCACTTCTTCTCTAGTGCTGCCAAAAGATTCTAGAGTTAAATGTGATTGAACAAATGTGCAGTAATTTGGGAAACTTTAACAAATGATTGTATTATCTTCTGAGAAGGTGTAGTTCTCCTATGCTTTGTTATCTTGAAACTATTCTTGATGACCCTTTTGCTTGCACAGGATTACTTCCAATCAACATACAAATTCATGGAGCTTTCTCCACATGCTCTCATCCCCATGCATGGGAGAGTCAACCTGTGGCCAAAGCACATGCTTTGTGGATATCTGAAGTATGTAATCAGCTTTGCTCCCTGAATTTCTATCTTATCATACTAAAACCTACATCCATAATTACAACTCCACCTTTGCAACTTTTGTTTGTTACCTTGGAGGTTTCTTTTATTATGTTCCAAGAAAAAAATTTGGTGATTTTCAGATCACTGTCAATAATTGTGTGGGATCATTTGATGACTGGCAGAGTAAAATTTTTTGACTGTTCAAGGACAAATACTTGGTTTTTCAGCTCATGCAAAGTACGAACATAGACATTAATGTTGGCTGCTCACAGCTTGTATGAATGATGTCGATTGGTGTCAGATGTGCATTTGCTTTACTTTCCCTAAACCTGATCTTTTTGGGTTACTAAAACTACATTAAAATTAAACTGGGACAGATAGCTAGTTCTCACTGTCGCGTCTGTATTCAGGAATCGGAGGCAGAGAGAAGAATCCATATTGAAAGCTATAGAAGGTGGAGCGCAGACATTATTTGACATTGTTGCAAATGTCTATTCTGGGGTTGATCGCAGTGTTTGGCCTTATGCTACGTCAAATGTGAGGGTTCACGTGGATCATTTGGCCCAACAAGATAAGTTGCCAAAGGTTTGTCCTAAAATTCAACATTCAACATGCAGTTACAATTGAATGCTACTTACTTGTGTAGGTTGGTTGATCGTACACCATCCATTAATGACTTTCTCTGCCCGTGTGCCTACTAATTTTGCACAGGAAGTTAAAAATAATTAATGTTTTGAGACTGAGCACTCCTTACATTTAGATCCCAGAGGTTAATGTATAGAGACGCTTTCTTACTTCCACTGAAAATTTTAGAACTGAATGGAATTAATTGTAATGACCATACTAAACTTTTTCTCTTAATAAAATAAGCGTAAAGGATTTTCCAGTTTACACCTTGAATCTTGTTTCACCTCAACCATTCTCACATCGAGTCATCGGTTGTCCTGGATGTGAACAAAAGTAAGGCTTGCTATCTTATTGAGGGTACTGTTATAGCATTTCCTATCACAGCTTTGGAATTTATGTTTTGCTAGATAGCCTCCCCAAAACTTAGGAGGTATATGGAAATACAAGGAATTATACAATATACATAAATAATTCCTTCATTCTAAGGTGCTTTTCATATCAATTCTGATGGCGTTCTTCTGGAGCTTCTAATTGTGCATTGTATATGATATCACATTTTGCTATCAAAGCTAATGTAACTTCAGTTATTAGTTATTACAGAAGACTATGAAACACTAGTGTCACTCTTGTAGTAAGTTCAGCTTTGAGATTGACGTTTGGTCAAATTGCCTTTTTAGATTTTTTCTGGGGAGAATGTGTTCAAGCCATGGCTAGCCTCTAGCAATGGAGGAAAGCTATTCCATTTGCAGTAAAATTTTCTAACTCTTTCTAAGTTGATTTGATTAATATCAGCCTCCAAGAAGCTATCTTCTCTGCAAACCGGGTATTAAGTGATCTGTGATGTCGAAGTTGATCTCATTAGATAGTGAAACTAAAATGAAACTAGGATGAACCAGGTAGTGAGAAGAACATAGAAAAACCTGGTTTTCTCTCAACTAATATTGAGGGGTCACTGAGTTGAGATGGGATGCCAGAATCCAGATTTGGTAATCGAATTGACAATATTCAAAGCTTTATGGTGGTTCTTATCCTTGCAAGGTTTAGGGTTCATCCCCTTGTACAGACAAGTCATGCCATATTAACCTCTGTTTTTCCTTCACATACAGTCTCTGAACAATTTGGTTGGAGTTAAAACTGAATGGACGTTGAGAGTTTGCAGGACTTTTCAATGGACACTTTCAGTCACAGTTTGGTTGCATTTCCTGACCACTTGGCTAAACATGGGGCCAAGTAAGGAGAGCTGCTCTCTGGCCTGCCTCCACCTGCTCTAGTTTAGATTGGACCTTGCCTACTTTGAACGTAAGGGCTGAAAGTTCTTAGCTGCATTTTTAATATGACTGACTCAGTAAATCATTAGACATGAGAATGCAAACACATTGTTCACTGCAATTGCAGCAGATTGTTTCTTACTGGAAATTAATCTTGCGATAGTAACTCTATAAATCTTAAAATTTTGACTGACTGATGATAATTTGTTGCCCTGATGCAGGAATTTTCAATTCCGAAATTCCAAAGAAGCTGTAATCTGCATTTCTTCATTCGGTGGCTTGGATCCTGCTTTATATATCTATTGATGGTGATGTGCTGCAAGCTAAGCAAGTCGACGTTTATAGTTTCCGGCCTGATAGCTGGCTTCGCCTCAGTTTACTTAATAAAAAAAAGCTCATTGTCGAATAGTTAAAGAGAGGAACTTGCAATCCTAGTTTTCAGAGCAGAATTATAAAGTTGTGTTGTCAAACGTGTACAGCTGATTATCCGCCCAGAGAGGATCTGAACTAGATCATTGCTGTAGTACTTCAGACATGGATGCACATGGGAAATATATGCATTCCCTTTTCTTTCTGCAGGATGATAATCTGCAGGGTCCTTCTATGTCCCTATCCTAGCTTGAATTTTTGGTGTTTCAAATATTGAACAATCCATAACTGCAATTTTTTTTATAGTCTGGCACGCGTATCTTTCTTCCACATCAGAATTGAAGCAGACTCATTCCATGTACAAGTCTGGTTACCATAGGATGGATTTGAAAGTTGATTTAGTTCCAGCATTAGTCACGAGCACAAGGACATTGCCAGTGCTTAAATCATTGAAAATCCAACAGTATGTAACTTCTGTTGGGGGTTCAAACGCTGGAAAAAGTCGTCAATGCCTAAAATAATTACTCTAATGCCTTTTTTTCCATATGTAAAGAACTGCTTAGCTTCTGACCTGACTGAAGATTTAGTTGCCTAGACTAGATGCCAACCTGTCTCTCGTTTCTTTCTGCAATGAAACGTGAACCCCGCGCTTCAGATCATGCCATACGACATTTCGCCTGGGATGCTTGAACTTGCAATCATTCACGAGAAAATTGCTCCTCTTTCTTGTTTCGAAGCCTACGCCTGGCACTTACCATGTGTTCACATCTCCTAAAAACGTGCTCAGCCCTAATCTTATCCCCAAGAGTCCGTCTTATAAGCTGTTACTGTACCATCGTCTCTTGAATGCTGTACTGCAAAAACGGTTTCTTACAGTAATACCACAGAAATGAAGAGGTCTAAGATTACCGTTTGCATTAAAGAACTCACGGTGCGCATTGGAAGAGACAGGAGCTTTCACGTCACGGCGACCATAATTTTCTGTCTGTCTATGGCGCTTTTCACAGTTGCCCTCGGGATGTACATTCACGATCACATGAAAAGGTTCATTATTTCAGATGAATCCTATTCTACTCAACTGACTCCACTTCTTACATTGGTACCCACCTCAGCGTTTTCATTATTCAACTTTTCGTTGGCCGCTTCTTCACCGATCCCATTTGAACGTGCAATTGGTCCGGTGGGTCCTGAGACGTCATGGCATTCAATGAGTGATGAGGAACTTGCATGGCGAGCCTCCATGGTGCCCCATATCCTAGAGTATCCTTGTAATCGGACGCTGAAGGTGGCCTTCATGTTCTTGAGCAGAGGAAGTCTGCCTTTAGCTCCTCTTTGGGAGAAGTTCTTCAAGGGACACAAGGATCTCTATTCAATCTACCTGCACATGTCGGTGGACCTCGACAATGACGAGATGCCGGAGACGTCAGTGTTTTACAAGCGCAGAATTCCGAGCAAGGTTTGAGTCATCTGATCCTTATTCCTGATCTCGTTCTTTTCCTCTGTGGAAGGGCTGGGAAAAATGAGTTGATGATAGTTCACGTTTCTTCATCTGCTGTCGGCGTCACTGTTGTTTGAATTACAGTGACCAAATACCACATTGCACGCTGTTGATAGGAAGCTGCCAAGGACGTTAAGCATTCCCAGCTCAATGGTCCGATATGCAGAAAGTAATTTCCTTGAGGTGATCATGACATGATTGCGGAACCCTTTTTTGCAGCCGGCTCAATGGGGACGGGCAAGCATGATCGATGCTGAGAGGCGCCTCCTGGCTAATGCCCTGCTTGACTTCTCCAACGAGAGATTCGTGTTACTCTCGGAAACGTGCATTCCTCTTTTCAACTTCACCACAGTCTACAGCTACCTCATCAACTCTGATCAGAGCTTCCTAGGCTCGTTCGACGACCCCAGGCCCATGGGAAGAGGCCGGTACAACAAACGGATGTGGCCCACAGTGTCGTTGTCCGAGTGGCGTAAAGGCTCTCAATGGTTCGAAGTCCAACGTAGGGTCGCTGTCGAGATAGTGTCCGATGTCATTTACTACCCCGTGTTCCGGAACCACTGCATGCCTCCTTGTTACATGGACGAACATTACTTGCCAACCCTTGTCACTAAAGTCTGCCCAGGCGCAAACTCGAACAGGAGCATCACTTGGGTTGATTGGTCGGGAGGCGGTTCACACCCCAAACAATTTACAAGGACGGACGTTTCTCAGGCGTTCTTGAATAGGATAAGACATGGATTTAATTGTACTTATAATGGCATCACGACCTCAATTTGCTTCCTTTTCGCTCGAAAGTTTCATCCAAACACTCTTCAGCCTCTCCTCAAGATAGCTCCTCCATTGCTTGGCTTTGTTCCATAGAACAGGACAATATGGCAGTGTCAAATAAAGACTTGACCTGGCTCATGAGTAGCAGGTGTGTTTTCTATAACACTCACTGACCAGCTCAACCCTCCCGTTTGCAAACTTGATAACAGCAATGATTAAATGTTGGTTCAGGATCATGCACAAAAGATTGAACAACCAAAAAAAAAAAAAAAAAAAAAAAAACAAAGGAGTCACGAGCCAGTGACCTTAATTATGGTTCTCGATCTCCTCAAGCTTTTCGGTTATAAATGGCGAAAAGCAGCATATGATTATTTTTGTCTGTCTTGCATAAACATTTCAAAGAAATACAACTTCTTAAGCTAAGGAAAATTGAGTAGTCACTTAGAGTGCACATGATAATAATTTTATTTTTCTATTTTTCTATTTTTTTTGTTCTTAATAAATTTGAAACAAAAATCATTTTGGTAACGTAAATTTACTTTTATATTTCTAAAACAAAATTTTCAATCCAGAAATAGGGACTAGAAATGAGAAATGAAAGTTTTTCATTTTTCAACTTCTGAAACAAAAATAAAAAATAAAAAACTTTCTCATCTCCTGCCATTGTTACTAGCTAGCCACTTGCCCATCCACCGCCATCCGCCCATTGGCTGCCTCTTGTCGACCGCCCAGAGGGAGAAATTTTTTATCGAATGTATAAATAGAAATAAAAAACAAAATCTATCTAGAAATTGATTTTCAAAATAGAATGATTATTATCCGTACCGTTAGAATGCCAAAAATTTATAAAAAAGATTGGAGCACCATTCAGGATTTTGCATGAAAATAACTAAAAAGCAACTATAGAAGATAAGAGAATGGAATATGGAAGAATGGAATATGGAAGAACCACAGCACGGAGAGAGAGAGAGAGAGAGAGAGAGAGAAGGTACTGTCCTCACAACTCACAAATGAACTCATAATTAAAATGCTACTCTAAGGTCGACATTATTTTGGTGACATTACATATACATTAGCGTCGATACCACTTTAAGATTCAAACAATCGCCCAGACCACGAAAAATGGTGAATTTAGGACAAAAAGAATGAAGCGGGGAAAAGAATAGACGAACAAAAATAATGCAAAGCTACAGTTTAGGCCACTTTAACTCCACTCGGACGCTTTCCTTCCATTGCGTCCTTCTTGTTACGGCAATCGCCACACAGGAAAGGCCCTTGCCAGGGCTTTGTATTGGTTGAGAATATAGAACCGGCGTGAACAGAGATGCCCTCACTGGAAGCAAGATCGACTTGGCACACTGCGCATACAAATAGACCGGATGTGGATTGCCCCACGGATTCATCAGTCCCTAATCTGCATAACATCAAAAACAGAGCAAATATAATTAAAAGAAGAACAAGACTTTATCAGATTAGTGGAGAGCAAATGAAAATATGTCCAGAATTTGATGCCACAAATCACAGCTCATAAACATGCGTCAGTTTCTGACCAAAAATAAAAAATAAAAAGAACGTGTCAGTTTCCATGTTATGACAATTAAGTGTTCAAAATGCCAAAGCAATGTGGGTGATCATTGTAGAACAACCCATGAGCACAGAAAGTTCTTGTCTAACCACTAAAAGAGTTTGATGCAGTAGACATTATCAAACGAGGGATACTTTCAAAAATAATTCAATGAAGGAGAGCATTTGACAAACTACAGCATTAAGGTTCCAATGAGATAATTCTTAGAATGAGATTTCGCACAGATGATGTGGCAGGTGCCTGTCCATGTACATGATGGACACAGGCAGGTAGAGTTGATCGTGTGCTAGTGGAACTTTGTGTGCACGATGATGGACAGAGCTCTCAAAATCGCTCTCTAAAACAAGTGAAAAAGATGCAGACTATGCAGATCCATTGCATGCAAAGAGAACCATCGAAAAAACTCCTAGAAGTTTGTATGTTCCACAACCAACCCAGCATAAAATCAGAAGAATACTGAAGGGTAAACTACCTAGATTCTATGATTCATCATAGCCTCATATCAGTCTAGATTCTGTGATCGTGCGATTCAAAGACTACAAAGTAATTCATGTGAACTTACTGCTTTTCCTAGATGACAAAGAATAACCAAAATGTATGCTCATGGAACCATTGGTCAGAAGAAAAAATATACAAGATGGACATATCAAAGAAAAATGTAAGAAAATCATCACGTTTAATATACCAAACCTTTGATTTAGTAAAAAAGAGTGCAAACCTTTCTGCGAGCATCGCTGAGCCTTCTTCAAAAAGTTCTTCAACTATGCCAATAGCTGACAGCTTTTTCGACAGCTTATTAGCAGAACCCTTGGACTTGCTCCTAAATAATAGTGCCCTCAGTTTGTTCTGCTTTTTTGGGGGAGTGCAATCTGTATGGAATTATCAGGTGGAATTATGTCAACAACAATGCATGTTGTGTCATCCTTCAGCCCTCTTGTCCTCAATGCTTCCTTCAAAATTCAAACATTATTGAATTTATATGCATTCCCATACTTGATTACTCTTTATAATAAGGATGTTCAAGAAAGTTCAACACGACTACAAGGAAATTGAGAATGCATCAAGTATTAGTCGCCAACTCACCTTCACCACTTGTCTAGCAGCGAGTTCTGCAGGCACTCCACGACAAGATTTTGCAGCCATTTCAGAAGGAAGAGCATCCCAAATACCATCTGAAGCAATTATGAGTCTCCCACCTACGTTTGATAACTGTTCACGAAAACTTGGTTATTAGGTTTAAATTTCAAGTTAAGCAGACATCACCATTTTTCTCTATCTGTACTCTATTGAAATTCTACGTCATCTACTAAGATCAAACAAACTCAACAGAAACTACATGAAGGATATAAATGCAAAGCTCAACTTCATTGGGTGTAATTACAAACTTCAAAACAATATACATAAATTAAAGCAAATGCATTGTTTGGGTACATGGACACATGCTATTCAATCTCCCGGTCACAAAATTCTTCCAGCTGACTTAAAAAGATAAATTACCTTCACTTGCTTAACATGGGGTACTGGAACTATAAATTCTCCTACATCCATGTCTCCAATTGACCTGGAAAGGCATAATCCACCTGGCCAACAGCGGAGGGGACCAATCTGTCATGGTTAAGAGCACATTTTTAGCAAGCAAAGCACAGTAACCCCTAATAACAGGTATCTCCACTGATTTCTGATCATATAGCACAACACACATAAGCAAGGGATTTAAATGAGAGTTTACTGCTGAAGGCAGAACTATGTTGGTGAAACTCAGAAGAAATCCCAAGTCAAAAGACCATTAGTTAGATTATAATTATTTCCATAATATAGATATTGAATTCCCCATGAGGAGTCAGATCTGTTAGCTTAGGTTTCATCTTCACACGTCTTTCATTGTGGTTTTTAAGTTTGTGACGAAGCCCAACTTCATTAAGCTGGATATAGCTGATAAAATTCAAGTCAAATTATGGTGTTAAAGTCCTGCTATTATTGCTTGTCAGTTGTTAAGATTCAGCATTCACCTCCATGCCTTCTCCTGTCAAATCTCTGCTCACTGCTTCTGCTCCTGATTAATGTTTCCTCAAATTCTAATCACAGTCAACCCTTCTTTTAACCAGAAACATATCTCCACTCCATCTATTACAACCATTCTTATCCAACCTGACATCATCATGGCCATCCTGATCACTATGAAGAGAATGTCAAGAGGAAACAAGTCCAGGAGTCAAAAGCACCTTACCTCAGCACCACCAAAGATGCTCAGTCTTCCAACTTCACCTCCACTTGCAGTGACTCGCTCCCTCCTACAATTAAATCATAAATAACAAATAAGCTATCTGGAAAAAGCAGCAAAAGGCATAAGGCTTATAGCATGCTTACTCCTCCGCATTATCTTCAAGTCTGTGATCAACAGTTAGATTAGAAACAGCGCCCCCCTGAGCATCCAAAACACAACGAGAATCTCCAACGCATGCAACGGTCACAGTCCATCCATCAACGATTACAAAAGTAGCAGTTGTTCCAGAGGTTTCTCCTGCATAAACCAATATATGGGACACATGGTTCATTTCCAAATCATTTTGTCAAAGTCTCTCTTTAAACAGTGTGAACTGTTGACCCAAAGAACAATATCGATACCTCTCCTCTGAAATTCCTTATCTGTCTTCACAAATCCAGCAACTAATGCCCTAGGGAGAGCTTGGAGCCAATCCTCTCGTCCAAGACCACGAGGCATAGCGCTGATAATATGATTTAATAAATGCTCCTTCGAATAAATGGCGGCAGCATTTCCATTATGACCATCAAAGACCTAATGATTAGAAGAAGCGGGTGAGAGGTTGAAAACTAAATCATTCATGAATTACATGCGAGCACCAATCTCCTCTGTTTGATGAATATGTAGTCAAGGACATGAACTGATTATGTTTCTGATAGTAACCATAAGAGTTATGCAGAATTTACTGTAAGCAATTGATTGATGCCGTCTTTATACATATCCAGTGTGAATTGGTAAGTTTTTTCAGAGCAGTCCTTAGTCACAACGAGCTGTTTATATGACTCCAAGGTTCTAAAATTACAAAGGTTCACTCCTTTACAAATGATAATAAAGCATACAACAAAGCAGATCCAGGTTAGCTTTATGTGTTGAATCTGAACAGACAAAAACCAGTTCCTAAACTTGAGAAGTACATAACGATCCCAACGTCAATCAGAAAACTGACCGTCGATTTGAACCACTCAAAAGTCCCACAAAGTTAAATACAAAACTCGAATAGATAACTCACTTAGCCCTCTCTGATGTACAGAGGTACCGCAAACAGAAGAACGAGGAAAGTCCTAAAAAAAGGTACTTACTGCAAAAACAGAATATGCTGACGAAGGATTTCCGGGGACCCGCTGACAGTCCGTCTTTATCAGAAAGAAATCTTCTCCCTTCCTAGATTGGGAAGCACAGCCATACCTCACAGTGGGCTTCTCCAATTTCTCGTTCTTCATTTCTCTGTTGATCAGCGCGGCAAGAGGCACTAGATCGTGACCACGGCGCCTCCCTTCTCCAGAGGCCATGTACACTTGCCTAATAACTTCAACCCGCCTCCCTCTGGCTGGCAATTTTAGTTGACCCTTCCTCTAAATTTCATTATCCTCAACAAGCTTAGCATCCAATAACGGTGCTAAGGTCAGCAACACCCAGAAAGCTCAATAGCACAGCTCCTCACTAATAAAGGGCGTGGCAAAGTTCCACTCCAGAACAAGACTCTGTTTTGCTTCTGCGATCAGTCGAGAAGTCGCTGAACTCGATCTGTAACTGAAAAATCACAAGATCTGGTAGAACACCCACTGAGTACACGAAATTCAGCGGTCAGCCCAACACAGACCACCAAACATTAGCCGAGAAAATCGATTCTTTCAGCAGTTCAAACCAGATTTGAGCCAGATCGACCAGATTTAGCTAAAAAAGAGTGGATTTTACGATATGGGTCTGCCTAAGTTTAGCCGTCTAATGCCCTCCAGACATGGAAGAAACTCGAGCAAGGCTCATAAACCGGGGAACTACCTGAGAGAATGTCTGCATGTACGGACCGAGCACAGACCCGAATGCAGATCCAATAGCGGGACGCTCCACGTTGAGGAGACAACGGGGACGGGCGATGAAAGAAAAAAGAAGGGAAACAGGTAATCAACACGCAAAAGAAACGCGTTAGTGATGATGAGGAGGTATGAACTGTAAGAACCCACTACTCGATTGCCCCAAAAGATCCCCTTTTTAAAGAAAGTGAATAAACAAAAGCACCGGACTCGGTTTAGAGAGAGAGAACCAGGTCAGCTTTCGCCCGCTTCCTTCTTTCACACCTCCCCAAAATGCTGTCTTCCTCCTCAACAACCTTAAACAAAGGATCTAATAAAATAGGATAAAAGGAGATGCCGAGAAAATGCGTTTGCTTGGCGAGACAAAGCTTCTTTTTTTTTTTTATCTTTTCCCTATCTAATGGTTCGGAGGAGGAGAGAGAGAAGTCAAGCTTCGCCGACCGTCGGAAAGCGATCTGCATACAGGCCTCCGCGTTTCTGAACCCGCTGAACGACTGATTCCATGAAAGTTTCCCTTTCTTTAATTTCCGGCAGAGTCCTTTGCTTCTTTCCCGGGAAAATGAAGTCTACCGAGCCGGTGAGGAAGATGCGGAGAACTTGCATGCAACAAGAAACACCATGAAACAGAAAAAGATATGTCATTATCATAGGGACTCATTGGACAAAAATAATTAAAATCGGTGGGAGTGAAAAACGAACGACCTATGTTTTCATTTCTTTCATAAGAAAGAAATATTTTTGGTTCTGGCTTTTATTTAGCTTGGGTCTCATAATTTTCATAATTGTATAAGATTGTTTTGATTGCCGCAATAAAAATCGAGATAAGATGAATGGAGATAAGATAATAAATGTGGAGGGATTTGTTATATCATAATTGATAAAATACTGGATGTCATCACAAATATAGTAATAAAAATATAATGGCAATGCAAAAAAAAAAAAAAAATACTTAATGAAATCCTCACTTTTCTTTCCTGGGAAAAAGAAGTCTACTGAACCGGTGAGGAACACGCGGAGAACTGGGATGAATAAAAAAAATGTGAAATAGAAAAAGATATGCTATCATTATATGAACTCAATGGACAAAATAATTAAAATCAATAAGAGTGAAAAAGGAACAACCCATGTTTTCTTTCACAGGAAAGAAATATTTTTGGTTTTTTTATTTTGCTTAGGTCTCATAAATTTCATAATTATATAAGACTACTTTGATTGCCATAATAAAAATTGGGATGAGATAAGATGATCATATAAGAAATATGAAGTGATCTATTATGTTAAATTTGATATTTGGTAAGACACTGGATATCATCACAAATTTAGTAATAAAAATATAATGGCAATGCAAAAAAAAATCAATTAATAAAGTGAAAGAATAAAAATAAAAAATATGGCAAGGGTTGTACTAGTTGACCAACACAAGCCACCTTCATCAAGATGGTCCACAAGTGGTAGTGACTTTGTGGTGACCGCCATGGTGGTGGTCATGTTTGTTGTGGTGATTGCCTAAGACCAATACAATAGAGTTAGGGCATCGGATCTCGATTCAGATCTCAACCTTTAAATGCAAACATGACTTCCGTGATAGTGATATCATCTATTGTGATAGTGGACCAACATTACAACTAGATAGGATAACTAACGATAGAAATGGGTGGGGAAGGAGAAATCTCATGTGTCCAGAGGGTTGTCCAAGTAGTGTGATCATTGTGTGGTGGTTGCCATTAGTGCACTTGATTGTTATTGCCCAAGTCTTATGCCCTTTCCTCTTGAATTTTCTGTTGTATAACCCAACCCACAATGCAACCATTGAAGTTGCTCCAGTAGCTATCCTTCAAATAAGAAAGAGTGATGTGGTTGGTAGAGATTTCAAATCCCCATCTTCTTGGGAGTTGGGGTGAAAACGATTTAATTTTAAATGTAGGTTTAGACTCTTACACTTTGTAAAAAGGTAGGGTAAAAGTCTGAGAGTGAGAGTTAAAGTAAGAATGTGATAGGTTCGACAAAAAAAAAAAACCACCCACAATGCTCCAATAATATATATTCAATATTTTATCCAATCTTATCCTTACCCAAATGTGTCCTACATAAATCCCATCCCCCCAAAAAAAAAAACATAATTTGTATTCTATAAAACTTTTTTTTTATCTAGTTGATCAAATGTACCCTGATTGGTAGTGGAATAGGTTAAAACAAATTAAAAATCTTGTTAAATAGTCAACAAAGTAAAATCCGTTACAATTAGCTTCTTTCGTGTACTGTGTAATTAATGTTAAGAAATCACTGCTGATGTGGCAGTCGCTTGACCAATTTTCCATGCACCACATCAGCATTTGTCCAAAGAATGATTGGGATTCCAACCAAGGAACTTGGATTGCAAAATGTTGAAAAGTTTATTGCATTGGGTTATCGAACACAATATTGCAAATTGTTTTCTCTACAAGTTTAACAAATGACTAAATGATCAGCATTTTAGATGTAAATGAGTAGATAAAATTTCAAAAATGATATTGAACATCTGACAAACTAGAATACGCATGGTGTCAATATCGATTTTTGACCCACCGATTGAGAAATCAAATGATATTAACAAGTGCATGTGTATGATTATGATAGAATTCTTAAGGATGATATCAATAACATGGCAGTATTTTTCTCACTTTATCACTTTTGATCATGTACTTTTGAGACCTTAGTTTGTCTTCCCACCCCACGGCAATGACTTAAATATCCTCCTTTTTAGGAAAATAAAAGGCTTGAAACCTTAGCCTCAAACCATCTATACTCCCCCAATCTACCGCCATCCCCCTCACGTCGCAAGCCATCACCCCCGTCGTCTCTGGCCACGCTGCTGCCATCGTTCGATGCCGATGAGGGAGCTTTCTGTGGCGGCCCTTTGTGGCAGTGTGACGATGAAGGCGGTAAGGAGGCGAATTTTTATTTTCAAAAATAGAGGTAAATAATTGGATACAAGTTCGTATGTCGATCCAACTTCTTATTTTATGACTATTGGTTGAATGATTGTCAAGGGGGTAAGCTCGCATGCATGTGCCTAACATCGAACGCCGTTCCACCAACCTCTCTCCCATCCCAATTCAACGAGGACTTCGGAAAGCAAGAGAGAGAAATTTCATTGCATCGATGCACTTTCTTTTAGAATTTCTTGCACTTGCGAGGAAGCTGCTCGGAAACCGTCGTGGCAATTGAAATGGTTGAAGAGACAGGACCACGAATTGAGGGTGTACTTCCGCCTTGGCCCGATTAAAAAGGGGACAATCAACTACTTCTTGCCAACCACAAATTGGTTCGCTCATTTTTGTTTATGCCGGGGTGGGTGCAATTTACCGACACACCATGTTCTTCTCTTTTGTTTGGGCGTCGATAGGGCGCTCTGCATGGACTTTCGAGAATCGTTCCGGCTTGATAAGAAGCGAGCCATCCATGTTGAATCAAGGGAATGTATGATTAATTATGATTATGATACTATGACAAGATCTTACGATGACAAGATGAATAAGAATTCAATTTGAGATTTCCCTCTTTTTGAGACATAAATCTGTCGTTAGTGCTCTTTGGCTAACCCACTTTCCTTGGATTGCAAAATCTCTCTCCCAATCTCCACGAGACACGTACTAGACCTTGTTCACCAACGAGACATTTGACCATCGTAACTTTGCTGACTTAATGACATATATAAATCTAACGTAAGAGTCAGCTTAATTGTTTTCTTTAATTGGGCGTACTGTTTACATGTATATACAGTGTCTAGGCACTTCTTGATAAAAGCGCCATCATTCACCATCACGTCTTAAATAATTTTGTCCCATTCTACCGTGGGAGAGAAATAATTTTACGCAATACTTAAATTAGGATTGTTAATCATATTGTATGCAAAATTTGAAGGTTTAATTCCTTAAAAGCCCTCCTCAATTTTAGATCCAATCCCAATTTTGTTCCAAACTTTCTTTTATCTGGAAAAATCAGTAGCTTTATCGCTAATCCCAAATTCTCTACCTTTCGTCCAAAAATCACTATTGATTTTTTTTTTTTTTTCAAAATTGTCAACATCAAGAAGCTTCTGTTGTTCCTTACAAAGGTAAGGTGTTAATAAAATTGCAAGTTTTGATAATGAACTTCTAAATGGTCCTAATGTTAATAATTTTGAAGAAACTGGTAGTGGTGTTTGGACAATACATTGACAAGGAAAGATTTAGTATTAAAGTAAAAAAATTATGATTTTTTTTTTTTTTTTACAAAAAAATCAAGGTAGAGTTGTGATTAAATAGAAAGGTGAGATAAGCCAAATTCTAGATGAAAATATCATTTAAAAAAGTTTAAGCGAATTTTGCATTTCTTCGATTTTAGTTAGATGGGATCCTCCACCTTTCGGGCAGATTGAATCGAATACCAATGGGGTCTCTAAAGGTAACCTTGGACTTACCAGCGTAGAGAATTTATTTAGAAACAAAGGGGGTGACTGGCTTAGTAGTTTTGCCATATTTGTAAGAATATGTTCGTTGACATAATAATTTTAGGCTTTGTGGTTGGGACGCAACTTTGCAAAACAACTTGATTTTCATAAGATCATTATTGAGATTGACTCTAAAATCGTCATTGATCTTGTTAGTCTAAAGTTCATAATTGACAATGTTGGCCTTGCTTTGCTTAAAAATGTAAGAAGACGTACGCACTCTCACTTTGAGTTTAAAATTCAACATGAAAGTGCTCTGTTGATTGGCTTGCTAATTTTGATATAGAGAAGCACTCGAATACTAGTTTCTTTTCATTATCTTCCATAGGGTTACTTTATATTTTATTAGGTGATAAAATAAGGATAGTAGATTTATAATGTTCAATTTTCGTGTCCAGTTGTAACCCTTTTCCATACTAAAAAGAAAAGAAAAAAAGAAAAAGAAAAAGAATAGTATATGTAAGTAGATGAAAGCATGTCATCATCATAAAAATAATCTGCCTTTTTTATTTCTCATGAGTGTCCCCACCAACTGTTCTAGAGTTTCTTCTCTTTATAATACAATTGTTATATTTTTATAATACATCCATGATGAGGTGTAATTAAGGCATCCATTCATCTTACTCTCATATGATTGAAAATGCACCATTTGAAGGGGCATGAGAACCGCTGGGGTTTGCCCAGTGGCCACCCTTCTATCATGGAAGGGGGAGGTGGGGGGTTTGAATCCCCACTTTCTTAGGGGAGATTAGGGTGGGGACAATATAATTTCAAAAGTGGGTTTCGACTCCCATGCCCTGCAAAGAGAGGTAAGGCAAAAGTCTGAGAGTGAGAGTTAGAGTAAGAATAGAGTAGGACCATAAAAAAATGGGTATGAGTAGTTATTCAAAAAAGAAGAAGTATAAATAGGTTGACTTTAGAAGATAATTGATTGATGATAATAGACGTTTGAGAAAATAATGCTCCTCATTTCTCTCTCTCACTCCATCAAAGAAGAACGAACAAAAGGCATGACTATTATTACTTTGCGAAAACAATTATCATTAATGATGTGGAACGTGAATACTTTCCTAGTGATTGTATTTGGACCATCGTGAAGTCGTATCATCCATCGTTCGCTTGTGATTTATTGTTCATTCCTAGGTAATTTGTTCATTGCACATCGAAAATGTTAGTCATTTCTTCCATTGACTTTCTTACAAAATTGGTATTATAGCTTGTGTTATGATCTTTGCCTTATTTTGCATTGAATTTTCCCACTTGTTGTTTGATATTGGTATCAAGAGGATGAACTTCACATCTTCTAGATGTTCATTGCTGGGAAATTGCAATATGAATCTTAAAAAAATGAACCAAAGTGAAGAACGAGTTGGGGGTCGTGGACCACCATACGATTTTGGCCATTTTTTCGGAATATTTTTCTTGACCAAAATCAATTTTTGAATATATGAGGTGAAAGTATTCATTGAGATGATCACAATGGAGGGTGGCATGTTGTTGGACAACATTGGACACGCCCACACATGTAGCAGAAGCCACAACACATGAGTGCCATGAGCCCCACGCGTTAGGGGTGAGCACGGTTCCCGGGTAGAATGGGAAACCGGAGGGTCCGATTTGGTTCCGATTCCTTTTTTCTGGGAACCGGCGGTTCTGGTTAGGGCTCCAAAAGAAGCCCCAAATAGGACATGCCCCAAATCAATTACCCGTCATTCACATTTTCACGCTCATAGTTCTCTGAGTCTTTCCCGTTCTCTACCTTTGCCCGTCGCTAACGTCGCTCACCCTCAACGTTGTCGCCGAACGTTGCTCACCCTCGATGCCACCGCTAGACGCCCTAACCCTTGATGTCGTTGCCACCGGACGCCAGTCGCCCCGCGCTTGTCTCGCCTTTGCCTCTTGTCACTCGATGTCGTCACCCCTCGCTTGCTTCGCTGCTCAGTCGCTCGCCATCAACACGCCAGTGGACGCCACTCGTCCCCTCAATGGAGGCCGCTCGCCACTCGTGCAACCACCCCCAATGATGCTCGCTCGGTCGCCCTTGATGCTGCTCCCCTTGACCACTAGCCTAGTCAACCCTTGATGTTGCTCACTAGTCGACGATGTTCGTCCCAAGAGTTTGTCTCGATATGCTTGTAAGGAGAAGCTAATTTGGATGGTTTAACTTGGAGATTATGATTCATGGGCACTTGAGTTGGGTTCTTCAGGTTGGCGGTCACCATTTGCATTTTGCTTTGTGATTTTTGTTTTGTGATGAGGCATAACTTGTCCAGTTCGTGTCAAGTAGATCTGATGGGAATTGTAATACTTATGCGATTTGATTATACTTGTTTTTTTAATAAAGCACATCTACGAGGTGAGCTATTGATCCACCGCCCCTTCCTCAAATCAAAGGATGGGATGTATTTTTAAGTCATGAGCAAGCAGATTTGCTCATCTTGTACTGAATTTTCATTTTTTAGGGAAGGGGCCCTTGTAGCTGATGTTACATCCTGTAATCGAGCCATAACTACTTGAGAATTGGTAGCTGACTTGATTAACAGTTTGTTCGCATCTCTTTTGATTTGTATGCTATTATTTTTTGTCCTTCACACAATATGTTTGATTTATATCTAGCATGCGGTTTGGTTACACAGAAGTGTTTGAGTCGTATTATTTACCTAAAAGATTTTGGTACGGTAAATGTATCGAACCCTTGAGAGGATAATGGCATGTCTTCTGTTCTCTTTTCTCTTATGAAATGTCACTCTAGCTTTTTACTATTCCATCAAGTCCTTGATTGTGAGCTGTTTTAGAGTTGGAGTAGATGATAAAGAAGAAGGATCTTTTGGTTTTTATGGATGTCTCCGTTGATGGGGACCCTGTTGAAAGAATGGTTTTGGAGGTACTCATTTGTGAATGCGAATCTTAAATTTTTTTGACATATGTATACCCTCAGTTATTGCATTTCTTTTGAAATTTGCTGCGAATTCTTCACAATCCTTATTTGTTGACTAGCTTTCTTGTGAATCTGGTTCAACGGCTTTTTCCTAAAGTTGCTCCAAAGACGGCAGAAAATTTCCGAGCACTTTATACTGGAGAGAAGGGAATTGGCCAAAAGACAAGGAGGCCACTGCACTTGAATGGATCATTTTTCCATCGGATCATTAGAAGCTCTATGGCTTAGGTATGTTTGTTTGTTCATGTAAGAGCTTTGTTCTAGAGAAAGTTTGGCCTTTATGGTTGTGTAAGGCTAAATAGGTTCTTTTGGTCAGTTACCTTTCTTTATGCTCTAGGATACAGGGCTGATGCTCACGACTGCTTTTCTTGTGATATAGTTTCAAGGTTGTACTTACCATGTTGTCCACCCTTTGATCTTTTCTTTGGTTAACATTTCACATACATTTCTTTGAATATTATCTTTCTCACCATTGGATTTTTCATTGATTTTTTGTTATTTTTCTTTTTCTTTGCTTTTTGCAGGGTGGTGATTTTCACAAAAGAGATGGTAAGAATTTTTTTCACGGCCATCCAATTTGTTTGTTTGTTTGTAATTTCACTCGTCTTCCATGGTGTCTTTTAAGGCCTAAACTTTGGATTTGCTTGTTACGTGGTAATTTATTGAGGTTATTTTTTCTTTTTTTGTCTTTGGTTTCTATTATGTGCATCTCGTTGGTCAAGATGGACAATGCTACAAATTGCTACAAGTGAACAGGCCAATGGCCATTATATGTGATTATGTGCATATACGCGACATGTTTACTTATTAGTTAGTTTCATGTTTACTTATTAGTTAGTTTGGATGAGTCTAGTTCGTGTCATTACACATTCATCACACCAATGCGTTCTTTGAAAGCTATGTTACCTTTGAATCTCAACACAATGCTGTTAGTTTTGAATTAATAGTCTAATGTTCTTTTATGGACATAGAAACTTTGGTTTGTCTCTTTCCTTCTTTGTTATAGTTCAAATCTGAAAATGAAAAAAAAAAAAAAAGAACTTGAAGAAGAAGAAAAAGAACTTGTTGAAACCTGGAATCGACCATGGAACCTATGACAGGGTAGGTTTTAGGATCTTGGTTCTAATGGGTAGGTTTTAAGTTCCAAAAAATGAGGAACTTGTACCTGGGGGTAGATTCCAGGTTCCAAACGGAACCGAACCTGAATTGGGAACCGCTCACCCCTAATAAAACCGAACATAATAGTCTTACAATCGTGTATGCCTGCAGGATGTCGGATGTGAGTAATTAATTGGACGCTATAGAAAGCGAGATTATATAGCACTCGGGCTAAATATAAGTACGTGAGAAGCACGTGACTATGTTAAGCTAAAATCAATATAGTGGATGTGTTTAATAAATGAGATGAGCTCTTATAAAAAGAGAAATTCACTATAGCATGTAATTAAATTACATGTACATTGTACTACTGACAAGAGAAGATGAGTGAAATGATCCTTATTTACCCATTGTGTAAGCCCTTAAAGAAATTTATAATTTATCTTACTTTGTGCCTTATGTTGCTTCTAACTATATTCTTGAAGTAAAAAAAATAAATATTGCTACTTTAGCATGTTACTGAACAATAATGACTATTATTGTTTTACATTTATCACATGTACATACCAGTCGATCAATTATATTGCTTTTGTGATTTTGGATATAGTTGTAAATATATTGTATTATGAGAATAGTCAAGTATAGCTTTTAAAAGATATGCATACTTGGATTGATGTAGTAAAATATATTTGGGGTATTGTGAGACATCAATTATTTATTTCTTTTTGGGGTTGTAGCCATTATGTCATCCCTAATTGAAGCAAAATTTAAGCTCTCAAGTGTAAGTGTATTCACTAATCGCATAGCTTTCTTACTAGTATGAATTGTTTCTAAAGTATATGAATGTTGAATGCCTTATATTTTTGATAGAGTACCATCAAGTCTATCGTATCTGAGTGGGAGATGTTATATTTTTATATTATGTTCACGATGGGGTGTGATTAAGGCACCTATTTATCTTGATGTGATGTGATTGAGAATGCACTCTTTAAAGGGATATGAGTAGTTATCTTTTAAAGAAAGTATAAATATAATGACTTTAGAAGATAACTGATGACAATATTACATTTCAGAAAAGAATGCTTCTTATTTCTCTCTCTTACTCCATCAAAGAAGAACGAATAAAAGGCAATTCCATTATTGTTTTGAGAAGACAATTGGCATTAATGTTGTGGAATGTGAATACTTTCCTTGTGATTGTATTTGGACCATCGTAAAGTTGTGTCGTCTGTCGTTCGCTCATCATTTATCGTTCGTTCTTGGGTAATTTGTTTATTGCACATTGAAAAGGTTAGTCATTTCTTCTGCCGACTTTCTTCCAACACCAATAACCTATGGTATATTACATAAATTATCATCAAAATGCGATGAGCATAGATGGGCAATTCGCATGGAGATTAGTCTAGTGCAAGTTCACGTATACACCATGTTATTCTAAAAAATGAAAAGAAAAAGGTTAATCAAAAAGTGATTTTTCTTGCTTATTTTTCCTCCGTTCTGATATTTTTGCAAAGGGATGATAGCCTTAGAAAGTACACAAAGGCAGAGCTTTGATCGAGACCTTATTACTTGCGTTGACTTGAAATAGTTTCAGGACAAGCGAAACTAAACCCAAGACTTCAGAATAGAAACCATATGCGACACCCATGCTGTTTTTTAATAACCTTGAATGGAGAAACCTCTAACATAGTGCAATACTTAAGCGACATCTGTCCCCAGAAATGGTACTTGTTTGGTAGTTTCCCAACCTTTAAGCTCATTCGATCGTCTTCACCGAACTTCATGTTGATGTAGAAGCAATCTGGGACGAATTCGGTTCTTCAAAGCGTAGCCGTCTTAGTCCTCTGTTGACAAAGATTAAATGCCAACGGCCCAAAACAGATGAAACGGACATGGTGTAGATTGCCAACCAGATATGTTCCGTCTGGTCATAGTGTAGCGCCTCGACGAAAGCGACAGACGGGTCAAGTTTGGGCGAGCAGCTCAACTAGAATTCCCTTACAGGGCCGTGTTCCTGCGTGGCCGTCTTAGTACTTTCCCTAGACGGCCCATGCAAGGATCCTTCTGTCACTGAAGGTTTGACTTTGCATGGCCTTGATAGACAGTAGCTGACAGAGTAATCAGCTTGGTCACTCATGCTAATTGCAAAAACCGGCCCACTGCTTTCTGAACATGGAAGCATTTCAAAGGCAATGAATCCATCAATTTATGCTTTGCTTAAGTTGTCGATTTTTCGTCCTTGTGATGGTTTTAGTCATCGCATATGCTTCGAGGGAAGTGCTTTCGTGAAGACTTGGCAATGCAAATCCTTTTCAAACCAAAGAGAATGCGACATCTTTTTGTTTGGGCAAAATGTTGAGGCCTGTTTTAGTCTTTATAGACCAATTCATGATTTTGATGTCTAGTGACGTTATATCTAAACTGTTCCCATGAGTTGACAATGATGAATTGAAAGAGAGTATCTATGGGCTCTTATGATATCACGTCACTCATCCGCCTCACTAATTCCTCAATATACAAATATTGACGAAGATACTTTTCTCCTAGTTGAAATAATGAATATTGTGGTACTTGGGTCGATGCGATTGGTTGGTGGAGAGCGACGCGACACTCCGCTAACGCCTCGGAATCTCTTGTATTAAATGGGTATCGAGGTTGCCTGTTTGTGCTCGAAGACTTCATTTTGGCCTCTACTACAAGGATGATCTCAAAGTATCTTTTATCATACAGCGACTTTGAGGTCAATTTAGGCACGTATGCATTGATCGTAACATCTTCATTTTTATATGTGCCTTTTCTTTCAAACCGGGGAAGTGACTTTAGGGTGTTTGACTTGAATTGCGATGTTAAAATAATTAAAATCTCTTCGATCAAGCTCCAAAAGATCTAACAAAAAAGGGCTACCTTTCTTCTACCATACTTATAGTAACCTTATGGGATACAGAGATGCATGAAACGATTAATTAATTATAGCCCACACTCGTTAAAAATTGCATTGCACACCAAAGGTTGGAGAGATTGACAACTTCCATTCGCCACCTAAGTCCATTAGTGGGCTACAAAAACTGATGAAGGATAAATTTATCACAAATGTGTTAGTTTGGGATAATTAATGGTCAAAATATTAGTTTGGGGAAATTTATCATAAATGTATTAATTTGGAGATTTTTGTGATATTAACCCTTAGTTATATTATGAATTAAAAAAATCACATTTTCTAGTTGCATGAAATTGAATTGAGCATTTACTACTGTAATTATCTCTTTGAAATTGCAAGATAACTTCATATTATAGTTTGAGTTGATTCCTTATAAATGGTTTACGAAACCTCTTATTAAAGAATTATGAAAAGTTCATGATTTATAAATGTGGTTTATAAAAGATACTTTATATATATTGAATCGCGAAAAGTTATATGATTTGATTAGTATACTTGAGTTTTGAAATGGTTTATAGCGTCGATTGTAAATTCTTAGAGAAAGATAATGGTTGATAGTGCTCATGTCACTGTGATTATAACCCATTGAGGGGGTAAGTATGCATACTATTTCAAAATTAGATTACATATAGATTGCATCTAGATAATCATTTCACATGTCATTAGTTAGATTAGCATCACATAAGCATAACCTAGAATTAAATTGTATCTCATGCATTGCTTAGAGTTTAATCTTTTGTTAAACAAGAAAAAGCCAAAAGGAATTAAATGCCATTGCATTTGGAAATCATGTTTAGGGCATGCATTTTTCAATTAACACCTTGCAAATATTGGGAAATTAATCATAATGAAAATATGCTTTGTTTAATGCATTGAGGTTTGCCCTATTTAAAGCAATTTAATTATGTTTCAATTTGTTGAGTGTTACATTATTGATTGCGTACTCGCATAGTCATCAATTACATATTAGTGGATTATGATTAAAATAGACTAAGATTGTTAGGTAAGTAATTTAAAAAATAAAGAGAAAATGCATCGAAATGACGTTAGATTGATTTAGCATAATCAAGTTTCCGTATCTATAAATCTCTAGTTTGTAGAAATAATGTATTTTTCCCACAATCTACTTGGGTTTCTAATTGACTCATAATAAATAAATCGTAACTCATAATTGAATTGATTCACATGTTAAATTGAGTAAATTGAAACCTCAAAGTTGCAGTTAATATGGGCTTTGAAGAGTTTGCTCTAAGCTTTGAACTAGTAATCCATTAGCTTTCCATTTAATAGTTTACCTACTGAAAAAGTTGCAAAAGGCTAGAGTTGACGTGGGCAATTTTTTTTAATATTTTTTTTTTGTTTTTTTCTTCTTCCTTTGCTGGTGTGGACTAGCCATAAGGGAGGGTTGATCCATTGGCCTTGGGCAAGGTTCTCCCTCACCAGATCTTGCTTGCAACGTTGAACTTTGCTAGAGGCTGACTAGTCTTGTACTCACTAACTTTGCTGGTTCTAGTGAGAGTTGACCTTCCTAGCCCTTGCTCATTAGCTGACCGTTGAAAGGAGAAGGAAAAAAAAAAAAAAAAAACAGAAAAAAATGAGAGAAAAGAAAAAAAAAAAAAAAAAAAAACTTGAAAAAAAAGTGTCAGCGTCAATGTTGGCCATGCCACATAAGATGCTCAACGCTATGTCACGTATGATTATTGGCATCCATAGCAATGATTTTCAGTCAAAATTGATTGTAATGACTATGTTGACAAACTATAAAAGGGTTTATGACTAAATGAGTTGAAATTGAAAATTAAGAATGAATTGGGATGTGTACAATAATTTTTAGAACTTTTTTGGTAATTTTCATATCTGCAAACTCTAACTCCACATCTCGGTGAAAATCCTAACCTCTCTTTCAATAAATCTCTCTCTCCCCCAAAAAACTCTCGCTTAAAGAAACTTCATCCGTAGGCTTTCTGAAGTTGAAGAGTTTTCTTTCTTTCCTATGCCTTGATTTCTTTTCTTTTTCTTTTTTTCCTCTCTTGATCTAATTGGTGAGTTTTTTTTTTGCCTTGTCTTGGCGTCTTCTTTCGCTTGTTGTTACTTTTTTTTCCTCTCATAGTGGTGAATAAATTTGTGTATAGATGCAAAATTTTTTTGAGTACATTGTCACCGGTCTAGCCAGTAGGATACTTGGGACGTGGTTCTATGACTTCTCCTAGACTTAGCAAAAGTTTATTTCTCCCAATTTAGGTATAGATTTAAATTATGGAGCTATTCTCTCTTGACCTAAATCTAGATCTGAGAGTTTGATAGAGACGTTCGATCAGTGGTGGTTCAATATGTTATTTTTGTCTTTGTATGGCAATGATGTTGGAGACACTGAATTTAGGCGCACACTACAAGCCATAGTTCCTAAAGGGGAAGATCTCGACTTGTGTCCATCACTGAGGGTTTTAGTGGTCGGTTGTCAATTGCTTTTAGGGGTTGTGATAGATTTGGTCTTTTTAGATGAGAGTATACTTATAGCTGTGAGTTATCTTTTTTTTTTTTTTTTTTTTTTGGTGCTGAAGGAACCGGCTTGCAGCCGACAATGATGTTAGAGACATTGAATTTAGGCGCACACTACAAGCCATAGTTCCTAAAGGGGAAGATCTCGACTTGTGTCCATCACTGAGGGTTTTAGTGGTCAGTTGTCAATTGCTTTTAGGGGCTGTGATAGATTTGGTCTTTTTAGATGAGAGTATACTTATAGCTGTGAGTTATCTTTTTTTTTTTTTTTTTTTGGTCTTTGGAGGAACCGGCTTGCGTCGACAGTCGCGCCGTAAACCCCCAGATGACACTTAAGCAAGAGGACCCACCACCCCTGAGTCACACTTAATACACTTAGCGCCTCTCCTGGGTTTTGAATCCTTCACCTCTTCGTTGAGGATCGGCAGAGCCTTATCCAGTGGAGCCACCGCGGCCGGTGGTTAGCTGCGAGTTATCCTTCTTTATTTTCTGGGGAAATGAGAAAAGAGCGGCTCCGCCACTTTCCCAAATGTGACGGGGCACTCTTCACCACCACAAAGTTTTTCCCCCAAAACCTGTTAATTGGTGCATTCAGTTTAGCAGCAAAAATATACTTTAAATTTAAACTATGGTGTTGTTAAACAATTCCACTGGGTGGGACTTTCAAAGAGGCACATATCAAATGAAAAAGAGAACATAGTTGGGCCAAAAAAACTAACTACAAAATAACAAGGAGAACAAAAAAAAGACAAAATAAGTAATTAGAAGGTGGATTTCCCAAAGGATTTTAAAAAAACTTTTACTTAAAAGTGACGAGAGCAAGATTAAAATTTTCATACATGCAAGCTAATACCAAAATGTGATTATTGATATAGATGCATATATAAGACACGTTGGCAAGGCAAAATGATCATGATGCTTTTAATTTTTTCAATCAAAAACTTGTGTATTTCAGTGACAAAGAGAAAAAAATGAGTAGCCACAAATTGAAAGAATCGGGGTTAGTGAACCGAATTTTTTTTGGCCCAAACAACAGTTAGTGTCCCAACTTGATAATTTTGAATGAATTCATTAATTTGCGCAGGTGAAAAACTTAATATATCTTTAATGTAAAAATTCATTCGTTTTTGACATATTTAAGAAGTGAAGGAACTGAGTTTTAGGCATGAAAAACTTTGTTACCTTTTAGGTCCCATAAAAATATGTGTGTTTGCTAATGTGGCTTTCATTGTGTTTATGTTATGTTAGAATATTACCCCAAATATATCTTAAAAGAATTGATTTTACATTTAATAAGTTATTTAAGATTAAACAAATTTCACATGTGGTAATTAAATTTCCTTGTTATTGGTTTCATGTCCATTTTGAAAGAAAGAAATGGTGTCCAATATCTGGTTGTCTGATATACTTTCTTAGATACGCTGTATGTCCTTTTAATTGTGCAAGTTCCGGTTGCCTAAAAATCCTCAATAGCAGGTTGTGGTCAAAAGGGCACCATTATTCATTAGGGAATAACGATGCCGTTAGCTTAGCAACACTCTATTTTTCTGATTTTGTTTTGTTTTGCTGCTCTTTTGGGAGTTGTTTTTCTTGGAAGTTTTCTATTTTCCTTTTATGTTTGATTATGATAAATAAAGGATTTTTTTCAAAAAAAAAAAAAGTTCTACGCCCACGACCAAAGCTCGACTAATCATGCAGTAATTTCTTTTAATTGAAACTCGAAAATATCATCAATAAAAACAATGGGAGCCAATACTTCGATCCAACCAATCAGCTGCAATGTGAAGTTGAAATTTCTCAATCCCATCATTATGTTTCCTTTTTATCCACGAATGCTTGCATTAGGAATAACAAAATTCACGTCTCAGATAAATCTCCTCGAATCACAGACATCCAAATCCGAATGCCCTTTGTTTTTTTTTCCCCTCCTTTCATCCACGAAATGTCCAACATCAAATAAAAATCTTAGTTAATCTCCAATATTAGCATCTCATTGAAATCTAAATAAACACGTCACGTCAACCAAAGGGATTATCTACTTAAGAATCTTAGTTAGCCGCAATAATTATCAAAAGATCTCCTTCTAATCAAACTTTATCACACAACTTAATCACTACACTCAAATCCCTTAAACTAAAGGCATAAAAAAACTCAAAAACAAATTGATGCAATCCTCATATTTACTTCACTTACCCCACAAAATATCTAGATATTTATAAGAGATCGAGATCTTAATTATTATTGATATAATTTACTAATTATTAACCTAAAAAGTTCAAGATGTTATGTGAGGAACTGAATTGAACTTGGATGATGAAAATTGAGAGGAAACTTTGAAAATTAGGTTGATAACAAATTACAGTGAGTTTCCTTATAAATTTTTAGGAGTAGATGATGCGAAACATCCTCACAAGCATTCTAAATCCAAATTCAAATTCAAAGCATAGACACCACCCATTATGGTAATTCAATATGATTTTCAATAAACGCATACCCTAGAAAGTTGTTGCCCTTCACTTTTTCATTGATTATTGGTAGGGTCTTCCATTCAAAGTAAGGAAAAAGACGGGAGTAGCAATGCTCTGAATTTCTGGGTTTTTTCTTTGGGTCAGACCCTAATTCTCTCTCGCAGAAAATATTGACTGGTCTCTCGATAGTCCGAAAACGAGATAAACGCAAAAGCCGTCAAACCATATGCTTTGAGATTCCAATGTGGTATGGACCGCAACTTCTCAATAAGTACCAAAGTCTCGTCACCCCGAATTTTCCCCCTTCCCTTTTCCACCTTTTGGATTCCCCCAAAAGCACAGAGAGGGATATAATTCAGACACAAAAAAGACCGCACCGATCCCCCATCGATTCCTTCCCCTTCCCCCTCTTCTTCGTAGTTGCCGAAAATCGACGCGACGCGACCCGACCCGACCATTCCTCCGGCCGATTCCTCGTTCCTCCCCTCGCCCGTTCGCAATGGCGTCTCGCCATTCCCTTCCGTAGACCGAATCAAACGTGTCAAACCCTTCGAACAAGTCTTTTTCCCCCGAATTTCACCCCCGCCCTCCCTGTCCTCTCCTGGCGCGCTCGCCGGGTTATATATATGCCGGGGAATCGAGCCCGTATAGTCAAGTGCGTGGGCAGATCTGCGATGCGATTTGGCTTCCGGTTCTCGAACTCGTCGGGATTCTTCTGAAGCGAGAGTGCGGAGGGCGCGGCGGGCCGGGGCGGGCCGGGGCGGAGAGCTTGAGGATGACCAGCGATTCGCACGCCGCCCACGGCAGCAGCACCCGTGATATCCTCCGCCATGCCGCTGCCGGCGCGGCCGCAGGTGAGCTCTCTGTCGGGCGCCGGGATTCTCGGTTCCGTTTTTCTTGTTTCGGGGGTTGCGGTCTTTGCCGATGCTACTGGCAATCTTCATGCTGCGGGGAAGATTGGGGGAATTTGGTCGAATGGCTTGCTTTTCTGCGTGCCTTTGTTGATTGATGCGTTGGTTGGTTGGTAGGTCGGGGTTCTGGTTTGGTAGCTGGTTTGTGAATTTGGTTGTGAATTTGACTTGCAGGTGCTATTGCGGCCACCTTCGTCTGTCCCTTGGATGTTATCAAGACGAGGTTACAGGTCCATGGCGTTCCCTCCGGTCATAAAGGTACGATCTTTCTTCGAAAATATGGAGTCCTTACTTTGGGGATGCAGACTGAGGTGGGCTTGTTTGAGCTACTGGTGCTTAGCTGTAGAAGTTAAACAAGAAGCTACTGGACAAGGGAAGATGCTTTTTATCTTTGTGAAATGTAGTATAGTTCATGCTCGAAAGTCAACCTCTTCGCAAGGAAGGCTATGCTCTACTGTTAAGCAATTTCCTCCAGCTATTGGGGGAGGGAGTGCGGCTATCATATAGAATTTGGAAGCTGCTATCCAAATTTTAAACTGTCGATAGTTTTGTGAGTTTTGTTTCTCTAGGTGCAATTTCTTTCAATTACTAAACTCATGATGTACAAATTCATTCACTAAATTCCAGTATGGACATCTAACTTTTACTGCATGACCTAAAACGGACCAAAGGACAAGGTTAACATAAATTATGCGAATTTGCAAGAATTTTTAGATGAAGGAATTAAGTGCGCAGAAGCCATGAGTGCATTTTCCTTATAGTAATATGTCTTGACTACTACTGGCTTTTGCAAGTTAATAGGGTGAGGGTTCATCTGGTTTGTGAGGATACTACCTGGGTTGACAAAAACATGCATTAAGAACAACACCAACAAGAATTTTGCAAGGGGCCCATATAAATATATCACAAGTTAAAGAGTTTGGTAATAAATGCTTGGTCAGATGGTTGTTTTCCTGCATTTAGTACTTAAATCTATTACATAAATCTCTCAGGGAAATTCTGTTCATTCCGTGCTTAATTCCATCAGTGTAATAGAGAGGAGGGAAGTGCTTCAGTTAGAGTCTTCCTAATGAAGATTCTTGGCCTACATTAGGAATTTGAACTATTTTTAGTGAACAGCTTACTTGGCTCTCCCAAACCTATATGTACGATTCAATATAGTCTCATTATTTTTCTGGTTTAGTTGAGTAACACCAATGAGTGATTACATGGTTAAGGGCAATGGGGTATCAACTATCAAATGAAAAAGTGCAAGGGGAATGTGCCTAAAGAGTTCAAGAAGAGCCAAGTACCGTCAAATAGTAACCAGAGCTCTTCCTAAGTCCGTTTTTAAGAGTCCCTTTGCCTATATATATTCACCTTGCCCAATTTCCCCACATGAAGTTGTCAAGGTTGCCTTTGTCAAGAACCTAGGGTCAGCCATCTGTTTGCTTTGTTCTGATTTTGTGCTTTGAAATGATGAGACACAATTCTGTCATTAACAAAATCAAGCTTAAGGCTGGTGATTTCTTCTAGGTACTTTGTCCCTTGAATATTGGGGTAGAGTCTTGATTATGATCCTATTTCAATGGCCATTTGTGGCCTTCTCCTATTGCCAATTTAACCAACAAAGAATAGGCCTATACGTAACTATTCTTTAGAAAATTTGTTAAGATCTTACATTGAGGAGAGCAGAATCTTAGGAGAATTTAGAATTTTTGTAAAACTCTTTCACTTAGGATTAAGAGTACAATATTTGCAAGGGACATCTACATCTAATTGGATTTCGAACCATTGATTTATTGTATAAGTATTCTCCTTTAATTTATCCAGTTTTTTCGATCAAAAAAAAAAAAAAAAAATTATTTTTACGCAGTTTAATGGCAGGGAGGTTTTCCTCACAACTGGTTGATTCAAAGTCTGCTGTTGCCAGATTGAAATATTTTATAACTGATTATTGTCTTCAAATAGTGAAATTAGAGAGGCCATGACTTTGGCTGATATGTAGAAATAGTAGCACCCGGGCCTTTTTCCATTGGTGTGGAGTCAGCTACTTGAATTCTTTGAGGGAGTTGCTCTAGGATTAGTATCACACACAGAGGGGGTCTTAATAATTTTGAATGATGTGAGAAGAAATAAGAGGTGGCATTTCATTTCATCTCTACTTTCATCCAAAGTTTAATATCTGTCTCATATGTAGATCTTGCCAACCTCTTGAAGTGTGAATTTGTGGGGTTTTACACCTGACAGGGTGTGAGATGTAAAAAGCAACATGTCTCAAGTTTCCCTGATTTGCAAAAGAGCAATACCTATTACTTATAGGTGGTATCAAGTGAGAATGGTAGATTACGGTGGTCCAAAATGGTAACTGCTTGAATAGCACAAGCAGGCGAATGGAAAAGGAAAAAGATTGAATGGCAGAGTACGGTTGACCTAGTATTATGCAACTAATTGATTGAATGGCATCTGAAATTTTCCAGGATTGTCTTTTGTGCCGACTTAATATGCACCTATCCTCCCACCATTGAACTTCAACTGTTTATCTTGCATATTTTTCAACATGCTGACCTTGCGAATGCCTCAAAACTCTTATGATTAAATCTTGTACATCTTTTTTTGCTCTTCTTCTTGAACTATTACTTGTGATTACTTAGAAAAGCAATCAATGCTCCTGAAACAATTTTTAGGTTTACCTGTCTCTTCAAGTTTTTACTAGTTCTGTCTTATGTAGTATGTTGCTGTTCCATCTGTTTCCCATTGACATGCAGGAAGCATTATAATCACAAGCCTACGGAACATAGTAAGGCAGGAAGGCGTGAAGGGACTGTACCGCGGCCTCTCACCAACAATTCTGGCTCTTCTTCCGAACTGGGCTGTGAGTATTGTTATTTTTTCTTCTTTTGACTAGACTAGTTAATTCTAGTCTGTGTACGGAATTAGCTTGCATCTGTCGGTAAATAGGAATGTTGTGCTGATTTTATAAACAACAGCTTGCAAACTGGTTATCATCTGATTGGGCAACCACGTATCTCATCATCCGTTAGTTGAGACTAGGTAGCAGTGCTGTTCAGTGACCACCTCTTATTGGCTGTTGCACCACTAATGTTAGCTTATACCTTTCTAACTATAATCACCTTTTACTAAATAGACAACTGGTAATCACAGAAGGAACAGCATGCTCTGCCACAAAGTTCTTGTAGTTAATGCTTCATAATCAATTTATAGTGGAAGTAAGCTGGGACATGGTCTCTAAACAATGGCATATGTGGAGTGAGGAAACTGTGTGTTACTCTCATGAATTAAAAGTATTGGTGGCTCTAAGCTGGTAGATAAGGAACCCATTTTGGACTCTACGTATCTTATATGTGCGTGTTATGCACACAATTTATTTCTTCTCTACAAAGACAATGGTTAGGAAGACAAGCTTCTTTACAGTTTAGGAAAACAGAATTGTTATGTAAGAATATTCTGCTGTGGTCAATTTTACATCTCATTAGTCAATCTGGGATGTTCCTTCTATCATCTTGGATAATGCTGGACCTTTGCAAGGCTGATTTTTACAAATGATTTGGTCTCACATTACATGATGCATGCAAGATATAATGTGTTTGCTTTATATGCTCTTTTAAATGACAGAATGCTCATTTATATGTAGGTCTACTTCACAGTTTACGAGAGACTTAAGGGGCTAGTCCATTCACATGGTTGGTTTTCACATAATTATTTGCTTAATAATTCCTGAATCTAAGCATTTTATTGAATACATTTTCTCAGTATTTGGGAATTATTTATGTTAAAATGAAGTTTAATAATGCATACTTTGTCCTATAAAGCATTGAATGATTTTGGATGCAGATGATAATGGCAATCAAGTAAGCACGGGTGCCAACATGCTAGCTGCTGTGGGGGCTGGAGCTGCCACATCAATCACTACAAATCCTTTATGGGTTGTAAAAACCAGACTCCAAGTAAGTTGGTCAGTGGTTATTCTGCCTTAGTGAGTTTCCTCTTTGCCTAGAGTTTTAGGCTACAAAATAATTGCACCACACCGAGCTTCAGTTATTGATACTCAGATTTGACCTGGTTGCTGGCTTAGATAACTTCAGAAACTAGCCCTAGAAGTCATGATATACTTTCTGCAAATGATTTCAGCTGTTTTGCTTATGTTTGGTAAAATTGCAAACACATTCAATGAGAAATTTTAGATGTTGCTGGGAATAGTAATTTCATGTTTGTCTTCTCCATCTATAAGTCTCACAGTTTATTTGGAATGGGCATATATCTTCTGTGATCCTTGTATTTGAAATATCTAGGTTCATAAGATAATTCCTGTTTGCTGTTGTTAATTTTAACAGCTGGTCACTGCTAGAAAAGTAAAAATGTAAGGATTGTGCTGATTGAAGGGTTATGCTTTTACACTTCACTTACGACATTAAGTTGTGTTTCTTATTGTAGACACAGGGTATGAGGCCAGACGTGGTCCCATACGCAGGCGTGCCTTCTGCTTTATGCAGGATTGTACGTGAGGAAGGTCTCCGTGGTTTGTATAGGTCAGTTTTTGCTGCTGCTTGGAATTGTCCAGACATTCTATCCGGAATATTTCATTTATTGGTGCTTTTCCCTCTGCTTCTTCCTTTGGAACAGTGGCATCCTCCCGTCATTGGTAGGAGTAAGCCATGTTGCGATTCAGTTTCCAGCATATGAGAAGATCAAATGTTACATAGCAGAAAAAGGTATATGCTTGTTCTAAGTGGGTGCATGAAAGTTTTGTTTTTGTATTTTTGTGATTTTGACACAGTTATTGCCTTTTGTCTGTAACTGTTTCCAGATAATACAACTGTCGATAAACTTAGCGCCGGAAGTGTAGCAATTGCCTCCTCAATATCTAAGCTCACTGCATCCGTCGTTACTTATCCGCATGAGGTATTTGTCTTTTCTGGACTGGAGACTAATATTTTTTCATAATTCTCTATATTCAGTGAAAGCATCGCATGTAACTTTCACCTATTTGCTTGTGTTTGTGTGCATAAGGAACTGATTAAAACTTTGTCTATTCAGGTGGTACGTTCCCGGTTGCAAGAGCAGGGACATGGAGCTAAGGTTCGGTATGTTGGAGTTGTTGATTGTGTCAGGAAAGTGTTTCGGAAGGAGGGTATCCCTGGGTTTTACCGAGGCTGTGCTACAAATTTAATGAGGACTATTCCATCCGCTGTTATTACATTTACCAGTTACGAGATGATACATAGATTTTTGGCACAAGTATTACCTCCGGACGAAAGACATTCGCAATCCCATCCCCGACCAGAAACCCCAGGAACTAAAGAGGGAAAAAATGGTGGTGTCTCTCAACAATCGCAGACCCACTCACATAAGCCGACCCACATGGTTCCATAGGGAAAGAAAAGAGCAGCTAACAGCATAAGTCAATTAGATTTTCTGATGTATTCCATTTTCCGATTTTGATAAATTATTATTCTTATTTTTTTATGTTTCCAAAATTGTAATGGTTAATTTAAATGCGGAGGTGAATAAAAGAATAATCTTTTTGTTGCTTTATTTTTAACCCATTGTTGGGTAGGGGCTGTCTTTTGATTTTTGTACTTGTCTGATTTTTGAATATGGGCGAGATGTCTTATTGTAAGCACTATTGATTTACCATAGAGCAGCTCCGCTCTTAATATTTTTGTGCCTTCATTGATAGGTACATGCGTAGCTCAACAACATGAGCGAGAAACTTGCGGGCTGATTTTTACACGGCTCTTATTTCAGTTGGAGAACCCAAAATCACAATGCATCATTGGGATGCCAACTTTACGATATTTGAGGTGTCTCCACTTCGAAGAGAAAGTATATGCTGTAGTGTATGTTGAATTCTCGATTCTAAGGAGTACAGAGGCAAATAAATTAAGTAGATAAAACCACGTCACTTCACATCATGTGACAACTAATAACATCCTTTTCAACAAGCATTATGGTGTCAAAGTTGCAGATTTCGCGCTGTCCAGGCTTATTCCTAATGATGTCCGCACCGAACTTGTTGAGATCCATTCCTACCGGCAAAATCCACTCATGGCTTCTACACTCTGCAGTCGTCCTTCATCTTAACTTCATGCAAATTCCCATAATTTAAGTTTAATCTTGTCGTTCTGTCTGTTTTGGATCATGCAGTAAAATCTAGATGTCCATACAGCAATTTGTTAAAGTGAATTTGCATATCTAGTGGATACACTATACAGCAAGTTGAAAGAAATTCACCTACAGAAACAAAACTCACAAAACCATCGATAGTTTAAAATTTGGACGGCCACTTCCAATTTCCGTGCTATATCCGCACTCCCTCCCCCGATCGGAGGAGGAAGTTGCTTAATGGTAGAGCACTGCCTTCCTTGCCAAGAGTTTGAGGTTCAAGCGTGAACTTCACAACTGCAATTCACAAATTAAAAGAGCATCTGCCCATGTACAATAGTTTGTCCTCACTAGCTCCACCAAACCCATCTCAATCTTCAGCAACAAAGCGAGAAAAAGTTAATTCTCATCAGGCAGCAACTCCATGTTCCAAGAAAGATCATACCTTTGTGACCGGAGGGAACGCCACGGACCTGGAGTCTCGTCTCGATAACACCCATGGGAAAACAAAGACGGATGCAATAGCACCTGCGAGTCATATTAACGTCCGCTCACAACCCAGCTACGAAAGCCAGAACCACTAGCTACCATCCAGTGCGGCAATCAACGAGCATGCAGAAATAGGCCACCAGCATGGCAGAAGAGTGCTAATGCCACCGGTGCCGTGCGAAGCTCTGGTCAATCCTCAGAAGAATCCTGACGATTTCAAGGAAGTTAAAGCGAAATTGCACCGCAAATGTACCGATAAACTTGGCTGTATGGATATGATTACTCCACTTGTATAACAAGCGCACAGAGAAAGAAAGGGGGAGGGGGAAGTGAGGAAAGATCTTATTCCAAGTGTCTCACGCGTGAGGAAAGGAAAATCCCTCCAGCGACGGCTAACGAACCTTTTTAACATAAGAAAGTTATTAATTGACGTATGGGAGGACTTTACTTTCCCCCGAATTTTCCCTCCCTCTCCGTCTATGTTCATTATATATGTGGATTGATCGAATTCGTTAAGCCAAGTTTACAGGCAGATCTGCATTGCGTTTTCGCTCCAAGTTCCTTGAAATCATCAAGATTCTTTTGAAGGCGGAGCTTGAGGATGGGCGGAGCATCACACGTCGCCGCAAGCTGGGATGCTCGTAATGACCTCCGCAAAGCCTGTGCCGGTGCAGCTGCAGGTGCGCTTACCAACTTCGAAATTCCTAGCTCCGTCGTTTCAGTAGCGATGATGGATCTTGCTGGTTTTCCTAGCTGGTTTGTGAGCGGTGGTTGACATGACTTGCCGCAGGTACCATCTTGGCCACCTTCGTTTGTCCCTTGGATGTCATCAAGACGAGACTCCAGGTCCACGGCGTTCCTGCTGGGCACAAAGGTATGATCTTTCCCGGAAGATGCAGCTAGCTCTTGATGAGAATGGACCCTTTTTTCTTGCTTTGTGGATCAAGATCGAGGTGGGCTTGTTTGAGCTTCATGAGGTTTAGCTGTACAAGGTAGAGAACAAGCTATTGAACAAGGGGAGACAGACAGCTCAATTTCTTTGTGAAATGCATTTGTATGGTTCAAAAGACATATGCTCTTCCATTAAACCATTTCCTCCTGGCTATTGGGGAGGGAGTGCGGCTCTAATCACGGAAATTGGAAACTGGCCCTCCAAGTTTTGTTCCTTGAGGAGGAATTTGTTTCGATTTAGGTAAAATTCTTTTGAAAAAAATATAAATTTAGATTGTATCTCAATTCTAACTCGAATTTTTTGTTTCATGAAAAATTCACCGGCTTCACTCCATATTTAGGTACTTTCAGCTTAATAGGGTACTTTTTTTTAGAAAATCTAATTTTCCTTCCTTTATTCACCTCAATCTCGGATTTTTATGGAGGCTAAATTGAGAAATGATTTGAAGACGATCTTTAATTTATTATGATAATAAAAAATTAAATAATAAAAGTTATAAATTATTATGAGTGTACTTATTCAATAATTTATGGCTGATAATAAATTCTTATGGTAACTCAAAGATCGGATTGAGTTCATCTTCACACTGGTGCTCAGTGAACACCACCGTACTTTTCCCGCGGAACCTTAAATCCAACCACCTCTATCGTCTCGAATCAGCCTTCAGCCAACAAATTTAGAGACTTTGATTACTTTCAGCGTACGCCCATAATTGCCCACATGTGTACTTTGCGAGCCTCAATCGCAAATTGCAGTTTCATGCACCGTTCATCCACTCAAAAGCTCGGTCTACTTCCTCCTCCGTCGCCCGAGCTCCTCCTCGTCACCGCTCATCGTTTCTTTGCGCGGACTCACTTCGCCGGCGTTCACCCATCGCCAACCAGACCTCCGATGATCCTTCTGCGACGGTTGACGGTCGTCTGAAGCATCCCTGGCGAGCTCGGCAAAGACCCTTATTCTGGTTCCAGTTTTTCATGGTCGACCTCCACTAACAACGGTTACCGACCGCGGTTGAGGCGCGCGGGCTTATATATGAGGTGATGAGATTAAGATCCGAGCGACCCGGAATTGAGCTTGAGCCATTTGGTAAACAGGGGCTGCAAGGAAAATAAGATTTTTCTTGGAAAAAGAAAATGTGATTGAGCTGAATTTCCACTAGTGACACAAGGGGTGAGAGATATATATTTGACATTGACATGTCACGCCTTGAACAACAACATTAGACACGAAGTTAACGGAGACCAAATCTGAATATAGAGTCAAAATGGATCGAAGTTGAACTGCGATCAGAGTAGGTTTCTTTAAATTAGTTGGACCTTTCTATTTGCTTTATAACACATCTGCTAGTGCTAGTTATACAAATAATTTATTATATTGCATTACAAACAGACATCTAAATTTGACTGCATGAGCTAAAGTGGACACAATGTGTGGAACTTCGTAAGAAGTTTCAGATGAAGGGCTACTTTAGAATGCAGAAGCCAGAGTGGATTTTGCTGCTAACAACAGGGTCTTGAGCACTGCTGGCTCTAGCGAGTTAACGGGGAGAGGGTTCATTTGGGCTGTCAGAATTCTACCTGGATTGATGAATGCATGGTCACATGGTTGTTTTGCCTGCATTCAGTAGTTAGACCCATTACACAGATCTCTTAGGGAAATTCTGTTCATTCCGTGCTTATATTACATCAGTGTTAGTTGAGAGGAAGGCATTGCTTCAGCCAGAGTCTTACTAATAAAGATTGTCCGCCAATATTAGGAATTTGAACTATCTTTGATGAACGGCTTGCTTGGCTTCCTTAAGTCTTCATGTACACTTGTTCAATAGAGTCTCAAATTCTCTCTGGTGTAGTTTAGTAACAACTTAAGGTAATACATGGCTAAGGGCAATGGCGGCGTCACCTATCAAACTAAAAAGGGCAAGGGAATGTGCCTAAAGAGTTCCAGCAGAGCCAAGTAGCAGTCAAACAGTACCTAAGCACTCCCTTTGCTATTCGCTTTGCCCCATGTCTGTCCTGCGTGAAGTTGTCAAGGTTGCCCTTGTCAAGAATCTAGGGTTGTCTGTCTGTTGGCTGCATTCCGGTTTTGTGCTTTGAAATGATGAGGTACGACTCCTGTCTTTCATGGAATCAAGACAAAGGCTGACTATTCTTTACCAGCTTGTTAAGATCTTTCAATGAGGGCACCAGAGTCTGAGCAAAATTTAATATTCTTATTAGTTTTCACCTAGGATCAAGGATGCGATATTTGCATCAGAAATATTTGTATAATGGATTTCAAACCATTGGTTCAGTGAATAAATATCCTCCTTGATTTAGCCATTTTAATGGCATGGAGGTTTTCTTAGGTCTACTTCTATCCTAGCGGTGTAGTTATAGTTGAACAAGGAATTTCATGCAAAATTGCCAATTCTTATGACCTGCGGAAAGTACTTTGCCACGCACTCACCCATCTCTTTCTTCCTCTAGCAACCAATTTGCCTGTTTATCCAGTCTGGCATGTGAACCTTTGCTTGAGTGTTGATGTACATTCTAAAATGTACAGAGGTTTCTACAATATTTGATCTTTAGGATTTATTTGGATAAATCATAAGTTGATGGGAATTCTTTCTTTATCTTCTAAAAGCAATCTCTCAACAACTGGTTGATTCAAAGTCCACTGTTGCCCAATTGAAATAGTTTATAACTGTTAATTGTCTTCAGTAGTGAAATTAGAATGGTAGCGACTTTGACTGATATGTGGAAATAGTAACAACCAGGGCTTTTTCCACTGGGTGGAATCAGGTATTTGAATTCTTTCATGGAATTGCTCTAGGATTAGTATCACACAATCAGGAAGATTAAGTGATTTTGAATGATGTGAGAAGAAATAAGAGGTGGCATTTCCTTTCATCTTTACTTTCATCCAAATTCTAATATCTGTTTCATTTGTAGATCTTGCCATCCTTATGAGGTGTGAATTTGTCGGGTTTTACATCAGAGAGGTGTGATGCATAAAAAGTGACATTTTTCAAGTTTCCCTGATAGGTGAAAGAACAACATATTACTTATAGGTGGAATTAACGGAAAATAGTACAGTGACAGTGGTTGAAGATGGTAACTGTGCAGAAAGCACAAATAGGTAAATGAAAAAGGAAAGAGAATGTCATAATGATACTAGAGTATAGTCAACATTATGCAATTAATTGATTGAATGGCTATCCTTCACCATTGAACTTCAACTGTTTATCTTGTGTACTTTTGCAACATTTTGACCTTGAGAATGCCTCAAAACCCTTATGATTAAATCTTGCACATCTTTTTTCACTCTCTTTCTGGAACTATTACTTATAATTACTCAGAAAAGCTATCAGTGCTTCTGAAACAGTTTTTGGGTTTACCTATCTGTTCAAGTTTTTAGTAGTTCTGTCTACTATTGATTGTTGCCGTTTTATCTTTTTCCCATTTACACGCAGGAAGCATTATAATCACAAGCTTACAGAACATAATAAAGCAGGAAGGCGTGAAGGGACTGTACCATGGTCTCTCACCAACAATTCTGGCTCTTATTCTGAACTGGGCTGTGAGTAGTACTACTCTTTTCTTCTATTGATTGGAATTGTTAGTTTTAGTCAGTGCAAGAAAATTAGATTGCATCTGTTGCTATTGTCGATAAGAATTTTGTTATGCTGATTTTCTCGTCAACAGCTTCCAACCTAATTGCCATCTATTACGAATTTTTGTCTATCAAATAGTGATCAGTGATTAGGCAGTCGCGTATATAATCGTCTATTGGTGGAGATGGAGTGACAATGCTGGTCAGTGACCACATCTTGTTAGTTGTTATACCGCCACTGTCAACTGATGTCATTCTTACCATAATTACCTTTTACTTAAGTCCATGTCGGGTAAGTACACAAAGGGAAAGGGTGCTCAGCCACAAAGTTTTTGCAGTAAATACTTCACAATCAGTTCATAGTGGAAATAAGCTGGGACATGGTCTCTAAACAACAACACATATGGAGTGAGGCAACTATATGTTCCTCTCCTTCCATAAAAGAATTGGTGGCTGGGAGAAACATCTACAGTGCTAATTTCTTATCTGGGAGATGGGGAACCCTGTTTATATTCTGCATATCTTATATATGCATGTTATACACACAATTTATTTATACTCGAGGAAGTCAATTGTTAGGAAAACAAGTTTCTTTAGTTCACAATCAATTTCACATCTTATTAGTCTATCTGGAGTTCATTCTATCATCTTAGATGATCTGCTGGACCTTTGCAAGTTGCTGATTTTTACAGGTTAAAATGATTTTGTCTCACATAATGTGATGGATGTGATAATAATGTGTTTGCTTTATATGCTCTTTCAAATGTCAGAATGCTTATTTATATGCAGGTCTTCTTCCCGGCATACGAGAGACTTAAGGGCCTAGTCCATTCAAATGGTTGCTTTTCAAAGTATCATTTACTTAGTAATGGATCTCCTAGATTGAAGCTTTTCATTGAATACATTTTATCAGCAACTATGGATTATATATGTTGGAAATGAAGTCCATTCATGTATACTTTGTTGTTTGACCTTGTAAAGCACTCAATGTCTTTGGATGCAGTTGACAATGGCAATCAAGCAAGCACCAGTGCCATCATGATTGCTGCTGTGGGCGCTGGAGCTGCCACAGCAATCACTACAAATACTTTATGGGTTGTAGTAATCAGATTTCAAGTGAGCTGATCAGTGGGTATTCTGCCTTAGTGAGTTCCTCTATGATGAGAGTTTCAGACAAAAAAAGTAATTGCACGACGCCAAGTTTCAATTATTCTTGATATCTCAGATTTGACCTTGTCGCTTGGCTTGGGTAACTTCAGAATATTACCCCAGAAGTCACAATATAACCGCAGAAACCGTGATATAATTTGTGCAAATGATTTTTTCAGCTCTCTTGCTTATGTTTGGTAAACATTGCAAAATTTTTTATGAGAAAGTTGAGATGTTACGGAGAATAGTAATTCCATGTTTGTCTTCTCTGTCTAAAGTCCTGCAGTCTATTTGCAATGGGCATATATCCTCTATGTGCTGAGTGAAGGATCATCTTTTAAGACTTTACCTATGAAATTCAGTTGCCTTTCTTATTGTAGACACAGGGTAAGAGAACAGAAGTGGTTCCTTACATAAGCGTATGTTCTGCTTTAAGCAGGATCGCATGTGAGGAAGGTCTCTGTGGTTTGTATAGGTCAGTTTTTACATCTGCTAGGAGCAATTCCCAATTCCAGACATTCTATGAGGAATATTTCAATTTTTATTTGTACATTTTTCACTACGCTCTTTGGAACAGTGGCGTTCTCCCATCACTGGTTGGACTAAGTCATGTTGCAATTCAGTTTCCAGCATATGAGAATATCAGACTTTTTTTTTTTTTTTTTGGTCGAAAGAAAGATCAGACATTACATAGTGAGAAAAGGTATATGCTTGTTCTAAGTGGTTGCATTATTTGTTGCTATTTTTTGTATTTTTTTCTTTTTTATTTCGACATAGTTATTGCTTTTTGCTTGTAATTTGTTTCCAGACAGTACAACTGTCGATCAACTTGGCCACGGAAGTGTAGCCATTGCTTCCACAATATCTAAGCTCACTGCCTCCATCATAACTTATCCACTTGAGGCTGGGTTTGGCGATCGGGATAAAATTCGGGATATGATATAATTTATCCTATCCTACGTTTGGTCTTCACTTGGATAAAGTCGGATATAAGGGGGATATAAACAGGATAAAATTATCCCATGGGGGTGTGATAAAGGTGGATAGGATTTCTAACGTCCATAATAGGAAAGTTATTTTTTTTAATAAAAATTTATTAAATTAACAAAATTGAAATTATATTTCAATATAAATAATATTTGAATTCTAATTTAAGAAAATAAAAATAAAAATTTATTTTTAATTAATCTTATTTTAATTATATTTTATAATAAACATTCAATCTATAAATTAAATATTTATATTTATTATATATTTTAGGTATTTTTGTATTTTAAATATGTTAGTACAAAGTTTACTATTTGATAAATTTTTATTAAAGAATGATGAAAGGGAAAAAAAGAAATAATAATTAAAATAATATAAAAAAAGAGGAAAAATATAATAAATAATAAATAATAAATAAATTAAGGAATAGTGTTACGAGATATTTTCACCATTTTCATTTATGAACATTTATGTTCATTTATAATGATATGTCGTTTATATAAAAAAAAATAAAAATGTACATGATGTGAACATATCCGACTTTAATACCGTGATTCACCAAACATTGGAGATGACATAAAAAATCATAGGATTTCATATTCTATCCTATCCAATCCTATCCCGATTAGAAATCCGGACGACCAAACGTAGGTATTTTTTTTTTTGGACTGGAGAGTTATATTGTTTCATAATTCTCTCTTTTAAAGGAAGTATTTCAGAAGGAGGGTATTTCTAAATTTTATCGAGGCTGTGCCACAAAATTACTGAGGACTACTCCGTACGCCGTTGTTATGTTTGCAACAAGTATTACCTCCAGACAAAATACATGCACTATCTATTCCCATTCCCATTCCCAATCCCATCGCCAACCAGAAACCCAAGGAGCTGAAGTGGGAGTAAATAGTGGAGTGTCCCAGCGACCCACTCATGTAAGCCAACCCACTTAGCTCTATGTGGAAAAAAAGAGCAGCTAGCTGCAGAAGTTAATTAGATTTTCCGATGTAAGGCATTTTCTGTTTTGATAATTGTATTGTTTAGAAAGGATTGTAGTCCTTCATTTAAATGCAGAGTTTAATAAACCAATTATCTTTTTATTTTATTTAGTGAGTTCCTTTTTATCTTCCATTGTTGGGTTGAAGCTGTCTTCTGATATCTGTACTTGTTATATGGTTTTTGTTTCACCGCGACATCCAATTATAAGCATTACTAATTTACCTTAGAGCAGCGCCACTCAATGTTTTGTACATTCATAAATTGGTAAATGTGTGGTGCAACAGCATGAGCAAAAAGCCATATTGGCTGATTTTTACATGGCACTTAATTTCAGCTGGAGAACCAGAAAAGTTACAATGCATTATTGATATGTTGACATTGCATCCGTGTTTTCATCTCTTGTTGACAACTAGAGATATTGAGATATCCATGGCCAAATGTGCAACCATTAAGATAACGCTCAATAGATAATTATGTCAGTCGTCTCTCCTCTCCTCGCTTTACTATCTTATGAAATAGGAAGTACGTTAAATTCTTGATTCTAAAGAGTACAGAAGCAAAAAGATGAAGTAGATAACACTGTATGTCATTCCATATCATTTGCAAATGAGATCGACAAAAAGTGCTTAATATGGCGTACATTCCTGCGGATATTAGCCCAACCATAAACCCTGGCACCTCAGATGCAATATACATAACCACTCGCTTACATGCAAAGTATGTACTGACAGCTCATGAAAAATTCAAATTAAACTGGAACACTGGGAGCGGAACAACTGCTGCTGCTATACCATTTTTGAGTCACAGAAACAGGAGAACGTGTCAGTTGCATATTCTTCAATAGCTGGACATCGTCATAATCCGGGGGAGATGCTAGGACATTTTCATCCTCGTCAACATCAACAAATTCATCCGCAGCTTTGTCGCCACTCGCAATTGCCTTCAGTTCCTTCAAAACCTCGTCCATTGAAGGCCTCATCTCCCTGTCCTGTTGCAAGCACCGGAACGCCAGCTCAGCCACTGAAGTTGTCATCCTATAAATTTCGTCATCTAAATCAAATCCTAGAGTCTGGTCGATCAGTTCACCAAATGCGCATTTCTGAATCTTGTTGACAGCCCAATTGGCCAAATTAATCTCATGCCTTGCCCTGCTTACATCCACGGCTGTCTTGGACGATATAAGCTCGATCAGAACGACTCCAAAGCTATAAACATCGCTTTTCTCAGTAAGTTGGTAGGACTGATGATACTTGGGGTCCACGTAGCCTGGAGTTCCTTGAGGAGCTGTTGAGATATGACTGACATCATTAGGGATCAGCCTGGAAAGCCCCAAATCTGCAACTTTAACACTAAAATTCTTGTCGAGAAGGATGTTATTAGTCTTCACATCGCAGTGTATAATGTCAGAAGCATGGAGGTAAGCTAATGCAGTGGCGGTCTCTATGGCAATCCTCATACGGGCATGCCAAGGCAACATGGTGAGTTTTGCTTTTCTTCCGTGGATATGATCAGCCACAGTGCCATTGGAGACATACTCATAGACGAGTAGAAGTTCATGGCTGTGGTGGGATGTGCAACCGTAAAGCAAGACGAGGTTTTTGTGGCGCAAGCGGGTGAGAATCTTTACTTCATTCATGAACTGCTTCACCCTCAGGTGCTTGTGCTTGTTTAGGCGCTTGACCGCTACTTCCTGTCCGTTTTGGAGTTTTCCTGTTACAAAATTGAACAAAAGTCTTTAAATATTATTCGTCATCCTTTAACAAGAGGGAAAATTCTGACCAAAAAAAAAAAGAGGAGAAATGAACTTTCCTTACCATAGTAAACAGTTCCGAAACCGCCATCCCCAAGTTCATTGGAAGCTGAGAAGTTAATTGTGGCTTTTACGAGTTCAGAACTAGTGAAAATGGGGACCTCAAAGTGGACACTTCTCTCTCCTATGTCTGAATTTGAATTAGGACATGAACTGGTGTTTCTTAAATGGAACGTGAGAGCAGCATTTTGCCTTTTCAGGTGGATCAGATAGGACAAAAGGCCAATGACCAAGCTTCCAATTCCGGTACCTGACAGACATACAAGGAGATATTAAAATCTGCTCTGTAGGCACCTAGGCGGGCAACATGATGAGCTTCTAAAAATTATCCGGGAAAAACAGAGTACATGGAAAATGATGCTTAGAAGAAGCTTAATGGGCTAATGTTTTAACTGGTTAGCAGTTCCCAGGACTTTGGAATTTTATTCGCTATAAGCATAGCTTGGTACTCCATATTTTGATAACAAATGAGAAGATTCAGGACAATTGGAAGGCCGATACAATCCGGGAAGCCACATATTGGATTTTGTTTTGCACTTTCTTGCTCATGCATTAGATAATCTGAATCAGTAGCGAAAACATATGTAATAAGGTAATACTGTTTCTGTTGGTTTATCATGTCATGTAGCAAGCAGATTATCTTTATGGTACTATGCTTTGTTCTAGTCGACAAAGGTAATGCAGTTAGGCAAGCTACTTGAGAAAACTTACCGAGCCCTATCTTCAACCACAAGCCTCTTTTTCCTGCATCAAAGATGAAAGTCAGATTGGTCAATAAGGGAAAGGATATGGAGTTAGTGCCCATAGAGTTCATGAATTAGGTTTGCACATTTGGAGATATATAGAGTATGCTATCAATAAAAACTGGTACTGTCATCTGAAGCCAATGTGGACATCACCGAAGGGAGAAACCATTTGCCTCGTTACTAAGCAATCCATTGTAATATATTGTCTTAGGTTCTGCAAAGGTCATACTGGAATGTGTGGTCGTTGGGTTAGAGTAAACAAGTCATGGATACTCTGCAACATAAGGATGTAATTTTTCAAAGAATCTCCTTTTTATGATGTTGGGCATCCTATCCAGGCCTCTTAAATCCCTGACCAATCCCAAATATGGGAGGTTCTCTAGAGGACATGGGAAGCACCTTGGTCATCTTGCTCCTGATAGTCATAGTGTTTACATTGCCCTAATAACCAATTCTATTCAGGAAAGAGAATTATTTAGGACACGATGCAAGAATTGTCAATTCCTAGTCCTAAAAACCTTACCGCTGTTGCTGCTATCGCAGTCCTTGTGGTGGCGAGTTCCATCAGGGCAGTAACACCGGAAATGTTGCTTGTCTGACGGTTCACATCGGCCTTTACTTTGTTGACAACTATTACCACTCTTTTCAGGTAATAAATCCCATTTTAAGACGAACCCTTCCTTCAACAACTCCTTGTAGTCAACATCACCTATTGTTTGTTTCGACAACCCTTCCTTCAGTTCTACTGGTACTTCCACAGACGATTGGCAGGCTCCACCTTCTTGATAGTAGGCATCATTTGGATGTATTAATGCAACGAAGGAGTTGTTCATGGGTTTAGAGGAACAATTTACTGGGACTTTTGGGTAGTGAAAAGAAAAGGAATCTGTGCAATTATAGAAGAACCGGAGTCTTGGATGAAAGGAGTAGCTGTGACCTAAAAGCGGGTTCACGGGATCGAAAGTGAAGGGACGAGGAGTGAAGCAGGAAGCATCCATATCGTACTGATTCGCCAAATGAATGGATTGTTCTTCATAGGAGATTCTTCCAACTGAATAGTGACCATACATAGTTTTTGTTCCTTGACAGTTGATCTCAAACCCTGGACAACCACAAAAATCTTTACCTTTTCCAGGAATGTAAAAGGGATACCTTATTTCTGGGATTCCGCCACCGCCACATTTCATGGGTTCGCAAGGTTGATACTGTGATAAGTTATTTGGCTCAGCTAACATGGCAATGAGCAAGATGTGCAACCCCATGTGAAGTAGCACTTGCGCATGAGCACAGCATAGAACCATGACCATCCTGACACTTTACACTGGGTTTCCAGGCTTCAAACGAGAGAGGAAGATCTTCCGTTTTCCATTGATGCTCTACGATGCAGCAGCTTTGAACTTGAAGGGAAGGCCTTCTTATTGGCAATTCCTGCACAATGATAAAGGTAGGGACAAACAACTGAAGACTTGAAGAGACTCTGATTACATAAAGAGGACACGGCAGACTTGAGGCTCTGATTGGCAATTCCATAGACACGTTCGTTGACTTGGAAAAGAGGACACGGAAGACTTGAAGAGACTCTGATTACATAAAGGTAGGGACACCCAACTGAAGAATTTTAAGTTTTGCGTCCGTCGTTGGTAATTGTAATGCCATCTGTCACTTCCCTCTTGATGATGATAGGCTGATGAAAAAGTAAAACCTCCAATTGGAAAACTTCCATCCTATCTTGCCCCTATTGACCAGTTACTGAAAGACTTTTCGACGACTATTTCTTTCCAAGCAATTACAGGGTGACCCTCACATATTAAAGCAAATAAGCAAGACAAGGAACGAAAGAACAAAAATAAAATAAAATTGGGTCTAACCACAATTGATTCCATAAAAAGGTGAGATTCTACAAAGAAACACAAGTCGTGAAATGAAACGAATAATTATAAAGGGCAGGGAAAGAAAGCAGATGATTATAGAAAAGGTTCATGAGATGCAATAGGAATTGCTCAGTCAGATGAGCGGCTGATTAGCCTTTAAGGAGCTCCTCTATCCATTTCGTAAGTCTCTTGAGAAGATGTAAGAACTACTCTCTGAACAGTTACATTAGTGTCAGTGGTAGGAAGGCAGTGCTTGAGCCGGTGATTATGTCAATTGAAGTTTTCAAACCGATACCATCACTCGGAGCTTATTTGGTGCGAAATGCATTTATGTAAGTAACATCTGCTAATATTGTCAAGCAATGCCACTAGCTGATCACATGCTTAAGAGAACGTGCATAAAGAGAAGAAGAGTATAGTAATACAGTAGCAGTGGAGTAATAAACAGACTAGAGTCTCGCTAAATGTATAGAGAATCCCTTTTTGCCTGTGATTAAGACTCCTAGCACTACCCATTGAATCTATATACAGTCCGGCCAATGTCTTATATATGCGCCGCTTGCATGGATGTTTGGGGGGTACAAATTTTTGCCAAGAATCTAAGGGCAGTTAAAGAGATAACCAAAAGTTCCGTTGCACATTGGATAGGACTCGTACTTGAATGTTTATTTCCAGACCTGTCCTAAATAGGCCTGCCATACCAATAGAGAACCAATTGTGTTTGTAATGACCTGATCTTGCGAGGGATGGGCCAAGAGCACACCTTATGAGGATGGTGATGGGGACATGAATGAATCAAATTCCACATCGCTTGAAGACGGTGAGGTGAGGTGATGTGCCTTATAAGGTGTGGCATCATTCTTAATTACCAATGACATATTTTAAAATCGTGCATGTTCCGGCCCAAAATAGACTATAGTTGGCAAGTGGGGTCATAGGTCGGCCCTCACAATGGTATAGAGCCAAGCCCAGTCGGAAGTGTGTGATTCGAGGACGAATTGGGCTGAAGCTCGTGGCTCTGTAACAACCCAATCTTGTGAGGGATGGGCCAAAAACACGCCCGTGAGGATGGGCTAAGCTTCAGCTCAAAATGGACAATATAGTTAGCAAGTAAGGCCAGAGGTTGGCCCTTATAGTATTTGAACCATTGATCACATCGGAACTATTAACCATGAGTATTCTCCTTTCTCCCGTGTTCAATTATTGTGAAAACACCAAAAAAAGTTAAAATTGAGATTATCAACTGATTGGAGAGAATGATATAGTTCCCTTTTAAGTAATGGATTGATGAGTGTTCTCCTTTCTCTCGTGTTCAATTCTTGTGAAAACACTCAAAATCATATGGCCAAGTTAAAATTGAGATTATCAATTGACTGGAGAACAATATAGTTCAAGAGTGGTCGTGGAAAGAATATTAAGCTCTACCTACTATTGGACCCTCTATTCATTATTATCTTTATTTTGATTATCACTCATCGTATTTGGTTTGGTATTGCGACCGCGCACGACTTTGAGAGTCATGATGATATTACTGAGGAACCCACTTATCGAAATAATTCTTATCTATACAACATTGATTGAAACATAGACTAACTTAGATTTGCACTTCTGAGGATCCAGTCCCCTGATCCCTGTGGAAAGGGAAAGGAGTGGGGGCAGATTAGTTCGAGTGGAGAGAACTTTATATTGAACATCGACCCTAACGGCCATCCCCATCTTTTCATTTTTTTGCCCCCATGCTCACTTCAGCGAGAGACCTGATATACATGCTGTTGCATATCAAGTCACCATGGTCATAAGTTTGAATGATTGTATCACAGAAGTTCAGTATAAGTCACAACCAAGCATAGAGAAAGTCTGTGAATACTTCGCCATAATAGTTATCTATGTGTTGAATCTGCTCTGTTTATACGCCTTCTTTTTTTTTCATTGACTGATATATCCATGTGTCATGTTGGATATTTTTAATGGAGTACGAAACAACGGATAAACTAAGTAACCTATAAAAGGTTCAGTATCATGGGTAAGCTAGATTGACAAAAGTGCTTTATAACCATGTCCATACCTTCATATTTCGACCCAGCCTTTAAATCAGTAGCGTCTCATCATATGTGACTGCTCACTTGCATTCAGGCGTGCCTAAAGTATATGACTAACGGCTACATGGATAATCAGACGATCAACACCAAGAGTAGAACTGCCGCTGCTACCCCATTTTTCAGTCAGAGAAACTGGAGAATGGGTCAACTGCATATTCTTTGGTAGCTGGGAATTGTCATAATCTGGGGAAGATGGAGCAAGGACACTTTCACTCTCATCCGCATCAACAAATTTGTCCGCAGCATTCTCATTGCATGCAATCGCCTTCAGTTCCTCCAAAACCTCATCCATTGGAGGCCTCATTTCCTTGTCCTGTTGCAAGCACAGAAAAGCTTACTCGGCCACCGAAGTTGTCATCTTATTAATTTCGCTATCTGACTCAAATCCTAGATTTGGGTCGATCAATTCACCAAAATTGTAAGGACCCCTGTAAGAACATATGAATAGTTAGAGGCACTCAAGCCTTATAAGCTAAGGTAGGACTCTCCTTTTAAGCGATGTGGGACGGGAGATATGCCTTTAGCCTTGTCTGCGTACTTGTCTATTTTAGACACTAAGTCCTCACGGTTTTGTTTTTTTTTTTTTAGGAAGCCTATACTACGCCAATAAAACATGTATGTACAATTAGAGACACCCAAGCCTTATAAGCTAGCTCAGGACCCTCCTCTCTCAGCGATGTGGGACGAGAGACATGCCCTTAGCCTTGCCCGCGTACGCCGAGGCGATCTTAGTCCGTCCCTCCATACTGCCAGTGCGGGTGACCCATAGGAAACAAAACCTTGAGGGAGGCTGCACGACTCTGATGAGGCGTATAATGGGACGATTAAGACCCGGGGTAGTACGGAGGGACGGACTAAGATCGCCTCAACAATACACGGGCAAGACTAAGGGCATGTCTCCCGTCCCACATCGCTTTGGGGGAGAGTCTTGGACTAGCTTATAAAACTTGGGTGTTTCTAACTGTACATACACATTCTACACATGCTTCCGCTGTGCTGAGAGCAAAGCCTTGAGGGGTGGCCTGACTGGGATGGCGGTGCGTCCACCCCAGTGTGGGGCCCAAAGCAAACAATAATCTTGTTAGTAGTGAAGTCAGCCAAATTAATCTTGTCCCTTTCTCTGCGAGACCCGGGTCCTTACAAAAATTGCATTTCTGAATCTTGTTAATAGCAAAGTCAGCCAAATTAATCTCGTCCCTTTTTCTGCTTAGGTCCACAGCTGGCTTGGATGATACAAGCTCGATCATAACAACCCCGAAGCGCTATAGACATCACTCTTCTCTGTGAGCTGGTAGCACCAACGGTACTTGGGGTCCACATAACCTGGAGTCCCTTGAGGAGCTCTTGAGATATAAGAACATCATTGGGGAGTAGCCTTGAAAGCCCAAAATGTGCCAACTTTAACCTCAAAATTCTTGTGGAGAAGGATGTTATTTGTTTTCACATCACGGTGGACAATGTCAGAAGCGTGGAGGTGAGCCAATGCAGTAGCAGTCTCTATGGCTATGCCCATTCGGATTTGCCAAGGCTATTGCAGTCCTTGGGATGACTGAATCCATGTTGGCAATAGCACAGAAAGTCCATGTCTCGTAATCGTCCACATCGGCCTCCACTTTCTTGACAACCAATACAACTATTTTTAGTTAGTAAATCCCATCTTAATCGGAACCCTTTCTCCAACAACTCCTTGTAGTCGACATCTTCGATAGTTTGATTAGAGAGCCCTCCCTCCGGTTCTGTACCCACGTAAAGAACCGGCAGAATCCACTTTGTGGACGAGGGAACGTCGCATTAGAAGGTAAAGCAACGGAGCCGTTGTATCTGACGTTAGAAGTACAATTCGGAGGGGATGTTGGGAAGGGAAAAGAAGCATTCGTGCAGTCATAGAAGAACCATAGTCTATAAAGAGAACCACAATTCTTTAGGAAGACGTTTTGGGGAAGAAAACCGAAGGAACGAGGACCAAAGCAAGAAGTATTCCATTGGCTTACTAAATCGATGGAACTCTCATTGTAGGAGATGCTTTTAACTGAGTAGGGACCATATATAGTTTTTTTTTCCTTCCCAAGTGATGTCAAATCCAGGATAACCGCATAATTCTCTTCCTCCTCCTGGAATATAAAACGGATAATTTATGTTCAAACGGTGATTGCCCCCAATTGCGGTTCGCTGACTTCATGTGACACTTCATCTTATCACGATGCGACAGAATCTTCTGAGATGGTAATGAAGAAGATGTAGAACACCGTGCAAACTAAACCTCGTGTGTAAGTGCAGTGTGGACTCATCTCGGCATTTTGATTTGACTTTAGTCTAGAACGTATGGAGTTTCTTTTTTTCTTTTCTTTGGGATATTGATGTTGTGGAATGGGATCAAGTAGAACGTATGGAGTTTCTTTTTTATTTTTTATTTTCTTTGGGATATAGATGCTATGTAATTCCTGATGTGAAAGTGAAAAGAAGGCCCTTGTTATTGGAAATGGAAGAAGTTGTGTGATTTTTGACGTGAAAGTGAAATGAACGCCATTGTTATTGGAAATTCCTACTTAAACACGGCGGTTGACTTGGAAAGGGGACAAGAAGACTGGAACAAAAGACTTTTGAGGAGCCAGTCGCCCATCACTTTACCTCTTTGATGATGATAGGTCGGTCAAATGTGTAGACTTAGTAAACTTGCACAAATCTTGCCCCCATTAACAAGTTATTCCTATAGTTGACTACTGTTTTCATATATCCCCTCAAGTTGGATCATTTACAAGAGGATAATTAAAAAAAAAAAAGATCCGAAACTTTTATCCCTTTTTATGCTTATTAAAATCAAACCAAATAAGCAAAATTAGAAAAATGAATTCAAGGAAAAAAAAATCAGTGGGTCTTTCACAATTAGAGGCCTCTGTTTGAAATTTAATTTGAAAGAAATAGTGGCAAGAGTTAGGTCCAGGAGCAGTAGGAAATTCCAAAAAGGCAAATCCTTAGTACAATGATCTTGAACAACAAAAACTACTGACCTATCCTAAAAAATTTCTCAAGAAGGTTTTGTTGACATATAAATTTTAGTTGACAATTCAAGTATTCATTTTTGTAAAAGTAAACAATAAAAAAAATAGCAAGATGATATCAAAATTAAATGAATAAATAAATAGATAACAATGAAAATGAGATGAAAAGTGATAAAAAACGAGGTTTTCTTTTTCAGCACAGGCTCTTGAACCTTTTGAATAAACCATAGACCATAAAAACATCTGGATCCGATTTGTGCAATTCATTTATTAGATTCAGCATTTGGGCTTTATTAATTCCAAGCCTATGAGACCAAGGCAAGACGTTCAGCCCATTATTCTCAGTGGAGGCCCATTCACCCATCAATTCGACCCTCATTTTTTTCTCTCACGTTCATTCTTGAACGAGCGAGGATGAGACCACGCCGGCAGGCGCGAAGAAGGAATGCCGAGCGAAGGAACATCGAGAAAGTTCCACAATATGGAAGTGCTCCGTTCCTTTGGAGTGACTGAGAGCTTCGAGCGGTTTTCAACCTCGCTTGTCCAAAGATTGCTTTCAGATTCCAATTCTGATCATCCTCATCGCCGCTCGTCGCTGCCTGCTACCGCTGAGAATTCCTTCACTTCTACTCTCCTGACGTTATTAGCCTTCGTCGCCGTAGCGTTTCTCGGCATTCCGAATTTGCGCCTTTCCTGCTCTGCCCCTCCCTGTTTCACGACCGGGAAATTCGCGGAAGTCATCTCGCGTTTATATCTTCAATTTACTCGGTTGTGAAATTTCTGGGGGAAGTCCTTGCTTGGATTTTCTCACTGTTCGGAGCTATAAATTAAGATTGATGAAGGGGAGTTCAATATTTGTTACCATCGGCTATAGTTTTAGATTGAAAACAGATACTGAGACTTCATACGTTGTCAATCTAAAATCTGATGTGATCGAGGCTGAGATGATGATGTACGTAAGTGCTTATTGCGATGAAATGAAATGGACCGTTACCCTAACTCATATATAAACTAAGCAACTAAACCGCCCACCATATGTTCGACAAATTAACCAAATCGAGTCTGTATGATTAAACGACTCATTCACACTAACAAATCGCTTATCCAAAGCGATTACTCAAATCTAAACAAATCTCAACCCAACAAAACCTTACTCTAAAATGACTCTCATCAAACTCATGGCTTCACAATGCCATTATCCATCATTCCCATGAAAATTCTATGCTACACAATTCAAAAATCGAACTTTATGGTTCGATTTTCACATAACTTTGAATATACGAACTCCGAAAACTACTCCAAATAAATGAACAGAGGACACGATATATTACGATACATAATTGATTCAGCTTGACGAGGTCCCATGGCGTTTTTTCCCTTTTTGTCTTTCTTTTCTTCCCTTCCTCGCGTGAGCTCTCGGTCTCCTGGTGCCGAGCGTGCCTTTCTTTTTCCCTTTTTGTTGACATTTCAACCCCAAGGCAAATATTACAATATGCGTCATCCCTGGGGTGCGCACGACTTTATGCCGGTCTATCCGAATGGCTCGCGGGCAAGACAACAATCGCTAGAGGAGAATACGGGAAATTTTTGAAGATGTCTCGTTGAGGATCGAGAGTGGTGACATTGCAAGGGAAGGTTGCAGCTAGTGGGATTTTAAACTAATGATTGCGTCGAAACTATTAGGATGAGTATTCTCTTTTCTTTTCTAGGTTCCTAATTCATGTGAAATTACCAAAATCATTTGGCCAAGTTAAAATTGAGATTATCGATTAATTGGAGGTAACAAAATGATTCCCTTCAATTAATGGATTCAAACCAATTGAAAGGAGTTGATAGATAAGTCACCTTTATTGCCACTGTATAGATTTCCTCTCCAAAAATTATTTCTCTGATCTATGTCAATTAAAGGGGATCATGGAAAGAACATTAAATTCTACCTACTAATGGACCTTCTATTCATTATTATCTTTATTTTGATTACCACTTGCTGTATTTCATTTGGTATTGTGACCGAGCATGACTCTGAGAGTCATGATAATATTACTAAGGAACAACGTCTTTATCAGAATTGAAAATATGGGGACGAACGGCGAATTGAACCATAGACAAACTTGGATTTGCAATTTGAAGTGTCCAATCTCCCGGTCTCGCGGAAAGGAAAAAGAGTGTGGACGGAATAATCCGAGTGGACAGAACTTTGAATTGCACATCAACCATAATAGTTATCCCCATATTTCCCTTTTTCACCCCATGCTCACTTTAGCAAAGAGACTTGATATACATGTCATCACATGTGAGGTCGCCATGGTCGTAAGCGTGAATGATTGTATCACAGAAGTTCAGTATAAGTCACGACCAACCACAGAGAAAGATGGTCTCTGAAGACTTCCCTATAATAGTTATCTATGTGTTGAATCTACTCATGTTTATAGGCCGTTCTCTTTTTCGGCCAGCCAATATGTTGATGTGTCGTGTTGGATATTTTTAATGGGGTATGAAACAATAGATAAACTATTCAATAGAATGCGCAAGCCAGATTGACATTAATGCTCTATTACCATGTCCATAACTTCAAAACTCAAATCAGTAATATCTCAACATATATGACTGCTTACTTGAAGTTGCATTCACGTGTGTGCAAAGTATGTGACAAGAGGCTGCATGGATAATCTAACCATCAACACCAGGAGCAGAACTGCCGCTGCTACCCCATTTTTGAGTCACAGAAACTGGAGAATGGGTCAACTGCATATTCTTCAGTAGCTGGGAATCGTCGTAGTGCGAAGGAGGGGGAGCAAGGACACCTTCACGCTCATCCGCATAAGCAAATACGTCTGCAGCATTCTCATTGCATGCAATCGCCTTCAGTTCCTCCAAAACCTCATCCATTGGAGGTCTCATTTCCTTATCCTGTTGCAAGCACAGGAAAGCTAACTCGGCCACCGAAGTCATCATCCTATTGATTTCACTATCTGACTCAAATCCTAGATTTGGGTCCATCAATTCACCAAACGCGCATTTTTGAATCTTGTTAATAGCGAAGTTGGCCAAATTAATCTCGCCCCTTTCTCTGCTTATGTCCACAGCTGGCTTGGATGATACAAGCTCGATCAGAACAACTCCAAAACTATAGACATCACTCTTCTCCGTGAGCTGGTAGCACCGATGGTACTCGGGGTCCACATAACCTGGAGTCCCTTGAGGAGCTGTTGAGATATGAGAGACATCATTGGGGAATAGCCTCGAAAGCCCAAAATCTGTAACTTTAACCCCAAAATTCTTGTCGAGAAGGATGTTATTCGTTTTCACATCACGGTGGACAATGGCAGAAGCGTGGAGGTAAGCCAATGCAGTAGCAGTCTCTATGGCTATGCCCATACGGATTCGCCAAGGCAATGTAGTAGAAGAGTTTGCTAGCTGGCCATGGATATGATCAGCAACAGTGCCATTGGAGATGTACTCATAGACAAGTAGAAGCTCGTGGCTGTGGCAAGAAGTGCAACCGTACAGAGACACAAGGTTTTTGTGTTGCAAACGGGTTAGGATCTCTACCTCATTCATAAACTGCTTTACCCTCCGATAGTTACGCTCGTATAGGCGCTTCACTGCTACTTCCCGCCCATCCCGAATTTTTCCTGTTAAGAACATTGTAGAAAATGTCTTTCAGTTGGAGATCCCTTGGAGGAATAGTGAAGGAATTTTTTTCTCACCGTAATAAACAGTTCCAAAACCTCCGTCTCCGAGTTCATTGGAAGCAGCGAAGTTGTTTGTGGCTTCTTCAAGTTCGGTACTGTTGAAAATGGGGACTTCAAAGGAGACATTGCACTCTTCCATGTCTGAATTGGACTGAGGATGAGAGGTGCTGTTTCTTAAACGGGACTTCAAAGAAGCATTCTTCCTCTTCAAGTAGATCATATAGGACAACAGGATGATGGCCAAGCTTCCGATTCCAATACCTGATGCACCAGGAGATAATTAACCAGTGTCCTATGTAGGAAAATGCTTTTAACTTTAATGTCGTTTCCTAGGACATATGGATTATATTGGCTGGAAGCATGGACAGATAGTTGAGATCCTAAGACAAAGTAAGAAGATTTTACTACAGCCAACTTTGATTTAATCAGCATTGTTTGATTGGTTTGCAGTAAAAACCAGAAATGATACTTCTGCAGTAAGTTGATCCTGTTTTTGTTGTTTTATCATGTCAAGCGGGGAACAGATTGTCCTAGTCATACTTTGATTTGTTCAGGTTAGCGAAGGCAATGTGATAACAGACAAGAAACTAAGAAAAAGGATGTCACCTAGTCCTATCTTCCACCGCAAACTCCCTTTTCCTGCATCAAAGTTGAAAAAGCAGATTGGTCAACTGAGGGAAAGGATGGAGTTCATAAATCAACTTTACATACTTGGACGAATAGAGAATAATAAAAGGGAGAATAGCCACAACCAGTACTTTCATCCGAATCGTATTTGATATAAAATTGATGCATAACCTATCGCAATGTGAATGAAAGAGCAAGTTCAAAATATAAAGTGGGGTAACTTATGTTTGCCATTTATAACGAGGTGTGTGCTACTTATGCATTTTATTGGCAAACAAGAGTCCTATATATTCAACTTCCTGAAATGACAAGTCAGTTTTATTGTCATAAGATCTCTATTCTAAAGGTTCTGCTAAAGTATTCATGAGTTTGCACAAATGCAAAAAGATAGCATAGAAAGATGACATGAACACCGATTGTGTATTATCCCACCTGAGGAAAGCTGAAATGGGAAGTGGAAACTGGTAGGTTGAATGTGAGAAATGCACATGGAGCTATGGCGTGTGATTTCTATGGTTAAGCACAATAGTATCCATTCTCTCAAGTCATACTGTTAGGAAAGATGCCTATAATATTTTGAGGATGACAAAACATTTTAGGTATACAAACATGTGCAATTGAGTGTGCAGAAGACACTAGTAGAGATTCATATGAAGATGGTGTTAGCAATAGGACATCTAAGAGTGTAGAACGACTTTTGCTTTAAAAGATAAACAAGCTATTGGACGTGAGATATGGCAATAACTGGATGGACATTGCAAATGGCGAACAGCTTATTAGATGAGGAAAATGTCAATGTTCAAAAGGACCTTGTGAATGGTAAATAAACTATAGGACGTGTGATCATAAAAAGTTTTGGATGGACCAATGGAAGATGAACTAACCAAATGACATGAAGACGTTGATAAGCTTGGTTGGACCTTGCAAGCCTTGAACAAATTAGAGGGCATGCAGTGGTTGAAGAGTTTCGATAGACCAAACGAAAAGTGAATAATCTACACAACATAAGGACTTCAGTATGCTTGAAAGTGCCCAAAAGTTGTAAGCAAACAAGCTTGGGCACATAGAAACTCGGACCTCACTTCAATAGGTGTTCTCGCTATAGACGGAGTATTGGTTCTACTGCAAGCCTATACAATCATGAAGGGAAGATGTAGACTCTTTATCAATGTAATTTGAATTCATATTGGTGTTATACAAATGATCTTAGGCATTGGAATCCACAAAAAGAGGACTAGAGAAGATCAAAACAGTTTACTATATTTTTGCAGGCGACAAAGGATGATGGGAGCTGCAGAAGCAAAAGCGACTACTTTGGGAAACTCTCTCAATCAAAGCTGCTCGTAGGATTTTAATTTCAAATGGTCTTTTGAGATCTCATGGCTGTAAATTCAAACAATGAAGTAGTAGAGTTGGGCAAAATGAACGAGAGTCTATGCTTTGAGTGTTCATCTTCTTGTTGTTCTTGTATGTAAAAGATGAGTAAATCTAATTGCATTTTTCTGTAGAAGTCTGAGCATCAGTAATTAGAGAATAGGGTGTGAAGTGTAGTGAAGATTGCTTGTATTTGTAGAAGCAGGGCTACAAGTAGAAGAAACATCTTCAGATGCCATAATATCTCAAGGATTACATAATAAATTCCAGCGTTGGTTTATGTTGCTAGAGTTGGGAGAGTGGAGTAGGCCAGTTGAATATGCTAAGTGGATAGGCCAAAGGGAGATGACATGATTAATAATGCTCATTTTCCTCTTAACACTCAATAAAATTGTATCATCGTAATAACCATATTCTATTCAGGGAAGAGAATAGTTTATGACGAATTTATTGCATGAACCGTTAATTCCTAATTCCAAAAACCTTACCGCCGCCACTGGAGCAGTCCCTGGGATGAATTGTTCCATGTGGGCAATAGCACTGAAAGTTTGTGTCTTGTGATCGTCCACATCGGCCTCCACTATTTTCACAACCAGTACAACTGGTTGATAAATCCCACTTTAACTGGAACCCTTTGTGCAACAACTCCCTATAGTCGACATCTTTGATAGTTTGATTCGATATATTTTCCTCCAGTTGTACTGGTACCTCTGCGAATGACCGGCAGGATCCACCTTGTCGATGGAAGGTGCAGTTTGGAAAATCAACGCAACAGAGGTGTTGTATGTGGCGTTAGAAGTGCAATTCACAGAGAATGTATAGAAGGGAAAAGATGGATCGGTGCAATTATAGAAGAAGAAGAGTATAGGATGATGGAAAACACTGTCCTCTAGGAAAGCGTTATTCGGAAGCCAAGGGAAGGGGCGAGGAACAAAGCAGGAATTATCCCTTTGGCTTACTAATTCGATGGAATTCTCGTTGTAGGAGATGCTTTTAACTGCGTAGCTCCCATACATAGCCATTTTTTCTTGACAAGTGATCTCAAATCCAGGATAACCGCATAAATTATTTCTTCCTCCACGAATATAAAAGGGATAGCTTATGTTGAAATCACCAGTGCCACAGTTGTGGGGTTTGCAAGCTTCATATAATGATGACTCGACGTGATCTTCGAAGATGGCAATGAAGAAGATGTGCAATGCAATGCAAACCACCCCTTGTGCGGAAGCCCAGTGTAGACCCATCCCAGGATTTCCTAGTCTTGAATTAAGAATTTTCTTTGCTTTTAATTTTTGAAATCAAAGCTAAAGAATGGAATGGAACAGCATGAAGAAGAAAAAGAAGAAGGGAAAGCTGTTTGATTCCTCATGTGAAAGTGAAACGAAAGCCCTTGTTATTGGCAATTTTTTCTACTAGTCACGTAAGATCAGCTACTTAAACACGGCAGTTGACTTGGAAAGAGGACAGGAAGACTAGAACAAGAGACTTTTGAGAAGAGCCAGGTAGAGACATTCAAGGGAGCAATGTCATCCATCACTTTGCCTTTTTGATGATGATAGGTCGGTGAAATGTGTAGACTTAGTGAACTTGCACGAATCTTGCCCCCATTGACAAGTTATTCCAAGAGTTGACTCCTATTTTCATACATCTCCTCGAGTCGGATCCTTTACAAGAGGATTGATGAAAAGAAAACCAGAAACTTTTATCCCCTGTTTTGCTTATTACGATCAAACCAAATAAATAAAGTTAGAAAAATAAGTTTTAAGAAAAAAAAACAAAATCAGTGGGTCTTTGACAATTAGGCGTCTCTGCTGGAAAATTTTCTTCAAAGATGCAGCAGGAGGAGTTGGTTCCAGCAACTAATGAGAAATTCCAAAAAGGTAAATCCTGAGTACAATGAGTGTTGGAAGATATGCGTGAATCTTCCAATATCCTTTGGATTGAGATCGATACATTGAATCAATTGAGATCAATTTAATATCGAATATGATTTGTAGGATACATTATTTCCTTTTTTTTATGCACACTTTGTACTATAATATGGAGCTTGTACATTGAGTCAATACAAAATAGAAAAATACAGAAAAGTTCCCTCTCAAATTCTCTTATTCTCTTGTCCTTGTCTTTGGTTTCTTGTTTTCTTTCATGGTATCAGAGTATTGGTTGTGCATCTGATTTAGCTTCAGCACCTCTTGATTGTCTACCGGAAGAGACACGCTAACCTGCAAAACAATGTTAGCACTCGAGTGTAGGAATCGGTCTCTTGAATTTAAAATTATTAAAGCAAGTGAAGAAAGGAATTTTTACCACCACCATGGCTGACGAGCAGATCTCTGAAGAGCGTATCCCAGTAATGGAAATGCCTACCTCATAGATATAGGATCTTGCACAGAATACAGACGCCAAAGCCATTGGTGCCCAAAGGCAATCCATCCCGAGACAATTTCTTTAGTGGCAGCCCAATCTAGGGCAGTCCATTCCGAGCCAGCCCATTTCAGGCCAACATGTTGCAGGCCAACCATACTAGTGGGTACGTTTTCCCATGTATCATGGGACAAGCCTAAATTTCTTTTTCCAGGAATCCAAACTTAAGGAGAAAATGTCTGGCCCATTGATGGCCCACAACCACAAATGGGGGAGGCACGTCCAATGGATATGGATCTCTCAATGCGGGGAAAACCCTACTGAGTCAAGAGCATCCAATGCAGGGCTACCAAGTGGGTTGAATCCTGGCGAGAGTGTAAATCCTTACCTGGGTTTCTCCCCTGGTTTCTTGCCATTTCCCATTGCATCCACCATAGGTTGCCTAGAACTTGACAACACGTTGTTCATCTCCACCACTGATGGACCAGAGTTGCAGCTAATCATCCACCTTCTCATAGGCCTCGAGAGCTACTTGACTTGGGTGCAGGAGTTTCGACGAGTCCTTACTACAAAGGATAAAGATGGTTTCATTGATGGAGCTATTCTGGTTCCGACCGACGAGAGAATGGTATGGCAATGGAAAAATGCAACTAGTTAATAAGAACTTGGATAGGAAATTGCATAAGCTCATAAATTGTTACCAATTTACCCCATAGAAGACTCGAAAATCAGGTGGGATAGCACAAAAGATATGTATGGAGGATTGGATCGGGTAAAAATTTTCTCACTTCAGCAAGCACTTATAGAGTTGAAGTGAGGAAACATGACTATCACAGCATGCTTCAACAGGCTATCAGTGCTTTGGAATGTGCTTGAAACAGTTGAAGAAAAACTTGAACGGCTAGAGGTGACCCTACAATGAAAGATAGGAGAAAGCTATGCGTTTTGTGACATCTTGAATTTTCGACCTTGTACCAACTATATGAAATAGGCTTTTCATCGACGCGCCTATGGCTCATTTTTTCTGAGCTGATCACTCACGAGATAACTAATCTATCAAGTGAAACCGTTAAGGGATATAAATGCAACAAACTTGAGAATTCAATTAGAGATTGAATGTTCGATCATGCTAATCGAAGGGTCAATATGGCATCATTATAATCAATTAGAGATCAGAGTTAGGTCAATTCGATAGAAGCACGTAATAAAATTGTGGGTGATTCCACCTAATTGCAATATTCGCATCGAACGACACTAAACTGATTTTTCTGTTGATTCTATAGCTGGTGCCCATAATTGAAACCTTAAGATTTTTACAACAATCAAAAGTCGCCTATGAGTCGAAGATGCACAAACATGGATTGAAATTATCGACCATGGGTCAAACGCGATAAAATCCCCGAAAACTACCCGGCAAGTTAGGTCACATTAAAATCGCGGCCGATTGATTTTAACCAAGAAATTGAACTTGGTTTTAGGAATTGAAAGTTCAAGTGTGTCACAATTTATTTTTAAGACCTCATCTTATCTTTTGAGAATTTTTTGTCGAGCCTGGAATTTTGGCGGAAAAATGGAATTTGGCAAAATTAAATCAAGGAAATTCGAAGGGGCATTTTTAAGTGGACTTTTGGTCTTCAAAGGGAGTTAGTTGTGAGAGAAATTATGGAAATTTGTATGGGCAACTTAGTTGGTATTTTTGGAGGCAAATTTGGTTTAATTGGTGAGGATTTGGAAGGAATTTTGGGTGCAAATTCGTAGGGGCTACTGATGTGTTGTTTTTGGGCATCAAATTGAAGTCATGTGGTGAAGTTTTGTGAAGAGATTGGCTTGTGGAAGAAGCTTGGACAGCAAGGGCAGAAGACTTTGAGGTTGAAGTGCTTGAGTGCTAGATATTATGCATGGAAGCTCATTGGCTCAAGCCAAGACTTTCAAGTCCCCTTGTCCCCCGTCCCCCTCTCTTCTCCTTCCTTCTTCCCCTTGGCCAAACACTAGCCCAGCCAGAACCCCCCTTGCTCCTGCTTCCTTCTTCTTCTTCCTTCTTCTCTATTGTTGTTGTTGCTGCCTCACTCGCCTAGCCCCACTCAAACCATCAACCAGCCGTCCCCTGCGTCGTTCAGTCTAATTGAACAACCATCAACCAGCCCAACACTAGCCTCGCGACCAACGTACTCGAGCTGCTAGCTCGTGTCCAAGCCACCATCATCTAGCTCTAGTCGCCGCCTCCCGCCATTCGCCATCTAGTCCTTGCCGTTCAGCCGTTCGGTCTAGCCAAGTCCATGACCAGCCCCTTGAGCAGAACCGATTCTCACAGCTCAACCTGAGAGCTTGCTGGGCCATTTTCAGCTCCTTCCGAGCCTCCTTTGGTGTCTCCATAGGCTCGAGTCTTGGTTCCCATCGCGCCGCCATCGCCTTGAACTCGTTAGCTCGCTTAACCGATGAGTTGACACCTTAATCTCTAATTATTGGGTTAATTGCACTTAAAGGGGGTTAGATTAGGCTAAGCAATGATTAGGGGGAATTAGCTTAGTGTTAATTAGGCTTAGGTGATTTAGTTAATGTAGCTATTTAGTTAGATTTGTTAATTAGATTAAATAATTTAATTAGGAAGTTGGTTAGGTTAATTAGTGAGTTTAGTTAGATTAAATGTAGCTAGCATAAGTGGATTAATTTAATTTATCCAATTAGGTGATTAGATTAGCTTATGTAGATTAATTAAGGGTTTAATTTAAATAATTTACAATTTATTTAATTAATTATTAATTAGCGTAAATTATACCAGGATAGCCGGTTGTCAGAAGTTCATGTCGATCGTCATGGAAGTGTTGGTTTGTGCAATTGAGAGCTTGGTGATGATTTTTGAATTATTATTTCGAAAATATGGAATTTTGGTATTTAATTAGAAAAAACCGAGTATAAGGTTTTGACACCAAAAATATTTTAAATACTATATCAAATTGTGGAATTTTTAAATGGGAGAGTATCACACTTTGTGGATCAATTTGACTATGTGTTCACACATAATTATTTTACTGGGTGTTTTTAATATTAAGAAAATAGGCCAAGTCCATTATTTGAAATGGAAATATTTGATTGCAAAGCACAATGTTCTTGGCCGAACATGAATGTGCATGTGATCACTATCGGAAACCGTCATGATGCGTTTACACCGGACGATACTCCTTCGGGAATGCTACATGCCAACAGATGTCGGTCGCAATGGAGGGTGGGCCGATGCTCCTTTAGGAATGCCGTTTAAATGTAGACGTTGCCGTGCCCGACAAAGTGGGATGACGCTCGGTTATGCCGGATGACCACCAATTGTTGAGCTGGTCATGGCTGTTGGGTTGTAATTAATCGGGACACGCTTGAGTGATTGAAATAGCCGCGCTTGATTATGGGACAAAATTGTGTGGCACAGAATGTGACGTACTATAACGATGTGGCTTTATAATTGAGATCCCTATGATTGATTGATATATGATCTGAGGTGTTCCAATTAATGGTTTACACTTTCTGTGGTCATACATGATATATGTGATATACTAACGTACAGGGAGGTGCTGATGCGAGATAAGTCTTATATGTGCTTGTTTAGGCTGCCTTTAGGTGAATTCTCCTCCTAATCAGGGTTTAGGGTGTGGACTCGCTGAGACTTTGTCTCACCTCATCATGGTTTAAATATTTTCAGGTCCTTAAATGGAGGTACGTTATGTACGTTATGGGGTCCCACAGGAGATGGACTTTTAACATTCTTATTTCCCTATTCTCAGGACCAACCTGACCCGTGAGCTAGTTGAGTCCACGGTCTAGGTTGAAGAGGGCCTATTTCACTGGGTACCTCATCGCGTTAGAGCGTGGTTCATTAACTTTCCTAACAGGGCTATCCCATACAGGATTTTGACGGGCCTCCCGTCAGGACCGGGGAGTGGGAAATGGGGCATCCTATGGATATCAACACCCCTGATGGTGTCATGGAGGACCCAGAACCCATGATTGGAGCATTCGGAGTTTAGGTGGCTCAATAGCTCTTTTTGATCTGGATTCTTATACATAAACCTTAGGTTTTGCTTGACTGTATATAAACCTGATGTGGGGAGAAATACACTATCGTGCCATAATTTGTGTATAACACTCACTTTGGTGCCAAAAGTTTTAGTCGGATCACTTAAGTGTCAAAAATTTTGAAAAACGCTCATTCATTTCGGTGCCATCGCCGATCTGGTTGGCCAGAAATTTGATGTGGCAGTTTTTTTATTAATATTTGAAGCCGACATGGATCGTTGGAGAATACAATCACCATGAAAACAACAAACCGAAGCCGTTTATCGTCTTTTCTCCCAAATAAGAAACCTTGAATCCCCAAATTCGAGTAGAATCAAAAATTGAAAATCCTAAATTTCCAATTCGACTAATTCGAGTGCATACTTCGATTTTCTCCGAAAGTTATCAGCTCGCTCTTGCAAATGGAGGCGTGTTCTTCAAAGTAGAGGCTCACATTTCTATAAAAACGAATTAGATGGTGAGTGTTACTGTTATTGTGGGTTACCGAGTCCGAGAAGAACATCTAGGATTCGATTGAATCTCGGGAGAAGATTCCATGGGTGCGGCAAATATAGAGAATGCTCGAAGTGCAAATAATTCAAATGGGTTGATAGGAAATTCTCCGATCGAGTAACGTAGGTGATCCTGGAGTTACTTGAAGGCCGAAATCAACCTCCACTTGCGTTAATGGACGAGTTGGAAAATGTCGACTCAATACAAGCTCAAATGAAGGGTTTAACATGTCCGGTCGACCATTTGAAGAGGGATTTTTCAAGGCTGAAAGTTAAAAGAAACTTTTATCGAGTGTTGATTATGTTCTTATTCTCTTGGGTAGTTTATTCAAATGTGAAGTGAGTAATGAGAAGAAGTTTGTATGTCTACCATAGTTGAAGATGTGGAATATGCACTTGTATTAGATTATTTATAAGTAAAATATGTTTTTGGTTTGCTACAATTTTTGTATAAAGTAGAATATTTTGTTGTAATCTATGGTAGAAATGCAATGTTGGAGTTGGAATGCATTAATTGTGAGTACTTAAAATTTTTATTATTTAGTTGTGTATTGTCAATGTTTATTTTGATTAGTTTTTATTTCAGATATAATGGTTTGCTTGCTGCATTTTTTATTCGGTAATGGTTTGCTAGTTTGCTGCAAGGTGAAATGGAATGTTGGAGTTGGAATACATTATTTCTAAGCACTTAAAAATTTTATTGTTTAGTTGTGTATTGTCAATGCTTGTTTTTGTTAGTTTTTGCTTCAAATAGAATGGTTGCTACATTTTTATCGTTGTAATGCTTAGCTGGTTTGTCAGAATCGCAAACTATGACGAAATTAAGGGATGGTGGCAAATTCATGATTAACCATTTCAGTGCCAAAAGTTATAAATAGTAATCACTTGAGTGATGAGTTTTTATAAAGGGGATCATTTAAGTGCCAGTTGCGATTACAAAGTGATCACTTATATTGCACAAGTTATAAATAGTGATTACTTGAGTGCCAAATTTCAAACTTGCACCCGTCATGGTGCATCTTGCATCTTGTTGCACTAGGGCATCTTGTTCTTGCACCATTGGGTTGCTGGTGCATCTTCTTGCACCAGCCCATACTAGTGTTGATGCAACAAGATGCACCGATACCCAAAATTGCATATTGTTCTTGCATTAGCACATACAATCAGAACCTCACATATAGCATCCACAATTTCAGCTAGCAACACTATATGCACACATCTAAATCTCAAAATAATATCAACCTCATAAGAACATTACATCAACAGGAAAAAAATATATCGGATAATTGATAACCGTCTTGCTAGAATTACTAGCTGAAACCAAGCCAAGAGAAAATAACAAAAACACATATTGTCATTGATATTGATTTATTGTTTACAAAAGAAAAAAAAAACACGTCTAACTTCACTCCACAATCACTGAAGGTTTAGCACCATCTTAAGAAAAAAAGAAAAAAACAATGGCAATATGTAGGCAACAACTACCATCAATGATATAATATCTAGCACGCTTCTAAAAAAAGAAAACATAAAAAGAGAGACAATGTTTAACATCACATAAAAAAAGACCATGTTTAGCACCCTCCCATAAGTCAATATAGACAACACCTTAATCTCCTTTTTTTTTCTTGGAGCTTTAAATTGATTCATAATCCGAGCACTCTTTCGAATTGAATGTGCAGGTTCTTTAACCGGGCTTTCTGTCACCTCATTTTCCTTATTCTTGACAGCGGCTATTTTTGTTCTAGCACGTGTCATATATTAGTCCATATCACCACTATTGCTCTAAATCGTTGGTTGAGATGGAACTGGTGCTAGGTTCTTTTTGGATGACTGTTTTGCAGCTATACCCGCTGTCTTCTTCTTTAGAGCAATCTTCTTTAGCTGTGCTCTTGATTCTTGAGTTGGCCCACCTTGAGAGAGAAGTACCTCCGAAGTTTTCCTAGGCTATAAGAACATAGCGATATTGTCAACCAAATGAATCGAAGTATAACAAATTAAATACATGAAACTTACAAATCTTACATTCAAAATAGTCATTCTATTATGTTCATCTATATAAATCCCATAATCATATTGCCTTAATCTTTTCCAAGAGCTCCTCTTGTTTATTGTGGTATATCATTTTCAACAAGAATTGGGGGAGCAGCTTTTGCAACTTTTGTAGTTGCTCATCTTCTCACCTAAGAAACACATAACAATTTTGAATTTCAGCCCATAAAAGACAAACACAACGATGTACAACTTATAGGATATTTTTTTCGTTTGCTCAATATTGGACTCAGTTATTGTTGTTGCTATCCTGCCGTTCCAGTCCTTGTTCTTGCACTTGAGCCTACAACAGGGCTTGTTTCTGGCCCTTTAGTAGGCCTTACAACAATGTCCAAGGTGTCGATTATGACCAACTACAATGATTTGAACAATTAGACATTTACTTATTTTCATGGTGGGAAACAAATCGAGAAAACTTCTCAAATTACAAGTGCATGACAGAGGAAAAACACAAGAGAAGCCAGTACAATATGAAATGAAAAGGTTACTAAGGTAAAGAAAATATTTACCTTACAGTAGGGTTTTCTATTTGCCCTTCAAGAGGCATTACAGCAAGGCCTTCTATTCTCCCTTCAATTCTCCCTTCAATAGGCCTAAGAAGAAGCTCTTAAGTAGGTTATGTCCTTGGCACTAAATCAATTGGCTGTTGATGCTGCTTTTTCAGCTCACAACCTTTCTAATTGTGCCTTTCCTTCCGGTAATAAGAGCATTTTATTTTTGCCCCAGTCCTACTCATTCTCTGACTTGATGCTTCTTTCTACTGCATTCTTTGTCTCTTCTTTGGCTTTCCTATTTGCTTCTTCAATGGCAAAGGTATAGGGCTTTCATGATTTGTTGGCTCCCAAAATTTACTACTTCTAATAGGCTACATTATGAATTGGTATAAAGTAAGGTATGAGCTTTTTTTGTACCGATCATGTAGGTAATCATCTGGATTTTCTTACTTTATCTTAATGGCACAAATGGCATGGGCATAGGGAATTCCATTCAGTTGCTATGCTTAGTATGAACACTTTCTTCTATCCAAGTTGACAACATACTTATCCTGATTTTGAATAATCTCATATTCATTATCTCAATTCCAAACTGGATGGCAGAACCTACTAGCAGCAATGTTTGCATCTAATCTCTTCACAATTGTAGGGCCATAGTTTCTAGTCCATTTCGTAGCCTCATCTTTTTGCCTATGCAGTCTAGTTATAACCATAACTCGAATATCATCAAGCATGCTGATAATTGGCTTGCACTTAGCCTCCAAAATTCTGCCATTGTAAGCTTTACTGAGGTTGTTATCAATGATATCGCATTTGAACTTTTCGTTGAAGAAGGCCTGACACCGGTGGTCAGCTTTTGTCTGGAAGAGTGCATCAAAACCTTCTTTTGTTAGCTACAACAATCCTTATTTGGTTAATCTGAAATCAGCAATGTTGGTACTATTTGCTATCTACCAGAACTGCTTCTATAGCCTATTTCCTTTGAAGTTCATTGACCAATTTGCATATATGTGCCTCGCGCACGTTCTATGCTTAGTATGTGGCATCAACTCAGCAAATGCAAGAATAAGTCCCTACAAAAATTCAAACAAATAAATACAAGTTAAGGAAAATATGCAAGTGATTAATATTAAGTTTGAGTGAATTAATTGACAATGAAATTACCTTCGTTGATTACTCATGAATGCCCATCCTCCCCCATCGGTTATATCAAGGTCAGCCATTAAATTTTTGAGAAACCGGGACAAATATCCGTGTTCTCTATCTTCACTTTCGCGCAAGCTATCGAAAACATGTGATTATTAGCATCTCTCCCCACAGCAGACAACAACTCCCCATTGCATAAATCCTTCAGAAAACATCCATCAAATCCTATAACTCTTCTACAACCAGCCAAGAAGCATCATTTGCATGCATCAAAACAGACATAAAATCTATCAAATCTAGGCCAAAGATCAAGGAGTGGCCTCTCCACAACCTTTACATATACCCTACTAGATGGGTTTCAAAACATGCATTCGCCAGCGTAATCCCATACTTGCGCATATTCTTCATTATATCCACCCATCAATATTTTCATCATCCTCATCTTAGCTTTCTTGCATTGATTCCTTGACACATTAACCCCTACTTGCTCCTTCATTAACTATTGAAATGGAGGACTCTTGATCTCGGGTATTGCTTTGATAGTATTGAAAAAAAAAAAAAAATGCTTTGATAACCACACATTTGTTATCCTTTTATTATTAAAGATAATTGGACAAGTATGCTCCTCTTGGAAGGACCTAATCTGGAATGACCCATTCTTACTTGGCACGCCATAGAGCTTCCATGAACAATTTCGTTGTGAGCACTTAGCTTTCACAAATTCCTTCGTGTTTCTAATGAATTGAATGCTCCTCTGTTCACCAATGGAATTTTTCACAACAGCTTCCTTGAATTGTTTGGGATCGTCAAATCTCATGCCCATAGACAAAACATGTTTATCAACAGTTGGATCATAGCAAGGGTACTTACTTTTTCTTCGACGAGTAGGTTCTTCATCATCATTGTCAAGCTCATTCTCTAAACTAGCAACTTCATCACCGTAGCTTTCTTCATCTTCACTTCTATTACCTTCGCTTGGAGCTCCATTCCTATTTACTAGCTTGAGCCCATTTGCTGAAGCTACAATTTTTTCATCAGAAATTCTCTTTGCTTTTGTCTTGACTATTGGGAAATTTGCTGAAGCCAAATATTCATATTCTCATTCACTAAATAAAGCAATTTCCCATTCTAATTCAATGAAGTCTTCATCGCCCACATCTTCACCCAAGATTTTAGGATATCTACTTGTTTATTCATTTCTATCAATATGACTTCTCTCCCTCTCATTTTGCCCTTCATCTAACCTAAACTCATCTCCGACCTGATTACTCACTTGAATAAGATCCCTCACTTCTTTAGTGGTGGTTTGCTCATCCATATCCTCATCCTCACCATTACTATAATACTTAACATATACCTTAGCTTCTTTGCCTTGAAGATAATAGTAAATGGTATCCTTAATACCATTATTGTCATTAAAAAATCTCAAGCCATCCTTCAATTCATTTCCAAGAACATAGTAATATAGTTTTTGCATTTTGCATTGTAAAAATACACCAAATCTCTTAGAAAATCAATATATTATGGCTTTCGAATATTGACATAAATAGAAAATTCATTTCCATCAGTATATTCCCAATCCTCAATGCTAATAAGAAACTCTCCACCATAGCAAATAATGATGCCTATCTGATTCGCGTCAATGTCGATGCTGCACCCAATGAAAAAAAAAACAAGTCATTACTTGTTGGGACCACATAACAGAATCAACAATTTCATATGCAAGTCCTTGTTGTTTTGTTGTCGAAAAACAAATGCAACTAATCTCCCCAATTCGGTGCCTTTACATAAATAAAAGAAACCGAATTAAATAAACAAAGTGAGGTCCCCACCACCTATTTTTCAATTCAATCACATTTGGTCCTCCATTGTTTCCCCCACAGATCGTCAAATTAATTAAACAAATTCGATCCCACCACTGTTTCCCTCCGAGTTGAGCCCCATTTTCCCTTCCGCGTCTTTTTTTTTTTTTTTCTATTTGGTCATCATAAAAAAAGCGAACGAACGACAGAACCTTCAATTTTTCTATTCGGTCCCTACCATTTTGCCCATCACTTTCCCCCTGAGCCAAGCCCTCAATCCCCACCACTTTCCCTTGAGTCGAGCCCTCAATCCCCACCACTTTCCCCTAAGCCGAGACCTCAATTTGCCCTACCCGCCCTAACTTGCCCGTTGGAACCCTAAATTTTTCACTAAATTGGCCCACGTAGAAAACATGACAAATCTGAGTGAGCGAGAGTTGCGGACGCAGCCAGCGAACGAACATGAACGACAGTGCAACTACAGCGGTGGCCGAGCAAACGACGGTGGGTGAGCAAGCTATGGTCAAGTGGCGTCGAGTGAGAATCGTATACGAACAGCTTTTTGGCTGTAGTGAATCCACTCCTTTATTTTACAAAACGACGATTGTTTTGTAAGTGATCCACGTGGAATGGTAAAACAACGCTGTTTCTTACAAAGAAAGGAAAACGGCATCGTTTTATGCCATGCACCATGAACAGTCTTAAGAATTGTCGATTTTTTTTTAAAAAAATATAAAAGCCACATAATCATTTTGGCCGGAATTTCTCGCCGGTGGCACTAAGGTGATCGTTTTTCTCCGATTTGGCTCTTAAATGATCGACAAAACTTTTTACACCAAAGTGAGCGCCATACACAAGTTATGGCACTGATAGTATACTTCTCCCACCGATGTGTTTATAAAGTGTGGCTTGTGTTAATTGATTGTCTTACTTTTCTATCCCATATTTGTTTATTGTCCGGAATTTATTAGTTCGCTTTCGCATGTGCATAAAACAAATGGGTCGGCGACGCGTCCTAGGAATGTTGCAATTCTATCGACCATCAAGGTAGGGGTGAGCAGCGGTCTAGGGTCGACCCGGACCGACTCCCGGACCGGCCCAACCCCGCTGGTCCCGGTCCGGTTTCCAAGGGGATCGGGTTGGTCCTTGGTCCTGAAATTCCAGGATCAACACCGTGCCGGTTGGTCCTCGGCCCTAAGAGTTTTGGGTCGGTCCAACCCTAGACCAACCTTGTATATTATATTATATTATATTCTTTATAATTCTTTTATATATTCAAACCTAAGTAAAATGTTTGTTATATTATATTATATTGAGATGTTCTATCAATAGCATTAATAGTAATTTCAATTTAAAACTTTTGTTGAGTATTAATTAAGTGTCATTTGTTTTGTTTTCAAGTGTTTAGAAGTTCAAGTGAATTAAGAAGATGTGAAGTTATATATTCATGGTTTATATTAAGTATTTTGAACTTTTTATGGTTTAATTGTATTTTACTAATGAATTTTAGTTACACTTTGCTTTTCAATTTGTGTCAAATGGTAGAAGTTTTTGAAGAGTAGAGTAGTACCGTAGTTGCTATGGTGATTTGCTAGTCAAGTGGTGTGAAGTTCATTTTTTGGTTGAGTGGACTTTACATAATTAAATGCAGGAAAATGCTTTTGCATATGGTGTTATGAATATTAAAGATAGATGATTACAAGAACTTTCTATCTTGTCCCATATCTCGATGAGTGGTTAGCAAGTATGAAATTTCTATTATTGTGTCATCTTAAATTTGCTAAATATGTATTGGTATTTATAGTTTAGTTGCATAATGCCACATTGTCGATAAATGTGTAATTTGAATTTGTAGGTTTTTCCTTTTAGGGAGTATAAAAAATAGGACGAAAAAAATTATCGATCGGTCCCGGGTTGACCACGAATCGAACCAAACCCATTGGGTCGGTCTGGTCCTTGGTCCCAGCTTATTACGGTCGGTCCTTGGTCCTAAAAATTGAGGACCGACACTGTACGGGTTGGTCCTAGGGTTAGGAGGTGGCCCAGACCAACTCGGACCATGCTCACCCCTACATCAAGGGATGTTTGCATGCTCAAGGTTCGGAGCGTGACAATAAACCCCGTAGTCCCTCATGCGCCAAGTAGTGAGAGATTGTGCTATGTTAAATTAATGTCTCGAGTTTGAATTCAGATGATAATTTATTATACCGAATTTTGTTGATAAGGATTTTGCAAGTAGAAGAAAATTCGCTAGACTGCACGAAGGATTACAAAGAAAAGAAAAAAGGAGCAAAGATTTTCTCCTTGAGTCATCTGCAGAGGAGCTGAATTCTTCTATCCACGGTGGGCCCCCACGCCATGGGCTTTCTCATTTTAGCCGATGAAAGAAAAGAGGAAAGAACCTCTGCACGTGAAATGGAAGGAAAGTGGGGCCCAAGGTCAAACTTTTGACCTTGGGCACACACACACGCACGTATAAAAGCATAATTTGTAGGTCTTCGTTCCTTCTCTCGAAAATTGCCGCTGAAGCCCTACGTACCTGAGAAGTCGCGCACGTCCACGCTGCTAGAAGAAGAGCCGCAAGATCTTGAAGCCTTGCGAAGCCGTACATAGGGAGTTTTGTTGTGTGATAATTTTGTACCGTGGGTTTATACCCAAGTAAGTTGTTTATTTATAAACACTTAGGGTTTGGGGTTAAATCTAGGTGTAGGAAACACTTGAGTGATTGATCGATTGTAAATTCGATTCTCTGATTATAGTGGATTATTTGCCGACGGCTCTTCCCGTGGACGTATGTACCGATACTCGGATCGAACCACATAAAATTCTGGTATTTTTTTATTTTTTCTCGTTTATTTCTTTGGCGATTTCGCGTTAACGTAAATTACAAGATTCTAGTAATTCCGCATATTATATCCCAGGTTGGATTTCTTGATTGTGATTGGGGCTTTTGCTTGTCTGATTATTATCCGGAAATTCTGTTATTACAATTATGTCTAAGAGGAAATTTGAGATTGAGAAGTTTGATGGAAGAAATAACTTTGTGTTATGGAGCATCAAGACGCGGGCTTTATTGACAACACAAGGTTTGGCCAAGGCACTAGATGGTAAATATGAGTTGCCAATTATAATGAAAGCTTTAGAGAGGATAGAGCTTATGGAAAAGCAAAAAGCATAATCCTATCAAATTTGTCGAATGAGATCTTACTAGAGGTTATTGAGGAGAAGGATGCCGTAGCATTATGGGCAAAACTTCAAACACTTTATGTGAAGAAATGTTTGAACAATCGCTTATACATGCTAAAGAAGATGTTTCAATTTAGATATACTGAAGGTACGTCTATCAGAACCCATTTAGATGAATTTAATAAACTTATGTTGGATTTAAAGAACGTCGGTAAGATACTTGATGATGAAGAATAGGTCATGATGTTATTAGCCTCTTTACCAGAGTCATGGGAGCACTTTATTGATTCGTTGTTATTGGGGCGTACTACTATTATCTCAGAAGAGGTAAAGTTCGCCTTATTTTCTAAGGAGTGGTAGAGAAAGTTGCGAGATGACGGTTTGGCAAAAGGAGCAGTGCAAGCATTGACGATTCAGGGTAGAGAACAACATCGAGAGCCTAGTAGCATCAGAGGTAAAAGCATATCGAAAGCACACAATAGAAAGTCTAAGGGACGCGTGAAGTACTTTGAGTGTCACAAGGAAGGGCACATAAGGAGAGATTGTCCAAAGCGAAAAAATAAAGTTGATAAGCAGAATGCTACAAGCAGTGTGGCAAACGTTACTGAGGGGAGTACTAGTGATGTGGAAGCTGTCTTATGTGTGACTGCTACTTCGTCAGGAGACGAATGGGTGCTAGATTTGGGGTGTTCTTACTATATGACGCCTCATAAGAACTAGTTTACTACTTACCAAGCTGCAGATGGTGGTAGGGTTCTTTTGGGGAATAATGCAGTCTGTAAGGCTGTGGGGATAGAGACAATTCAGATCCGGATGCAGGAAAGGGGTGGTGCGCACATTGACAAATGTAAGGCATGTACCAGAGCTAAAAAATAATCTGATTTCTCTAGGGACACTTGATGACATAAGGTGTTGGTATACCACTGAAGGTGGAGTAATGAAGATCTCTCGATGTGTTATGATAGTGAAGAAGGGAAAGAAAGTGAATACTCTCTATCATCTACTGTCACAGAACCTCTGCAGTTTCATCAGGTGAGTCAGATTCTAATTTGATTCAATTATAGCATATGCTTTTAGGGCACATGAGTAAGGCAGGTATGATGATACTGAGTGAAAGGGGGTTGTTGAAGGGTTAGAAAATAAGAAAGCTGGACTTATGTGAGCATTACATCTATGGAAAGCAGCACCAAGTTAAGTTTACTATAGCTATTCATTAGACCAAACGATCAGTTGAATACATTCATTCAGACGTCTAGGGCCCTTATTCAGTTCTTTCTAAAGGAGGTGCCCGATATACGCTGACATTTATTGACGATTATTCGAGGAAGGTATGGGTTTACTTTTTGAAGCACAAATATGATGTGTTTGATCGGTTCAAGAAATTTAAGGCTTTGATTGAGAAGCAATCAGATAAGCAAATCAAGTGCCTGAGAATCGATAATGGCATGGAGTTCTGTGGTAAAAATTTTATCGAGTTCTGCGAGAGAGAATGTATTGTAAGACATCGCACAGTACCTAAGACACCACAACAGAATGACGTGGCTGGAAAAGGAAGAACATAACTTTGCTTGAGCAAGCTCAATGCATGCTTTCGCATGCAGGACTTGGCAAAGAATTTTGGGCTGAAGCAATGAACATGTCATGTTACCTGGTTAGTCAATCTCCATCATCTGCTATCGAGTGGAAGACTCCTGAAGAAGTATGGTTGGGGAAACTTGTTGATTATTTCGGATTACGTATATTCGGATGTCTTGCGTATGCTCATGCGAGTGATGGCAAGCTTGAACCGAGGGCAAAGAAGTGCATATTTCTGGGTTATGCACATGGGGTGAAAGGCTACCGGCTATGGTGCATTAATTCCATATCACCCGGTTTTCTAATCAGCATAGATTTGATCTTCGATGAGACCGCAATGCTTTAATAGAGGAGTTCTGAGACACAACCAGCAGAAAAGACAAATCATGGTGTCATAAATGAGGTGGAGTTTCATGTGGAGACTTCGGAAACCTTGAAGGTAATAGAAGTTGAGATTGCAAATGAAGCCGCAATTCTTGAAGTTAGTGATAGCGAACAACCAGAAAAGCCACAGCAGATTATAGCCGCAGATAGATAGAGAATGCAAATTAAACCACCGGTACATTATTGTTATACAAATATTGCTTATGCATTGACTGTAGGTGATGGGGTGGAGACAAATAAGCCTTCGTTTTACTCTGAGGCAATGGCTAGTCTCGGAGTTGTCGCAGTGGCTAAGGGCTATGAGTGAAGAGATGGAATCACTTCATCGAAATCAAACATGGGAGCTGGTCAAAGTACCAAAGAGCCAAAATATTGTTGGAAGTAAATGGGTTTTCAAACGGAAAGAGAGCATTCTTGGTGTCGAGGCAGCGAGGTATAAGGTGAGACTTGTGGCGAATGAATATACACATGTGAGAGTATTAACTACAATGAGATGTTCTCTACTTCTATTCGTGTTTTACTTGCCTTAGTTGTTTCAGCAGATCTTGAGTTAGAACAATTATATGTGAAAACTGCATTTCTTCACGGTAAGTTAGAGGAGCAGATTTACATGAGGCAACCAGAGGAATTTACTATTCCGGTAAGGAAGATCATGTTTGCTTGTTAAAGAAATCTTTATATGGGCTAAAACAGTCTCCTACGTAGTGGTATAAATGTTTTGATACTTTCATGGCTAATCAAGACTATCCAAAAAGTTAGATGGATAGCTGCGTTTACTATAGGAGATTGGAGAATGGTTATTTGATTTATCTACTTTTATATGTTGATGATATGTTAATAGCAACTAAGAATATGTTTGATATTGATGTGTTGAAGAGGCAGTTGAATACTGAATTTAAGATGAAAGATTTAGGTGTTGTAAAGAAAATTTTGGGTATGGAGATTTTGCGTGACAAGATTGCAGGAGTTTTGCGCTTATCTCAAAAGAAATATATTGAGAATATCGTGACACGTTTTAATATGTTGTCAGTAAAATCTGTAAGTACACCTTTAGCGAAGCACTTTAAACTTTCAGAAAAATTATCACCGCAGATTGAGGAGGAGGAGGAGCATATGTCTTGTGTTCCTTATTCTAGTATCGTGGGTAGTATTATGTATGCTATGGTGTGCACTAGGCTTGATATTTCACAAGCTGTGAGCGTGGTTAGTCGCTATATGAAGCGTCTTGGTAAAGCTCATTGAGAAGCTGTGAAGTAGATTCTCAGATATTTGAAGGGGATAACAGACGTGGGTATAGTGTATCGAAGGGACAACAATAGCAATGAGACCACTGGTTTTGTGGATTTGGATCACACCAGTGACTTGGATGATTGCAAATCTTTAGCAGGGTATGTATTTACGCTAGCAGGTGGTGCAGTTAGTTGGAAAGCGTCCTTACAGGATCACATTGCCTTGTTTTTGACTGACGCAGAGTACATGACACTAACCTTTGTAGCGAAGGAGGCAATATGGTTACAAAGTTTGCTCTCGGACTTTGGGTTAGAATAGAAAAATGTGGATATACACTGTGATAACCAAGGTGCGATATATTTGGTGTATAATCCAGTTTATTACGAACGAACGAAACATATTAACATTAGGTACCACTTCATCCGAGATGTCTTAGCTTATAGTATTGTTATTGTTAAAAAGATTGTTACAAAGAGATAACTCGGCGACAGGGATGACTAAGTTTATTCCTTTGGCGAAGCTCAAGCTCGCTTGAGCTCTATTGGCATCTATGGAGAGTGAGCGCCTATTGGGGGTGTTGAGAGAGCAACATAGATGATGAGCACTATAACTTGGCTTCAAACATTGAGCCAAGGTGGAGAATTATTAAATTAATGTCTCGACTTTGAATTCGGATGGTAATTTATTATACCGAATTTTGTTGATAAAGATTTCCCAAATAGAAGAAAATTCGCTAGACGCAAGAAGGATTACAAAAGAAAAAAAAAGGAGCAAAGATTTTCTCCTTGAGTCATTTGCAGAGGAGGAGCCAAATTCTTCTATCCATGGTGGGCCCCACGCCATGGGCTTTCTCCTTTTAGCCAATGAAAGAAAAGAGGAAAGAACCTCTGCACATGAAACGGAAGGAAAGTGGGGCCCAAGGTTAAACTTTTGACCTTGGGCACACACACGTATAAAAGCATAATTTGTAGGTCTTCATTCCTTCTTCCAAAAATTGCCGCCGAAGCTCTACGTATGTGAGAAGTTGCGCACGTCCATGCCACTTGAAGAAGAGCCGCAAGATCTTGAAGCCTTGCGAAGCCGTATGTAGAGAGTTTTGTCGCGTGATAATTTTGTGCTGTGAGTTTATACCCAAGTGAGTTGTTTATTTATAAACATTTAGGTTTGGGGTTAAATCTAGGTGTAGGAAACACTTAAGCGATTGAGCGATTGTAAATTCTGATTCTCCGATTATAGTGGATTATTTACTGCTGGCTCTTCTCGTGGACGTAGGTACCGATACTCGGACCGAACCACGTAAAATTCGGGTGTTCTTATTTTTTTTTTTGTTTATTTCTTTGGCGATTTCGCGTTGACGTAAATTGCAACATTCTGGTAATTCCACATATTATATCCCAACATGCTCTTCTCTCAATGGCATATCTTCGCAAGGCCAAATTCGGAAATCTTGAGGCAATAGTTTTCATTGAGAAGAACGTTGTGCGGCTTTATGTCGAAGTGTAATATTCTTGAGTTGCAAACTTTGTGCAAGTATTCAAGCTCTTGAGCTATGCCTAGAGAGATTTGGTACGATGTGTCCCATCCGAGGTGACCACAACCTAGCTTGAAGTAGTTCTCTTCACAAAGTTCCATTGGGCATGTATTCATAGACAAGGGCCCTTTTGGTTTTGTGAAAGCAGAAACCTCGTAGTTTAACAATGTTGACATGAGAAGTTCTGCTCATGCTGTTTACCTCATTGATGAAGTCTTCACCATCTCCCGTTAGCTTGCTTAGGATTTTCACAGCCACGAGATGTCCATGTGGGAGCTTCCCTTTGTACACACGCCCATAGCCTCCCTCACCTAGTTTTTCTTTAAATGAGTTGGTCATTCTCTTAATGTTAGCGTAAGAATACCTTCGTTACTAGAATTCCACGATTTTCGAAATTGACCCAAATTTATGACTCTTTTTCATCATTCTGCTCCCTAGATCATGGATTTCTACTTGGAAATTTTGTGTTGACAAAGATAGGTTAGGACTATAATAGCGACACCAAATGCACTGATTGATGCAACTGTGTAACCAAAGAACATACAAAGCATAATTAGAGATAGGGTGCGTTTGGGAAGATTTTTGGGGAAAGTCCTTAGGAAAATGCAAACACCTTTAAGTTAAATGTGTTTTTCAAAATGCATTTGTGTTTGGTAAATTGTACTTTGAAAGCCATTTGTGAAGCACTTTGAGCAAAATGGTGTTTGGGGAATTATATTTACAAAGCATCTTTGTGGTAAAAAAAATTATCAAAAGAAAAAAAGATTGGGCGACAAGGGCAGTGGCCGCCGGCGACCTCCGGCAACCCCGGATTTGGGGCGATGAGGTCGTGCAACGCCGTCGCGACCTTCGGCGACCCATAATCTAGGGCGGTGAAGCCCGGCGACCTTGGATTTGGGTTGTGGCGGCCTCGTGCGACCTCCTGCGACCTCCGGCAACCCCGGATCCAAGGGCAGCGAGGTCGCGTGATGCCGCTTCGACCTCCGGCGACCTAGATCCGGGGCGTCGAGGTCGCGAGAGGACCTCACCGCCTCGAATCTGGGTCGCGGCGGGGTCGTGCGACCTTGCTGCCTCGGATCTAGGGCAACAAGGTTGCGGGAGGTCGCGCGACGTTGCTTGCGACCCGCATCCGGGGTGGCGAAGTCACACGACCCAGATCGTGGGGCGGCAAGGTCCTCCCGCGATCTTGCCGCCCTAAATCTGGGTCCCGGCGACCCAGACCTCACCGCGACCCACCCCTTGGCGTCAGTGTCGCCACCCTCGACGATGGTTGTCTAGGCGACGGTTGCCGACAACCGCTTGCCCTTTGCCGACGACCGGTCACGGAAGAAGAAGGAGCTCGTGCGGAAGAAGAAGGAGCTCATGGAAGAAGACGATGAATAGTAAGGGCGAAATCAGACAAACGAAAAATCAATGAAGATAATTTGGGAAGAAATTTTTATTTTAATTCCTCAAGCTCAGCATTTTCGGTAAGCTGAAAGCCCAAGGCAGCCCCCAACCTACCTTGGGCTTTCAGCCTTGTGAAGCTCGCATTTGGAATGCCAACCCAAAAATGAATGCCAAACGGGCTGGCATTTGCCCAATGATCTTTAGGCCTCCAAAAGGCTTGGGGAAGTGGTTCCCAAACGGAGCCATAATCGGGTTTTAATAGTCCTACTTTCTGTTAAATACTATCCAAATGTCTGCATTTTAATTTGTATGTATGCATAAGAAATTTGATTTTCTACTTACCAAGAGCACCTTTTTCAGTAAGCTCCTAGCTTTCAGTTTCCTGCGACATAAAACCAATAATAGTCGGAGAATTTTTTATTGGAAAAATATAGATGATACAATTCATAAAGCTCCGCATGCATCTTCCTCCCAATAGTTATAAGATTCATATCATCATATTAACCAAATTCTGTTCAAGGAAGAGAATAAATAATGACGAACTTTTTTTGTAAACCATTTATTCCTAATTCTAAAAAGCTTACCGCCACTGTTGCAGATCGAGGGATGATTGGTACCATTTGGGGAATAGCAAAGAAAGTCTTTGTCTTGTGATCGTCCACATCGGCCTCCGCTTTCTTGACAACCAATACAACTATTGTCAGTTAATAAATCCCATTTTAACCGGAACCCTTTCTCCAACAACTCCTTGTAGTCAACATCTTCGATAGTTTGATTAGGGAACCCTCCCTCCAGTTCTACCAGTACCCACTTAAAGAACTGGCAGAATCCCCTCTGTGGACGAGGGAACGTGGCATTAAAAAGTAAAGCAACAGAGCCGTCGTATGTGACGTCAGAAGTACAATTCAGAGGGGATGTTGGGAAGGGAAAAGAAGCGTTGCTACAGTTACAGAAGAACTACGGTTCATAAAGAGAACCACAATTCTTTAGGAAGACGTTTTGGGGAAGAAAACGGATGGAAGGAGGACCAAAGCAACAACTATCCCATTGGCTTACTAATTCGATGGAACTCTTATTGTAGGAGATGCTTTTAACTGAGTAGGGACCATACATAGTTTTTTTTCATTCACAAGTGATCTCAAATCCAAGATAACCACATAATTCTCTTCCTCCTCCAGGAATATAAAAGGATAACTTATGTTTGGACGGGGGTTGCCCCCACAATTGCCGGCTTCGCAGACTTCGTATGACATTTCATTTGATGATGATGCGATAGGATCTTTAGAGATGGTAATGAAGAAGATGTAGAACACTATGCAAACTAAACCTCGTGTGTAAGTGCAGTGTGGACTTACCTCGAGATTTTGATTTGGCTTTAGTCTAGGATGTATGTAATTTCTTTCTCTTTTCTTTAGGATATCGATGTTGGGGAATGGGATTGAGTAGAACGTATGGAGTTTCTTTTTTTTTCTTTTTTTTTTTTCTTTGGGATGTGTGATTTCTAACGTGAAAGTGAAAAGAATGCCATTGTTATTGGAAATTCTTTCCACTAGTCTTGTGAAAACAGCTACTTAAACACAGCGGTTGACTTGGAAAGGGGATAGGAAGACTAGAACAAAAGACTTTTGAGGAGCTAGGTAGATGCAATCAAGGGAGCAGTCACCCGTCACTTTACCTCTTTGATGATGATAGGTCAGTCAAATGTGTAGACTTAGTCTTGCCCCCATTGACAAGTTATTCCTAGAGTTGACTCCTATTTTCATATATCCCCTCAAGTCAGATCCTTTACAAGAGGATAATTAAAAAATAAAGGATCCAGAAACTTTTATCTCTTGTTATGCTTATTAAAATCAAACCAAATAAGCAAAATTAGAAAAATGAATTCAAGGAAAAAAAAATCAGTGGGTCTTTCACAATTAGAGGCCTCTATTTGAAATTTAATTTCAAAGAAATAGCAGCAAGAGTTAGGTCCAGGAACAATAGGAAATTCCAAATATGTAAATCTAAGTACAATGATCATAAACAACAAAAACTGTTGACCTATCCTAAAAAATTTCTCAAGTAGGTTTTGTTGACATATAAATTTTAGTTGACAATTCAAGTATTCATTTTTTGTAAAAGTAAACAATAAAAAAATAGCGAGATAATATCAAAATTAAATGAATAAATAAATAGATAACAATGAAAATGAGATGAAAAGTGATAAAAATGAGGTTTTCTTTTTCAGCACAGGCTCTTGAACCTGTTGAATAAACCTTAGCCCATAAAAACATTTGGAACCGATTTGTGCAATTCATTTATTAGATTCAGCATTTGGGCTTATTAATTCCAAGCCTATGAGACCAAGGCAAGACGTTCCGCCCATTATTCTCAGTGGAGGCCCATTCACCTATCAATTCGACCCTCATTTTTTCTCTCACGTTCATTCTTGAGCGAGCGAGGATGAGACCACGCCGGCGGGCGCGAGAAGGAATGCCGAGCGAAGGAACATCGGGAAGGTTCCAGAATATGGCAGTGCTCCGTTATTTTGCAGTGACTGAGAGCTTCGAGCGGTTTTCAACCTCGCTTGTCCAAAGATTGCTTTCAGATTCCAATTCTGATCATCCTCATCGCCGCTCGTCGCTGCCTGCTACCGCTGAGAATTCCTTCTCTTCTACTCTCCTGACGTTATTAGCCTTCGTCGCCGTCGCGTTTCTCGGCATTCCGGATTTGCGCCTTTCCTGCTCTGCCCCTCCCTGTTTCACGACCGGAAAATTCGCGGAAGTCATCTCGCGTTTATATCTTCAATTTACTCGGTGGTGAAATTTCTGGGGAAGTCCTGGCTTGGATTTTCTCGCTGTTTGGAGCTATAAATTAAGATTGATGAAGGGGAGTTCAATATTTGTTAGCATCGGCCATAGTTTTAGAATGAAAACAGATACTGAGACTTCATACGTCGTCAATCTAAAATCTGATATGATCGAGGCTGAGATGATGATGTATGTAAGTGCTTATTGCGATGGAATGAAATGGACCGTTACCCTAACTCATATATAAACTAAGCAACTAAACCGCCCACCATTGTTTGACAAAATAGCCAAATTGAGTCGGTATAGATTAGTCCTTGATACTGACCTGTTTCGAGTGTATAATGATATGTCGCACATGATCACAAACAATGTTTTCTACCGCATTTTATCTCCGCCGAACCAAATCCAAACAATTTTTTTTTTTTTTATCGTGTTTGCTCGGTGTTTATACCTCTTCTTGTTGTGTTCAATGATAGTCATTGGCGAGGTACCATTCAAAAATCGACTGTCTCGGGATTAATTTCTAAGGTCAATTGTCCCAATTTGTTTATCACATCCTTTTACCTGATCATGTCTCCATTTTTGTTCTTAACGTTTGTGGAGATTGTGGCCTACTTATGTCGTTGATTGTGACAACTCTAGTTTAACTAACCCAAGATATTGTCTAATTTGACCCATCCCATGCTAAGCCTTAGGGTTTTGTCCTTTGGTGTATAGGCAGACATTGTCCCAAGAGATGTTGGTGTTCAAGTGTGGGCTCGCTTAATTTCGGAGTTCCAAAGCAAAGCTTGAAGTTGAGTTAAAAGGCATCTCCTATAAGTTAATTTCAGTTTTTACATATATTTTTAAAATAGCTCTCCTCTTATTCAATACACAATTTGATTCATTCATGCCCCCTTCACCGTTCTAAATATCTGCTAGGAACAGTTACTTGTCCAGCTTCTCTAGCCCTAGCAACGATCCCCACCCTCATCGGATCGGGTTGTTATAGGCACATTAACTTTCACATGGACACCTACTAGAGGGGGTCCTGATTTGATATCAAAAGACGTCGCGCCTTGAATCTTACAATGATAGGGGGTATGGCATGATCGTCCTTCCATCCAAAGGACACGTCCTCAAATACAACTAAAGAACCTACTCCAAAAATCATATTCAAAATTTAACTTCCAAAAGCCCCCACCAAAAGCACTGTCATACCATCACTGCTAATTGAGTAACTTGAAAAATTTGGGAAGGAGAAGAGTGAATAATCACAATTCAGTAAGTAGTGCATATCTTATAAACAGATCTCTGTTTCATTGCAAAAAAGCCTTATCCAAATTGGAAATATTTATTTAAATCCACTATCATAATACATATATCAATGGTTAAGTCCATCGGTTAATCTCTAGTAAAAATCATGTCAATGGTCAATTTCCAAACTTGTATAATATTATATCTTAAGACTTTAGAGGTGGCTTCCACGAGAGTGTGGCCAACGTATGTTGGTGACTGTGTGTGGCAGATGATGATGGAGGTTTGATAAGAAGTATAGGTAGGTTAACAGAGATGAATATATGTTTGTGCTTTGATGATTTGGTCGACAGATCTTTGATTATGAGGAAGACGATGAAGACAACAGTATAATGAGAAAGATAGAGAAAAAGAAAATAGGAAAAGAAAAAGAAATTAAAGAAAAACGCACATTAACAAGTATATAAAAAAAAAAAAAAAATAGGGCCTATCACGAAATATACGCATACTATGGGCTGAGTTCGATTTGTATTTAGAATTGGGCTTCGTATAGTAATAATAACAAAAGGATGAGCGTCAGTTTGATACAGTTGTGATAAAAATGAGCATAAATGATTTGGTCTCAAAAAGGTTAGAATTGGAGAGTGCTAAATATAAAAGCTCAAGTTATGCCCGTTAGCCTAGACCTGAGAGATCAGAGCGTGGCCCATTTTTTGAACCAGGCCCAAGGACCTGGCCCGACTCCTAATTTTCAAGAATATAAAAATACAAAAATATAAAAATATTATAAAAAGTTGAATATATATATGTGGAAATTTGGTAAGAAAAATAGGCCTTGATAGTTAGATTTTAGTATTAGAATCAGTTTAGTTTTAGTTAGAGGGTACATCCAAGGTTTAGGAAAATTCGTGATTTTCTCTAGTTTAGATATAGAAAAATTACTTGCTTTAGAAAATTGAATATGATTTGAAATTAGCTCAAGGGGTTTATCGCCGCAAGGCTCAACAACAAGGCTGGGAACATATTTTGCTCGACTTGTACTGGGATACTTTAATGTACTTTATCTGTTACTCGTCCTTTCATTACTAATTTTTATAAGTTGATTGTGACGCTTTTATATTGCTTTTTTTTGAAATGTGATTTGCTAATTTTAGTTGAATGGGTAGGTTACGTTGTAGACCATAATATATACAACAACATTGCATTGACACTTAGAGGACAAAAACCTTCAGATAAGTAATTTAGTTAGAAGACTTCATGAATAGCTTAGTTGAACATTGGTCTCCAACTCGACATTAATTTTGAAGCTCGTCTTCCTTGTTCATTTGGGAGGGCCACGATAGGTTTAAAGACTATAAAATTTTGTGTGTCCATTATAAACTATTCTAAAATCTGAAATTGTTAGATGAGAATATGGTTTGATATTTTAAATATTCTAGCAGTGTCCTTCAACTGTAGGGTAAACTTTGGCCTAAAACTAAGCTTGAAAAGATTCAATAATAAAGGCAAATAAGGGATTTGGAAAGATTTGAATATTTTAGTACCATGTGAAACATTATGGTTCTTAGATAAAGTTGTGATTTAATATTTAAATATTATCCTAAAAATTTTGTGGAATTACCATAAATTCTTTTAAAAGTTTAAGCTTGTAAAGTGGCTTGTCTCCAAATTGAACGTTAGAGCTTGGCTATCTGCAAAAATCTTTGCTTATGGACAAGCCTCCATTGTTTCTTGTACACGCAAGAGTCGTGTCTTCGACACGTAGACAATGCTGGTGAAACCAAGATGACGAAAAACTAGAGTCTAAAGCTACTCGTCAAACTGTGTAAAAGTCACGGTGGAGTGAGATAAGAATGGATGATCGAGAACTGACATGTAGAGAGCAATGCTATGTAAATGCTAGAGCAGGACTTGTTTATTCAATTTAGAAATTCCTTAGGTGGGAGCTCAATTTAACTGGGATTCTTCTTGTTTACATTTCATTTATTTGTCGGTAATTTAGGGTGCGAATGGTAACGTTTCTGTTCTTTTTGTTCCAGAAACAGAAATAAAAAAGTGTTTCACCACCGCCCGCGGTGGAAGCGTTGGTTAGGGCTTGGTACCCCAAACGCAGGGGAAGGGTTCGAACCTCCGTGGAAGCGATGCTTCAATGCATAACGCGCGTCTTACCTGCGCTTGGGGTCGGCGGTGGGGGCCCCCGGCGCTCCGGGGTTTACTCTCCCGCGAAATGGCGTTCGGAGGTTCCCTCGGTCACCAAAAAAAAAAAAAAAAAAAGAAAAAAAAAGTGTTTCTGTTCCGGGAACAATTTTTGAATAAAAGAATGCGTTTGGTAACGTTTGTTCCAGAAATAAAAAATGAATAGAAACACGTTTGGTAAATTTTATTCTTTTTTTGTTTCTTTTAATTTTTTAAACATTTTTATTTTATTTTTCATTTTTCCTTTCTTTTTTATTTTTTCTTTTTTCGGCCGGTCACCGGTCTCCTGGCGACGGGCCGATGGGGCCAGCAGCCTCGCCCAGCCACGGCGAGGCTCACCGGCCCTCGGCGAGGCCGAGCCTCGCCGTGGTTGGGCGAGGCTCGGCCTTGCCGGGGCCGGCGAGGCTCCGGCGAGGTCGACGGCGCCACCGGCCCTCGACGGCCGGCCGCCGGCCATGGCCGAGGCCGGCGACCGGCGAAAGAAAAAAAGAAGAAAAAAGAAGAAGAAAAGAAGAAGAGAAGAAGAAGAGAGAGAAGAAACGTTTCTTCATTTTTGTTTCTAGAATAAGAAACAACAATTTGTTATTTCTTTTTTTTTGTTCTTATTTTGTTCTGGGAACAAAAACAAAAAAATTGTTCAGAAACAGAAAAAAAGAACATTACCATGCACACCCTTAGCTTCCATACTTGGTCAAAGTTGAGGTTCTTTTACTCATATGACGAACGTTATCAGGCTATGTTCTTATTTGTCTTGGAAAATCAGTGCTTACTAAAAGCTTTTATTGAGAAAATATTCGATATCTCAAATAGAACAACATATATCTGACCAAAAAAATAAATAAACAGAACAACAAATAAAATTAAAGAAAACAATATTTAGAATGAAGCCACAACAACTACAATGTAATGTGCGAATTGAATTACAACTATATGAAAACTTTAGGTGCCGTGACTTACCAAGTACACGATAGATACTTCTAGCCTTTCATTCCACTTGACCTATCAACAAGCAAGCTACTAATCCAACCTATACAACTCTTTCCTGAAAGTGTCTGCCTTCCGAAATGATTGACTTTGGCATAATCGGTCAATTTTGTTGGCAGATAATTGTCAAAAAAAAAATTCCTTGTACTTGGCCAATTCAAATCTAAAATTTTCAATTTTATCAATTTAGTCTTAAATCTTTTGATAATTTTTTTTAATGAAGTTTGTCTGATCAATTTTGCTCGAAAAATTGTAATGTGATGATCCAATCAATGTCACTTGTATTATGTGACATAATCGACACTACCATGAATGATTTTTACATTTTTTAAAATTTTCAATTTCCTTTCCTTTCTTTTCCTTTCCTTTTATTTTTCTCTCTTTTTTCTTATTTCCCCACTAGTTGTCGGTTGCCGGCCACAAGTGAGGACCGTGACACCCTCGTGCTTGCCTTCGCCTCAATATAATGTTGGGAACATCTAATGAGGGCATCACAGCCCTTGCCTATAGCTATTGACTAACATAGAAAAAAAGAAAATAAAAAGAAAGAAAACAAAAGAAAAATAAAATATATATAATTTACAAAATTCATCTATGTTAGTACCAAATATCATGACTAGACAATACTGTTAGCAATTTTAACCAAAATTGATTAGATGGATTATATTGGAATACCATTGTAAGGTTTAGCATTAAATTGACAAAATTAAAAAATTTAGGATTGAATCGGCCGTTGTATGATAGGTTTAGGACTTTTTGACCACTTTTCCCTTTTTGTTGATGCACTAATAATTTGTTTCATGAAGAAACATGCATGTTTATATAGTCTTCAGGTTGCTCATTAGATCAAGATGATCGTGGAAAAATAGTAATGAAATTAGTAAGTCTGTAACGAAACCAGAAACCAATGAAATTAAAAGCGTAATGAATTCTAGGTGGTCTTGCCGTTGTGTACATTCAGCTGCATAAGATGTAAATTCATGTTAAGATGCTTTATGCATGTAAACTCTGTTGGCTTTAGCATTGGGCTCATAACGATATTGAGCATCAACATCAATCCATAACATCTTCCTTAATTCACAAAGCTAAATGTAGAAATTTTATATATCATGATGCTTTTCTCAAATAATTTCAAACTCTATTTTGTAAACCAAGATACATTTCATATACCATTTCATAAATTAAATAAAACTCTACCCCAATTACAAAACGGCTAAACTATACCCAAATGTTAGCAAAACGATTCCTACATGCTAACAAGTTGCTTATTCGAAACAATTACTCAAACCTAAACAAACCTCACCCCAACAAAACCTTGCTTTAAAACAACTCTTGTCAAACCCACAGCTACACAATGCCATTATCCATCATTTTCATGAAATCTCGAAACTCCGCAACTCAAAAATCGGACTTCACGATTCAATTTTTACATAACTTTGAATATACGAACTTCGAAAACTACTTCAATAAATGAACAGAGGGAGCGATCACTTAGGCGCGTTTGGTAACGATTCTGTTCTCGGAGCCGATTCCGATCGTAACCGATTCTTTTTGATTCGTTCCTGAACCGATTCTAAGCATTTTAAGCCGTTTGGTAACTATTCAAAATTTCTGATTCTCGAATAGAATTGCATTTGGTACCGTGTTCATTAATTCTGTTCCAAATCAATTTCTTTTAATTTTTAAATAATTTTTTTTACTTTTTTTCCTTTGTTTTCTTTTCTTTTTTTTTTTTTTTTTCATTTTTTCTTTTCATTTTCCTTTTTTTCTTTTCATTTTCCTTTTTTTTTTTTTTTCTCATCTTCTTCTTCTTCTCTTGGCCGGTCGCCGGACCGCGACCGGCCGACGAGGGCCGACGACCTCATCGGAGCGTCGCCGCCCTCGGCGAGGCCGCCCCTCCTCGGCCGAGCCTCGCCAGTAGCCGGACGAGGCTCGCCTAGCCCCGGCTGAGGCTCGGCCTCGCCGATCTGGCGAGGCCGAGCCCCACCGATGGCCGGGTCGACCTCGCCGGGTTGGGCGAGGCTCGCCAGCCACCGGCGGGGCCGGGCGAGCCTTGCCGGTGGCCAGCAAGCGTCGCCCGGCCACCGGTGGGCCGGGCGTCGGGGCATGCCCAGCCCCCGCCTGTGATGCCTCGCCGGATCGGGCGAGGCTCGCGCCCACCGGCGAGGCTCGGCCTCCCAGATCTGGAGAGGCCGAGCCTCGCCGGTGGGGCAAGCCTTCGGCTTGCCTCCGGCGAGCTCGCCGGACCGGGCGGGCGGCGGCGGCGGCGGCGGCGGCGGCGGTGGGCGGTGGTGGCGGACGCGGACAGTGGCGGGCGGTGGTGGATGGCGGTCGCGAGATGGCCGAAGGAAAGAAGAAAATTTATTGATTTTGATTCTCAAATTCGTTCCCGGAACAAGAATCAACTTTTTTTTTATTCTTGATTCTGTTCCCAATCTGTTCCCGGGAACAAAAATTTTACCAAACGCGATTTTAGGCCGAAACTGATTCCGGAACAAAGAATCGAATTTGGCACTTTGTTGGGATGGTTACCAAACAGGCCCTTATTGGACATTGAGATACATAATTGATTCGGTTGGTGAGGTCCTATGGCTTGTACACGCAAAACGCTTTTACTTTTCCCCTTTTTCCTTTCCTTTCTTCCCTTCCTCGCGCGAGCTCTCGGTCTCCTTGTGCCGAGCGTGCCTTTTCTTTTCCCTTTTTGTTGACATTTCAACCCCCAAGGCAAATATTACAATATGCGTCATCTCCGGCTGCGCAAGACTTTATGCTAGTCTATCCGAATGGCTCACGGGTAGGACGACAATCACTAGAAGAGAATAGGGAAATTTTTTAAGATGTCTCATTGAGGATCGAGAGTGGTGACATTGCAAGGGAAGGTTGCAGCTAGTGGGATTTTGAATTAATGATTGTGTGACATCCCATATTTTTGATCTTGTTTTCTCTTGAATAAATCGGACATTTCATTGACGCGTCTATAGGGCTGTTCTCGAGTTGGTCACTCTCGAGATAACTAGACTATCTGGGAAAGCCATTAGGGAATTTTAAGGCAATAGATTTGAGAATTCGACCAGGAATCGACTTTTCAACTATGTTCATCTTTAGAGGCCACTACGGCACAGTTAAAAATCGATTTGAGATCATAGATAGGTTGGTTCGACTGAGATGTGTGGCTAATCGTGAGTGACACCACTAAATTGGAAAATTCTCGTCGGCCGGCACTAGACTCGATTCTTTTTATCGTTTTAGTACCCTATATTCGTATTTGAATCTTCGAGATTTTCACGATAACTGAGAGTCGTCAATATGTCGAGTGGGTTCATTGTGGCTTGAAGAGAATCGACTACGGCTCATTTGCACTAATTTTTTTTTAAAGTTACCTAGTAGCCTAGGTCGCGTTAAAATCGCGCCAAATTGAAATTAACCGCGAATTTGAGTTTGATTTCAGAAATTGAAGATTCTTTCATGTCACAATAAATTCTAGGAACGTCGACTCAGTCTCAGAAGATTTTTCTGCAAATCGAGACTTTTTGGGAAAAAGTCGTCTTAAGGCCGTTTTTGTCCAGAACAAGTTAGGGATCGCTTTTTATTGCGCAATTGGGAAGCAAGTGGGATCAATTGGTGAGGAAAAATACCAATTTGATCTTTGAGGCGTTAGTGGAATTTATTGAGGCCAATTTGTCTTGATTTAAGAAAGAAAAGAAGACCAATTGAAGAGGAACTAAGGGAAATTCGTAGCTCCCCTTGCCTAGGCATTTTGGACCATCTCAAAGGTTGTCAAGTGTGCCTTGGTGGCTGACTAGAGGCCAAGGAAGGCAGCCTTGGTGGAGAATGGCCAAGGGAGACCATTTGAGAGAAAATTGAGCCAAATGGCCCCCTCCAACCCCATCTTGTTCCCTTCCTCTTCAGCACCGTTGACTCCTCCCTCCTCCTTCTCATTTGTGCTTTGCAAGCTTTTAGCAACTAGTAGAGAAGCCACCGAAGTTGCCTTGCTGTCGCACACCACCGCCGGACCATCGTTCTCGCCGCCGTTCGCCGTTCGCCCCGTTTGCGTGCACGCGAGCCCTCTGCCTCGTCGCGCCCAGCTCACTGCTTCAGCCACGATCCTAGGCAACCTTTGGAGCTACTCAGGCCCGTGCCGCCATCGCCGAAGCTATTCCGCTCGGTCCGCCCGCTTGGACCCGGGCCCCCCGCCGCCTTCATTGATCCTTGCCGCCCTTTTCAGCCTTTGTTCCTCTCTTTTGCAGCTCAAAACAGAGCAAAAGTTGTGGGTTTTCTAGCATTGTTGTGGCTTGTTTTGAGGTGGTTCCGAATCTCGAAAGCTAGGCCCGCCTTGGAGAAAATTGACCCTCGTTGCGTCCCCGTCGATTTGAACCGACCGGCTTGCCAAACAAGTGAGTTTAACTCACTAATCCTCTCTTAGTAGGTTAATGATGCTTAGGGGTTGATTAGAGTTAATTAAGTGTGATTAGGTGGATAGATTAGATTAGAGTAGTTAATTTAGTACTTTACCGATGCATGTTAGGTGGTTCGTTAGTGCAATTAGCGAGTAAATAGACTCTAGTATTTATTGAACGAGTCTCGAAAATTTTCCGGGTCCGTTTCGGCTTCCAATTAGGCATTACGGGCCTAAGTTGGATTTATTGGCATTTATTTATTATTTTTCGTAATTATTTAATTATTTATTTATTTTTCGAAAATTAAACCGGGATAGTCGATGATCGGAATTTTATGCTGATTGCGGTGATGCATTCTATTTATTTATTTGAGCTCTAATTTATGCTAAATTGATTTAATTGTGATTTTAGGATTTATTCCTAAATTAATTAATTTTGGTAATTAATTTGAAAATTACTAGGCGTCGGTATACAGCGCCAAAAATTTATTTTGGGACTATTGGAAATTGTGGGATAGTTAAAAGTGAAATTATTATATTTTGGCTAAGGCTAACCGTGTACCCACACACGATTATCTTATCGGGAATGGTAAAAGTGTGGAATTGGATGTATGTTTGGAAGGGTATACTATATCAGCCCACGGGCGATATGTCAAGCTTAGCAGAGAGTAGTATACCGGTATACTATATCAGCCTAAGGGTGATATGACAGCTTAGTAGAGAGTAGTATATCTTATCAGTTTAGATTGAGCAATGTTGGTATATTATATCAGCCTAAGGGCGATATGACAGCTTAGATAGAGAGCAATATACCTGATCATCTTAGAAGCGAGATATACTATCTATTTATCGCCTTAGCGAAAGGCAGGTTCCGATATAAGCGGACTTTATAGATGGTATGAGATGAGCCGACCAAAAAAGGGTTGTGATGACATGTAATTGATTGAGTCGATTGATTGATGAGTCGATCCGAATTGATTGATTGTTATGATTGCAAGTTTGTGAATTGAACTGCTTTGCAGAGAGGAATTGAGGCCAAGGTAAGTCCTCTGACTCGTGTTGTGCTTAGGCAGCCTTTAAGGCATATTGATTTCCTAATCGGGTCTTAGGGGGTAGAACTCGCTGAGACATCGTCTCACCTCGTTGTGGGATAACATTTCAGACCCATAGATGGTAGCACCTCCACGCCCTCCCATGCATTTTGATACACCTGAGGAGATAACAGAGATAGGCTATCACATTCCGATACACCATCACTCAGAGGGCCTTGAGCATGTATTGGTGAAATCTACGGTCTGGGTAAATGTGGGTGAACCCCAAAATGTGCCCCATAAATACTGGTCATGGTACCGCTATTACGATGATGGGCGAAGGGAGGGTCCTGTACCGGAAAGTGATGCACCTTTGTACGTTTTAGAGATAGCGTTCAGGGAAGGGGATGACAAATCCCAAGGGTGGATCGGTGGTTGATGCGAAGGACCCTAAGCTCGAGGGCGATTCTGACTCTCTAGTATACTCGGCGTGAACTCCAACTGGAGCGAGGAGGAAGGAGAGATCGTCGAAGAAGAGGAGGACCCGAGGAGATGGATCCGGAGGAGGATCCAGAGGAGAACCCCGAGGAGGATCCAGATGAGGATTGAACCCCCACCCTGTTTTGCAAACCTTGAGTTGTGAACTGATGTGTGATAGAGCCAACTTTTGTTAATAGTATTGTAATAGATACTATATGGTTTGCAATGTATAAAAGTGTGGTTGTGGTTTTTCAAGTTTGAAAAATATGGCCCTACTTTCTATCCCATTGTTTTATCGTCTAAGGATTTTATATCTGCTTCCGCATACATATTAAAATGAAAGGGTTGGCGATGTGTCCTGGGACGTCGCTATTTAATCGACCATGCTGGAATGGGCACGCGCCCGAAGATCGGGGTGTGACAAATTGCGTCGAAACTATTAGGATGGGTATTCTCTTTTCTAGGTACCTAATTCATGTCAAAACACCAAAATCATTTGGCCAAGTTAAAATTGAAATTATCGGTTAACTGGAGATAACAAAATGGTTCCCTTCAATTTATGGATTCAAACCAATTGAAAGGAGTTGATAGATAAGTCACATTTATTGCCACTGTACAGATTTCCTCTTCAAAAATTATTTCTCCAATCAATGTTAATTAAAGGGGGTCATGGAAAGAACATTAAGTTCTACCTACTATTGGACCCTCTATTCGTTATTGTCTTTATTTTGATTACCATTTGTTGTATTTGATTTGGTATTGTGATCGAGCATGACTTTGAGAGTCACGATAATATTACTAAGGAACGTCTTTATTAGAATAATTTTTCTTTATACAACATTGAATTGAACCATAGACAAACTTGGATTTGCAATCTGAAGTATCCAATCTCCTGGTCCTGCGGAAAGGAAAAAGAGTGTGGACGGCTTAGTCCGAGTGGACAGAACTTTGAATTGAACATCAACCATAACAGTTACCATCTTTCCCTTTTTCACCCCATGCTCCCTTTAGCGAAGAGACCTGATATACATGCTGTCACATGGCAAGTCGCCATGGTCGTAAGCTTGAATGATTGTATCACAGAAGTTCAGTATAAGTCACGACCAACCACGAGAAAGATGGTCTCTCAAGACTTCCCTGTAATAGTTATCTATGTGTTTAACCTACTCATGTTTATAGGCCGTTCTTTTTTCGGCCAACCAATATATTCATGTATCATGTTGGATACTTTTTAAGGGGTAACGAAACAACAGATAAACTAAATAACCTATATATGGTTCAATATAATGCGCAAGCCAGATTGACATTAATGCTTTATTACCATGTCCATACCTTCAGCACTCAAATCAGTAATATCTCAACATATATGACTGCTCACTTGCAGTTGCATTGACGTGTGTGCAAAGCATGTGACAAAAGGCTACAGGGATAATCTAACCATCAACACCAGGAGCAGAACTGCCGCTGCTACCCCACTTTTGAGTCACAGAAACTGGAGAATGGGTCAACTGCATATTCTTCAGTAGCTGGGAATTGTCGTAATGCGAAGGAGATGGAGCAAGGACACCTTCACCCTCATCCGCATAAGCAAATATGTCTGCAGCATTCTCATTGCATGCAATCGCCTTCAGTTCCTCCAAAACCTCATCCATTGGAGGTCTCATTTCCTTATCCTGTTGCAAGCACAGGAAAGCTAACTCGGCCACCGAAGTCGTCATCCTATTGATTTCGCTATCTGACTCAAATCCTAGATTTGGGTCCATCAATTCACCAAACGCGCATTTTTGAATCTTGTTTAAGCGAAGTCGGCCAAATTAATCTTGTCCCTTCCACAGCTGGCTTGGATGATACAAGCTCGATCAGAACAACTCCGAAGCTATAGACATCACTCTTCTCCGTGAGCTGGTAGCATCGATGGTATTCAGGGTCCACATAACCTGTAGTCCCTTGAGGAGCTGTTGAGATATGAGAGACATCATTGGAGAATAGCCTCGAAAGCCCGAAATCTGCAACTTTAACCCCAAAATTCTTGTCGAGAAGAATGCTATTTGTTTTCACGTCACGGTGGACAGTGTCAGAAGCGTGGAGGTAAGCCAATGCAGTAGCAGTCTCTATGGCTATGCCCATACGGATTTGCCAAGGCAATGTAGTAGAAGAGTTTGCTCGCTGGCCATGGATATGATCGGCAACAGTGCCATTTGAGATGTACTCATAGACAAGTAGAAGCTCACGACTGTGGCGAGAAGTGCAACCGTACAGAGACACAAGGTTTTTGTGTTGCAAACGGGTTAGGATCTCTACCTCATTCATAAACTGCTTTACCCTACGATAGTTACGCTCGTATAGGCGCTTCACTGCTACTTCCCGCCCATCTCGAATTTTTCCTGTTAAGAACATTGTAGAAAATGTCTTTCAGTTGAAGATCCCTTGGAGGAATAGTGAAGAAACATTTTCTCACCGTAGTAGACAGTTCCAAAACCTCCGTCTCCTAGTTCATTGGAAGCAGCGAAGTTGTTCGTGGCTTCTTCAAGTTCGGTACTGTTGAAAATGGGGACTTCAAAGTAGACATTGCACTCTTCCATGTCTGAATTGGACTGAGGATGTGAGGTGCTGTTTCTCGAACGGGACTACAAAGAAGCATTCTTCTTCTTCAAGTAGATCATATAGGACAACAGGATGATGGCCAAGCTTCCGATTCCAATACCTGATGCACCAGGAGATAATTAACAGTGTCCTATGTAGGAAAATACTTTTAACTTTTTATGCCGTTTCCTAGGACATATGGATTATGTTGGCTGGAAGCATGGACGGATAGTTGAGATCTTAAGGCGAAGTCAGAAGATTTTACTACAGCCGACTTTGATTTGATCAGCATTGTTTGATTGGTTTGCAGTAAAAACCAGAAAGGATACTTCTGCAATAAGGTGATCCTGTTTTTGTCGTTCTATCATGTCAAGCTGAGAGCAGATTGTCCTAGTTATATTTTGATTTGTTCAGGTCAGCGGAGGCAATGTGATAGCAGACAAGAAACTAAGAAAAAGGAGATCACCTAGTCCTATCTTCCAGTTCCACCACCGCCTTTTTCCTGCATGAAAGTTGAAAAGGCAGATTAGTCAACTGAGGGAAAGGATGCCAATATAGCCTCCATAGAGTCCATAGCTCAACTTTACATACTCGGACGAATAGAGAATGACAAAAGGGACAATAGCCATAGCCTGTACTTTCAGCAGAATCCTATCTGATCTAAAATTGGTGCACAACCTATCCCAACGTGAACGGCAGATCAAGTTCAAAATATAAAGTGCGGTAACTTATGTATGCCATTCATCATGAGGTGTGTCAACTACTTGTACATTTTATTGGCAAACAAGAGTCCTACATATTCATCTTCCTGAAATGAAAAGTCAGTTTAATTGTTATAAGATCTCCATTTTAAAAATTCTGCGAAAGTATTAATGAGGTTGCACAAATGCGAAATGATAGCTTAGCATAGAAAGAAAACATATATGCCGATTATGTATTATCCCACTCAAGGAAAGCTGGCATGGGAAGCGGAATCTGATAGGTTGAATGTGAGAAATGCACATAGAGCTATGGCGAGGGATTTCTATGGTTAAGTGCAATTGTATCTGTTCTCTCAAGTAATATCGTTAGGAACGATGCCTATAATATTTTGAGGATGACAAAATATTTTGAGTATACTAACATGTGCAATAGACTCTGCTGAAGATACTGGTAGATTCACATGAAGATGGCGTTCGCAATAGGACATCTAATAGTGTAGAATGACTTTCTCTAGAAGAGGAACAAGCTATTGGAAATGAGATATGTTGATAACCGGATGGACATTGCAAATGGCGAACAAGTTATTAGACGAGGAACATGCTGGATGCTCAAAAGAACCTTGTGGATAGTGAACAAACTAGAAAATGTGTGATTGTCGAAAAGGTCTGGATGGACCAATAGAAGAAGAACAAACCAAAGGACATGAAGATGTCATTAGGCTTGGTTGGACCTTGCGAACCTTGAACAAACTAGAAGGCATGTGGTTGTCGAAGAGTTTTGATAGACCAAAAAAAACTGTGTAGTCCACAGAACATAAGGATGTCATGCTTGAAGGTGCTTCAGTGGGTACATAGAAACTAGGATGGACCTAACTGTTGAAGGTGTTGTTGCTGTAGACGGAATATTGGTTATACTACAAGCCTCTGCAATCATGAAGGAAAGATGCACATTCTTTACCAATGTAATTTGAATTCAAATTGGTGTTACACAACTAATCTTAGGTATTGGAATCCACAAAAAGCGGACTAGAGAAGATCAAAACATTTTACCATATATGTCTGGGCAAGCAACAGAGGACGACAGGTTGTTGCACAAGCACAACCTACCTCGGGAAACTCTCTCTATGGAGCTGCAGAGTGAGTTCTGGAACGGTGGATGACACAATCAATGGCTACTCGTAAGATTTGAATTTCAAATGATCATTTGATATCTCGTGGCTATAAATTCAACTCTAGCAAGTAGTAGAGTTGGGGGAAACGAACAAGAGTATGCTGTGAGTTTTCATCATCTTGTTGTTCTTGTGTGTACAAGCTGTGTAAATCTAATTGCATTTTTTTGTGGAAGTTTGAGCATCTGTAATTAAAGAGTAGTGTGTGAAGTGTAGTGAAGATTGCTTGCATTTGTAGAAGTAGAACTACAAGCAGAAGAAGCATCTTCGGACGCTGTAATATCTCAAGGGTTAACATAGTAAATTCCAGCCCTGATTTGGGTTGTTAGAGTTGTGAGGGTGGAGTGGGCAAGCTCAATAGGCCAATTAAATAGACCAAAGGGAGATGACATTAGTAATAAAGCTCATCTTCCTTCTAACAGTTATAAAATTGTATCATTGTAGCAACTACATTCTGTTCAGGGAAGAGAATAATTTATGATGAACTTGTTGCATGAACCATTAATTTTTTATTCTAAAAACCTTACCGCCGCCCTTGTTGCAGTCCTTGGGATGATTGGTTCCATGTGGGCAATAGCACAGAAAGTCTGTGTCTTTTGATCGTCCACATCGGCCTCCACTTTTTTCACAGCCAGCACAACTCTCGCTAGTTAATAAATCCCATTCTAACCGGAACCCGTTCTCCAACAACTCCTTGTAGCCGACATCTTTGATAGTTTGATACGAGAACCATCCCTCCAGTTGTACTGGTATCACTGCGAATGACTGGCAAGCCGAACCTCGTTGATAGCAGGGGCCACTTGGAAGTTTTAACGCAACAGAGGTGTTGCATGTGCAGTTAGAAGTACAATTCACGGGTAATGTTGGGAAGGAAAAAGACGAATAGTCTGTGCAATTAAAGAAGAACATGAGATTTGGAAGAAGAGAAACACTTCTGTTTAGGAAGGGGTTCGTGGGAGCGAAAGTTAAGGGACGAGGAGCAAAGCAATGTGTATCCCTTGGGCTTACTAATTCAATGGAACTCTCTTTGTAAAAGATGTTTTTAACTGAGTAGTGAGCATACATAGTTCTTGTTCCTTCACAAGTGATATCAAATCCAGGGTAACCGCATAAATCTCTTCCTACTCCACGAATATAAAAGGGATAGCTTATATTTAGACAGTGGTTGCTCCCACAATCGCGGGGTTCACACGCTTCATACGACACTTCATCTGATGATGATGCGATAGGATCTTCTAAGATGGAAATAAAGAAGATGCAGAACACCGTGCAAACTAAGCCTTGCGTGTGAGTGTAGTGTAGACCCATCTAAGGAGGAGGAGGAGGAGGATCTGTTTGTTTCTTGACGTGAAAGTGAAAAGAAAGGAGGAGGAGGAGGAGGAGGAGGAGGAGCTGTTTGTTTCTTGACGTGAAAGTGAAAAGAAAGCCCTTGTTATCGGCAATCCCATCTAACCTCAATTGCTTAAACACAACAGTTGACTTGGAAAGAGGACAAGAAGACTAGAACAAGAGACTTTTGAGCTGGAGGAGAAGCTGTTTGTTTCTTGATGTGAAAGTGAAAAGAAAGCCCTTGTTATTGGCAATCCCTTCTAGTCTCAGCTTCTTAAACAAGACAGTTGACTTGGAAAGAGTGTAAGACATAAATAATTCATATGCGGAAGCCAAGATCGTTTATAGATAAACCTCCAGCCATTGTTTGCATTCACGTTCGTCGAATGTCTTGAAAAATCAAGAAAGTAATAGGCGCACTCTACTAACCAAATTTCCTCACGTACTGATGGTGTATTCTAAATGTGAGGATTTTGTGTTAGACCTTGTGATCACCCGTCGAAATGAAAGTACGTTCCTATTTATACATCGTCTCCCATCAAGATGGGCGGTTGTCATGAAAGGGTACGAAGCGTGGAGTCGAATAGTCGCAACTTTAAGAGAAAATTTGGGTCTAAAATGTGGGATCACAAAAAATAAATAACATTCTCCCACTTGATCCCATCATTTTCATCATACGGATCATTCAACTAATTCCACGAAAACTTTATGCTTAAAGAAAAGAAACAAAACACATGAATCATGGCGACATGTCCTCTAAGAGTGAGTAATATCTTCCATGTATCACAATGCACCTTATTTCTTTAATGTCAGCCTATATGTGACAACATATCTTAATGAATAAATCTCATGTTTATTCCAGAACCAAGGATAAATGTTATTCTCATAAACAACAAAATGTGTACACAAAAATTGAGAATCAACATTACAACTGAATAAGAGTTTCATACAACAAAAAATCGTTCATATGTCGACAAATCACATGATGGGACCTATTCCTATACTAGTTACATGATCCTTATACTTCATTGGTGGCATGCCTTTAGTTAAAGGATCGGCTATCATGAATTCAGTGCTAACGTGTTCAATGACCACTTTATTATCCTTAACACGTTCCCTTATGGCTAAATACTTAATGTCGATATGCTTACTTCAACAGCCACTTTTGGCATTTTTAGCCATAAAAACTGCAGCTGAATTGTCACAATATATTCTTAATGGCCTAGAAATAGAATCAACAATTCTAAGCCCAGCAATGAAACTCTTCAACCATACACCATGTGAGGTAGCCTTAAAACAAGAAACGAACTCAGCTTCCATAGTGGAAGTAGCAGTCAAAGTCTGCTTGGCACTTCTCCATGACACGGCTCCGCCAGCTAACATGAAAATGTATCCAGATGTTGATTTTCGTGAATCAACGCAACCCGCGAAATCCGCATCCGAATAACCGACCACTTCTAGGTTGTCAGTCCGTCTATATATAAGCATATAGTCTTTGGTACCTTGAAGGTATCTCAACACTTTCTTTGCAGCTTTCCAGTGGTCTAAACCTGGATTACTCTGATATCTTCCCAACATTCACACAGCAAAAGCGATGTCGGGTCGAGTGCAACCCCGAGCATACATCAAGCTTCCAACAGCGAAGCATATGGAATGTTGCACATTTGTTCCCTTTCTAGATCGTTCTTCGGGCATTGGTTTAAATTGAACTGTCACCCTTCACAATGGGTGCTATACTTGGTGAACAATCTTTCATCCGAAATCTCTCTAGGACCTTATTGATATAGGTTTCTTGAGATAGTCCTAAAATTCCTCGAGGTCTATCTCTATGGATCTTAATGCTAATGACATAAGATGCCTCACCCATATCCTTCATGTCAAAACTCTTAGAGAGAAATTGTTTCACCTCATGTAGCAACCCCTTATCATTGGTTGCAAGTAGTATATCATCTACATATAGCACAAGGAAACAAATTTTGCTCCCACTAACCTTCTGGTATATACATTGATCTATGACATTCTCTATAAAACCAAATGAAGAGATAACATCATGAAACCTTAAGTACCATTGGCGGGATGCTTGTTTCAAGCCATATATAGATTTCTTAAGCTTACACACCAAATGCTCACCTTTACTAGAGGAGAATCCTTCAGGTTGTTTCATGTAAACCTCCTCCTCTAGTTCTCCATTGAGGAACGCCGTTTTCACATCCATTTGATGTAATTCCATATCAAAATGGGCAACCAATGCCAAAATAATACGAAGAGAATCTTTCTTAGATACGGAGAAAAGTCTCCGTGTAATTGATTCCTTCCTTTTGAGTGAATCCTTTGGCAACAAGTCTAGCTTTATATCTTTCAATGTTACCCAATGAATCTTTCTTAGTTTTGAAGACCCATTTACAACCTATGGCCTTCGCATCATTAGGTAACTCAACCAAATCCCAGACTTTGTTAGATGCCATAGAACTCATCTATTCTTTCATGGCATTGTACCACAAATTGGATTTATCACTATCCATGGCTTGTGAAAACGTTTCGGGATCATTCTCAGCTCCAATATTGTAGTCAGACTCTTGTAAATACACAATATAATCACTAAGAATAGCCGATTTCCTTATTCTAGCAGATCTTCTCAATGTTGGATCAACATTCTCTTGAGAAGCATGTTGTTCAACGGTTGGTCAACGGTTTACGGTAATTGCTGAACAATTGGATCTATTGGATCAATATCAGCAGGTTGTGGAACTTCAACAATTGGTTGTTCAATAAGCGGCTGAACGAAGGGACATTATGAGCAACAATCAACCTTAAACTTGAGGTGGAAGGTTGAGTATCTGAATGATCTTCCTTAGGAACAAGATCTCTCGGTCGATCGCTCCCCACGATCAAGTCATTTTCAAGAAATTTAGCATTTCTTGATTCCATAATCCTAGTGGTATGAGATGGACAATAAAACCCGTATCCCTTAGACTTTTCGGCATATCCAATGAAATACCCACTTATGGTCCTTGGGTCAAACTTCTTTTCTTGTGGATTATAAATTCTCACTTTAGATGGGCATCCCCAAACGCGCACATGATGTAAACTTGGTTTCCAACCCTTAAATAACTCAAAAGGTGTCTTTGGAACAGCTTTGGTCGGAACTCGGTTTAATATGTACACTGCCGTCTTAAGTGCTTTAGTCCACAAGGATTTAGGAAGTTTGGAGCTGCTAAGTATACTACACACCATGTCTAATAATGTCCGATTTCTTCTTTCCGCTACGCCATTTTGGTCTGAAGAACCAGGCATAGTATATTGGGCAACTATCCCATGCTCTTGAAGAAATCTTGCAAATGGACCAGGCGCTTGTCCATCTTCAGTGTATCTACCATAGAATTCTCCACCTCTATCTGATCTCACGATCTTAATTTGCTTATTGCATTGTTTCTCTACTTTCGCCTTAAATACCTTAAAGGCATCTAATGCTTCATACTTATTATGAATCAAATAGAGATACATGTAACGTGAGTAATCATTTATGAAAAGATAAAGTATTTCGACCACATGAGTCCATATCCGGACTACAAATATCCGTATGTATGATTTCTAATATTTATGTACTCCTCTTGGCACCTTTCTTTGCTTTATTAGTCTGCTTTCCCTTTATGCAGTCCACACAAGTATCACAATCGGTAAATCTAAAGTACCGAGTACTCCATCATTTACTAATCGCTTAATTCTTTCTATGAAGATATGTCCCAATCTCCGGTGCCACAACATAGATGAATGTTCTTTCACAACACATCGTTTTATACCAGCTTTATCATGAACATGCATCGCATCATAATAGGCATTGTCTTGTAAATTAATTCGAAAAGACCATCGACAAAGTACCACTCCCGACAATTTCAGATTTAAATGATAAACAAAAGTTTGAATATGAAAAGTTAAAAGAGTATCCCAAAGGTACAAGTCTTGAAACTGAAATTAAGTTTCTAGAAAAATTAGGAACATAAAAGGTCTTTTCCAAATTTAAAACAAAACCACTATTGAGAACTAGTCTATATGTCCCAAGAGCTTCCACATGCGAACGCATCTTGTTTCTGAATAGATGCTTTGTTCACTTCCCACCGGCTTCTGTGGTTTTGAAAACCCCGCATGGAATTCGAAATATGGATTGTAGATCCAAAATCAATCCACCAAGTGTTGTGACTTACATCGGTCATATTAGATTCATAACAAACATAAGAGATTGGATTACCTTTCTTCTCGAGCCAAGCCTTAAATTTGACACAATCCTTCCTTATATGCCCCTTCCACGTCTACGAAGAAACACTTGGATTCTTTCTTAATGTCAGCTTGGGGAGGTATTTTACCTTTTCCCTTATGCTTGCCATACCCCTTATTCTTTCCTTGTGTTGCCAAATGAGCACTTTCTCCCAATTCCATAATCAGTCTTTCTTTCTCTTGTACACACATGGTCATGAGTTCATTAATTGACCATTTATTCTTATGTGTGTTATAAGAGATCTTGAAGGGTCCATACTTGTGACATCCCGATTTTCCGATTCTATTTTTAATAAATGGAGACGGGCATTTCGTTGGCACGCATATAGTTCTTTTCCTTGAGTTGGCCACTCATGTGAAAACTAGTCTATCGGGTGAAGTCAAGAGTTTCTAATGCATCGACTCGAGAATTTGACCGAGGCGACCTTTCGACCGAGCTAATCTGCAAGGGTCATTACGACACAAATAAAAATCGATTAAGGACCGGAGATAGGTCGACTCGAAAGAGGCATGTGATTGAGTGTGGGTGATTCCACCGGATCGCATAATCCTTGTCGATCGACACTGGACCGACTTTTCTATCGATTGGGTACCCTGTGTTCGTATTTGAAACCTTGAGATTACCCCGACAACCGAAAGTCGCCAATGTTTCAAAGATGTACATTGTGGCTTGAGATGATCAACCACGGTCGAATGCATGAAAATTTCTAAAGGCTACCCGGTAGGTTGGGCCGCACTAGTATCGTGCCAAAGTGAAATTAACCGTGGAATTGAGATCGAATTCAGAAATTGGAAGTCTGGGTGTGTCACAAATCATTTTAGGATCATTGACTTATCTTTAGAAGATTTTTCTACAAACCGAGATTTTGGCGGAAAAGCAAAGTAATGCCGTTTTTGTTCGGGATTGTCGAGGGCCGTTCTTAATCGTATCTTCGGGATGCAAGTTGGACCATTTGATGGGAAGATGTCGTGAGAAGGCCGAGGACACATGGGTTAATTTAATTGAGCTTCAATTGGACGGAATTGATTGAGAATTGATTGAATTAAGTGTACAAGATTTTAGGCCCCGGCGGAAAAATAAAATGGACCCATTGGAATGGGGTTGGGGAGATAGTGGAGAGTGATGTCACATGATGTCATGGTGGGCCATTTTGTGGAATTAAAGAAAAGGAAAATGAAAAGAAAAGAGGCCCTTCTCTCTCCTCCCTCTCTTCTTCCTCTCTCCTCCGTGCGATTCCTCCATGGTCTTCATCTTCTTCTTTGAAGCCCAGAAATTTCAGAGGAGAAGCTGCTCGTCGCCTGGAACAGCAGCGCCGCCCGTCACCGCCCCACGTCGCCGCACGCCGTCCTCGCCGTCCGCTCGCCGCCGTCGCAACCGCGCCTCGCCGCTCGGATCTCCGTCTCCCTCTCCTCTCTTCGCCATCTCCTTGTTGCTCGAAGGACCCAGCAGCGAGCCGGGGAAGCCTCGTCCGTCGCCGTCCGCCGTCCTGTCCCCGGAGTGGCCGAAGTCGCCGTCGCAAGCAAGCGAGGCCAGCAACCGTGCGCCTCCTGCTCGTTCCTGCTGTCCCGCGAGTCCAGCAGCGTTTCCAGATCTGGGGAAGCTCGGCCGGAGCCATCCAGCTCACCTCCGGCCACCGTGAGGCCCCGCCGTTGGCCGCCCGAGCTACCGCCCCTCTCCCTTGCCGTTCCTCCGCCCGATTAGGCTCGGATCGCCCTCCTCCGTCCAAGATCCGAAGTTGCAGAAAATGGGTATGCAGCGGCTTCGTGGCCCGTTTTGGCCGCCTTCCCGAGCTCGGATGCTCGGCCCGCTTTGAGGAAAGTCGATCCTCGCATCGTCCTCGTCGTTTTGGTCCGCTCGGCTCGTTAATCCAGTGAGTTTAACTCACTAAACCTCGCTTAGAGGGTTAATCATGCTTTAGGTGTGCTTAGTTTATGTTAATTGTGATTAGGTGGTTAGTTTGATTTATTTAAGTGTGGAGTAGTATATTTAATTATCAAGTGGATTAAGAGATTGATTTATGTTAAAGTGTGTTTAAATTTAAGGGTTAAGTAGGTTTATTTTTAAAATAAACCTTGATGTGACATAAAGGAATTTACTTTTGATTTATTTAAATATTTCGAAATTATTTAATAATTTAATAATATATCATTATTCGAAATTATTAAAATATTATTATTTAATTATTTTCGGAATAAATTTAATTATTTATTAAATTCCGAAAATTTTGTCGGACCCTAGTTGCCCGAATTTCGTGCCGGTCGCTACGGTGCATTCGGATTTTGAAATTGACGATTGGATATTATAAATTGAGTGTGGATTTCGAAAACTATGGATATTATTATTTAATTAATTTTCGGAATAAATTTAATTATTTATTAAATTCCGAAAATTGTCGTTGGGACCTTATTGGCTCGGGATTTCGTGTGATCGCTGTTGTGCATGTAGAATTTGAGTTTGATGATTAATTGTGGCAAATTGAGTGTGATTGTGATAAATAGGAATTCCTTATAGAATCCTAAGTGTGGAAATTGATGGGAAATTGGCCGTGATTAACCACCTATTAGAGGTCGTGCCTAGTGAGGCCGTGATTAACCACCGATTGGAGGTCGTGCCTAGTGAGGCCGTGATGAACCACCTATGAGAGGTCGTGCCTAATAGGGCCGCGATGAACCACCTAAGAGAGGTCGTGCCTAATGGGGCCGTGATTGACCACCTATTAGAGGTCGTGCCTAGTGAGGCCGTGATGGACCACCTATGAGAGGTTGTGCCCGGTGAGGCGGGATGGACCACCTATGAGAGGTCGTGCCCGGTGAGGCCGTGATGGACCACCTGATTAAAGGTCGTGCCGAGTGGGGCCGTGATTGCCACTGGTTGTTAAACATTTCTATAGGGCCGTAATTGAGAGCAATGATTGATTTGCTAGAATGACATGTAATCGGCCAAGTCGATTGATCGCTGAGACGATCCAAGTGGTTGAATTGTGCTGATGATGTGATTGTATCTCCGTTGTTGAGTTATTAGAATTGCACGTGGTTGAATTATATAATCTGTGCTAACCTGCAGATCAAGGCTAATGCGAGGTAAGTCTTACGTGTGATGTGGCTAGGCCACAGGGCGTATTTTCTTTCTAATAGGGGTTTAGGGGTTGAACTTGCTGAGACATCGTCTCATCCCGGTTGTGGGATTAAAATTTCAGGTCCACCAGTGGACGGAGCGAGTGGATACCTTTGGTTGGCCTTGAGGAGTTGTGGAGATGAAGTTAGGAGGATTGGAGAACGTATTCGACTTGTAGGTCGTAGGACAGTTCCTTTTTAAGAGCCGGTCTTTTGTAGACTTTTGGCTGTAGGCTTACATACGTAATTCTGTTGAATTATGAAATTGATATGTGGTGGTTTTGCTTCTGCTTTTCTATCCCGTATTTTATTGTCGGGGTTTTATAGAACGTTCCGCATGCGTAAATAAATGAATGGGTCGGCGACATGTCTCGGATGTCGCATGTTTGATCGACCGCGGAGTGGGATGTGCGCGCGCTCGGGGTTCGGGCGTGACATCCTGTTTAAGTGGTATCGAGCATGGTTTGTGTGTGGAGTGATAAGGTGCGATGAGTCATGGGATAGTTAGTAGGAAAGGCTTTTAATATCTTTGATGCATGTGAGTGATAGCTGATTGGTAATTTGTTTGTGGGGTCACTCAGATTCTAACCTGATGTTGGAATTGGAAAATAGGCGTCTATAAAGAGCCTATAGGATGAGTGACCAGGAGTGGAGGACTCCTTGGAGAAGGTCGATGGACCTGTACCTCGGGGTAGGATGCTGATAAGAGTCGGTACCCGAGGTAGAGCGCAGGCTTAGACCAGCGCGAGTGTGAGAGTACCGCCGCAAGTCGGTACTTGGAGTGTAGTAGCACCGAACGATCTTAGGTTCGTGGGATCGTTCAGGCGCTAGTGTTTCTTGGAAGCTTGTTGGGTCAGTAAGTTTAAGACCGAGCCGTTGATGTTGCTGTTGTTTCTACCGCTGCCAGTGTTGTGACTGTTGTTGTTGTTCTTTGCTGTTGAGGCCTAATCTGGAGTTGTGATCGAGGATCAAGCCTCGTATCGAGTCAAGGTTCGGTTTAGACGAGAGATGGAAATCGATTGGGGAGAAAGGCCGATGCCGGAAGAAAGGTGCCTGTTTCACCTAACCGGAGAAGTAGAATTGGAAAGTCGGTGCTCGGCTCAATCGATGTGTGTCGTGTACGTAAGAAAAGAAAGGGATTTATTCCATACGTAAGAGAGACATGACTTGCTACAAGGGACGCCGATGCGGCCATTTGATCAAAGATTGTTTGTATAGACAGATGGAATCACAGCTGTTTTAGCTTCGTCACCGTCGTTGATAAGACGAACCGAGGAAGCATGCTCGGGATGTTCAATGGGAGTACTTGGAACGGATCTTAGTGCAAGGAAAGGTGCATGATGTTCCTTGATGGCGAGGTAAAGGACTCACCGATTGTGTGCCGAGTTTGTGGAAAGAGGCATGAGTCAGCCTAGTGTCGAGTAAAAATGGAGCATGAGTTGAATATGGCCAGCACGGCTATCGAGTTAGGAACTGTCCGTGTAAGTTCGGGAGAGCATAAGCACTGTTACTGCAGAGAGGACGCCACTAGAATGGCTAGAGGAGCATGAAGGGATCGACATGCATCAATCAGAAGAAGAATGTTTTTGAGATATTTTTATTAGAGTAGCGCAACAGAATTTTGAGTGAAGGTTGTGGAGTTTACGTCGTTGTAATTAAGTAATAGGAAGATGAGTCCTTGACTATAGTTGTACCTGATGGGTTTGCTTATGTATGACTTGGAAGTCATTTATGAAAAGGTCTGGCTCGAGGAGCTCTCTGCTGTTATGAATCGTGGCAGTGATATAATTCAGTTTGTTCAATTAGGGTATGAAAGTTTTGAATTACTGAAAGTTGAAGAGGAACTTCAATCCTTGTTATTCGTCACTAAAGATGACCTGGTTCTAGTTGATGGTTACCAAATTTACATGGCAGTTGTAATGGATGCGTCAGTTGAGGAGCCGAATATGGAGAATATAATCGTGGTACATAAGTTTTCTAAGGTATTTGCTGAAGAATTGCCAAGTTTGCAGTCAGAAAGAGAAATGGAGTTCGCGATTGAATTAGCACTCGGAATAGAGCCGGTCCCTAAGGCTCCTTACCGATAGTGTTACCCGAGTTAAAAGGATTGAAGGTGTAGATGTAGGAAGTGTTGGATAGGGGATTCATACCACCCAGTGTATCACCTTGGGGAGCACTGGTTTCTATTCATGAAGAGGAAAGTTGGTTCGTCGTGTTTGTATGTCGATGTCCCTCAAGATCGACTGGAGGCCATGGTATCATTAGTTGAGGATCAGGAAAAAGGGACATGCCGAAGTTAGCATCTCGTACTCAATATGGCAATTATGAGTTCGCTGTAACACCGTATGGTTTGATGGACACCATAGCTATTCGTTTTGGTCTAATGAGCAGAATGTTTAAGGGTACTCGAATCAGTCTTGATCGTGTTCATTGAAGTTATCCTAGTGTGTTTAAAGAGTGCTGAGGAGCACGAGAGACATTAGAAGATGATACTTCAGACCTTGAGGACTCTTCAATTTTATGCTAAGTTTAGCAAGTGTGAGTTTTGGATGACTCGTGTTGCGTTCCTAGATCACGTGATTTCAGGCGAAGAAATCTCCGTAGACCCCATCTCAGATTAAAGCAGTGAACAGTTAGCCGAGGTTAACTACAGTGACAGAGATTATAAGTTTTTTGGGGATTAGCAGGATATTACCGAAGATTTAAGGAAGGGTTTTCAGCGTCAGCGTTCCAGTTGATTCGACTACTAAGGAAGTAAGGAAAGTTCGTGTGGTCAGATAAGTGCGAGTGCACCTTTCAAGAGCTTAAGCAGAAGCTGACTACCGCACCTGTGCTGATCATTCCATCTGGTCCTGAAAGTTATGAGATCTGCAATGATGTGTCGTTTGAAGGATTTGGTTACGTGTTGATGCAGCAGGATAGGATTGTGGCATATGCGTTCCGTCAGTTGAGGCCTTGGGAGTTGAATATGAGACAGCGTCGCTGGATGGAACTCATTAAGGACTATGACTATGATATTTTGTGTCACTCTGGAAAGGTGAGCAAAGTCGCAGATGCACTGAGTCGAGAGTCCTTAGTTGCGCAGTGGGTACTCAAGGATTGGATCTTATTTGAGAAAGTTCGAAATTTGGCTTTCAAATCTAAGATAGGCCACTTTTTGAATCCTATGACTACCCTCAGAATTAAGTCGAAAGTTCATATCGTAATCAAAGCGATTCAGTGGACAGATTCAGAGATTCCAAAGATCACCCAGAGGATGCGAGAAGAGGAGAACTGATTTTCATATTTCTGAGGACAATTGAGTGTACCTGATGGTACAGAGATTAGAGAAGAGATCTTATCGGAAGCTCGTCGTAGCAGCTTCAGCGTTGTCTAGATAGTACGAAGATGGGTCAGAATTTGCATCAACAGGATTAGTAGACCGTTGTGAAGACGGATATCACTGACAGGTCCCAGGTGTCAGATGTGCTAGCAAGAGAAAGCACGGTTTTGCAATTCGAAAGGACCTTTGTAATCTCTCGAGATCCCCGTGTGGAAGTGGGATCGCGTCACAATAGATTTTTGTGACAGTCTATCGAGGAGTTAGTGTGGTAATAATTTCATTTCGGGTAGTAATTGTGACTGATGAAATTAGCCACCTTGTGGTGGTGCAGAAGGATCTTGATTGGATTAGGCATGCAGAGGTGTTTGCACATCAGATAATTCGTTTGCATAAAGTGTCAGTGTCAGAGTTATGTCAAATCTTGACCGAGGGTTCTCGGTTTGTGATCGGTCGGATAGTTCATTTTCAGTCGGTGCCGAGCAGAGTATTCAGAACTTCGGTTGGTTGAGTTGAGGTAAGAGATCAGAAAATTGCAGGTGCAGAGTCGGTTCAAAAAATTAGTGATTCGGTTGCGGTTATCGGTGACGGATTAAGGACCGCTCGGAGATGCCGGGAAAATTTACGCGGTAAAGTGTCGAAAATCTTTGAATTTTTTTAGATTGAGAATCATGTTCATCCTTGGATGTCACCTAGGATAGGGACATCTCGGGTTAAGAAAGGAGAGCCGAAACTGTTTAAATGGCGGAATATTTCGAGTTTGAGATCAAAGGAGAATTTTGGCTTTAAATGGAAAAAGAAAGCGGTTTGGGACACCGTCGGCACCTCTAGCCGAGTTGGTATCCGGGATGAAGCTCGTCGGTCCGAAGTCGGGAGTTCGAATCCCGACGCGGCGGTTAGCCGCTTAGTGGAAAAAAAAAATAATAAAAAGAAAAAAGAAAAAGAACCAAAATTTTTGCAGCTTTCATTTTTGTGAATTTGGACAAGTGCTTAGCCTTTTTGGGATTCAAGAATTGGTTTGGCCAATTTGGAAATGTTTCGTCGGCACCGAGGATCTTGGATAGCAGTGCAAAGTAGAATGAAGGAGCAGAATTGATGAGACGACAATACCCCACCATTTTGAAGAAGAATTTTAATGGTTTAAATTTCGAGGACGAAATTTTTATAAGAGGGGAAGAGTTGTGACATCCCGATTTTCCGATTCTATTTTTAATAAATGGAGACGGGCATTTCGTTGGCACGCATATAGTTCTTTTCCTTGAGTTGGCCACTCATGTGAAAACTAGTCTATCGGGTGAAGCTGTTAAGAGTTTCTAATGCATCTGACTCGAGAATTTGACCAGGAAGCGACCTTTCGACCGAGCTAATTTGCAAGGGTCATTACGACACAAATAAAAATCGATTAAGGACCGGAGATAGGTCGACTCGAAAGAGGCATGTGATTGAGTGTGGGTGATTCCACCGGATCGCATAATCCTTGTCGATCGACACTTTGGACCGACTTTTCTATCGATTGGGTACCCTGTGTTCGTATTTGAAACCTTGAGATTACCCCGACAACCGAAAGTCGCCAATGTTTCAAAGATGTACATTGTGGCTTGAGATGATCAACCACGGGTCGAACGCATGAAAATTTCTAAAGGCTACCCGGTAGGTTGGGCCGCACTAGTATCGTGCCAAAGTGAAATTAACCGTGGAATTGAGATCGAATTCAGAAATTGGAAGTCTGGGTGTGTCACAAATCATTTTAGGATCATTGACTTATCTTTAGAAGATTTTTCTACAAACCGAGATTTTTGGCGGAAAAGCAAAGTAATGCCGTTTTTGTTCGGGATTGTCAGAGGGCCGTTCTTAATCGTATCTTCGGGATGCAAGTTGGACCATTTGATGGGAAGATGTCGTGAGAAGGCCGAGGACACATGGGTTAATTTAATTGAGCTTCAATTGGACGGAATTGATTGAGAATTGATTGAATTAAGTGTACAAGATTTTAGGCCCCGGCGGAAAAATAAAATGGACCCATTGGAATGGGGTTGGGGAGATAGTGGAGAGTGATGTCACATGATGTCATGGTGGGCCATTTTGTGGAATTAAAGAAAAGGAAAATGAAAAGAAAAGAGGCCCTTCTCTCTCCTCCCTCTCTTCTTCCTCTCTCCTCCGTGCGATTCCTCCATGGTCTTCATCTTCTTCTTTGAAGCCCAGAAATTTCAGAGGAGAAGCTGCTCGTCGCTGGAACAGCGGCGCCGCCCGTCACCGCCCCACGTCGCCGCACGCCGTCCTCGCCGTCCGCTCGCCGCCGTCGCAACCGCGCCTCGCCGCTCGGATCTCCGTCTCCCTCTCCTCTCTTCGCCATCTCCTTGTTGCTCGAAGGACCCGGCCGAGCCGGGGAAGCCTCGTCCGTCGCCGTCCGCCGTCCTGTCCCCGGAGTGGCCGAAGTCGCCGTCGCAAGCAAGCGAGGCCAGCAACCGTGCGCCTCTGCTCGTTCCTGCTGTCCCGCGAGTCCGGCGCGTTTCCAGATCAGGGGAAGCTCGGCCGGAGCCATCCAGCTCACCTCCGGCCATCGTGAGGCCCCCGTTGGCCGCCCGAGCTACCGCCCCTCTCCCTTGCCGTTCCTCCGCCCGATTAGGCTCGGATCAGCCCTCCTCCGTCAAGATCCGAAGTTGCAGAAAATGGGTATGCAGCGGCTTCGTGGCCCGTTTTGGCCGCCTTCCCGAGCTCGGATGCTCGGCCCGCTTTGAGGAAAGTCGATCCTCGCATCGTCCTCGTCGTTTTGGTCCGCTCGGCTCGTTAATCCAGTGAGTTTAACTCACTAAACCTCGCTAGAGGGTTAATCATGCTTTAGGTGTGCTTAGTTTATGTTAATTGTGATTAGGTGGTTAGTTTGATTTATTTAAGTGTGGAGTAGTATATTTAATTATCAAGTGGATTAAGAGATTGATTTATGTTAAAGTGTGTTTAAATTTAAGGGTTAAGTAGGTTTATTTTTAAAATAAACCTTGATGTATTATAAAGGAATTTACTTTTGATTTATTTAAATATTTCGAAATTATTTAATAATTTAATAATATATCATTATTCGAAATTATTAAAATATTATTATTTAATTATTTTCGGAATAAATTTAATTATTTATTAAATTCGAAAATTTTGTCGGGACCGGTTGCCCGAAATTTCGTGCCGGTCGCTACGGTGCATTCGGATTTTGAAATTGACGATTGGATATTATAAATTGAGTGTGGATTTCGAAAACTATGGATATTATTATTTAATTAATTTTCGGAATAAATTTAATTATTTATTAAATTCCGAAAATTGTCGTTGGGACCTTATTGGCTCGGAATTTCGTCTTGATCGCTGTTGTGCATGTAGAATTTGAGTTTGATGATTAATTGTGGCAAATTGAGTGTGATTGTGATAAATAGGAATTCCTTATAGAATCCTAAGTGTGGAAATTGATGGGAAATTGGCCGTGATTAACCACCTATTAGAGGTCGTGCCTAGTGAGGCCGTGATTAACCACCGATTGGAGGTCGTGCCTAGTGAGGCCGTGATGAACCACCTATGAGAGGTCGTGCCTAATAGGGCCGCGATGAACCACCTAAGAGAGGTCGTGCCTAATGGGGCCGTGATTGACCACCTATTAGAGGTCGTGCCTAGTGAGGCCGTGATGGACCACCTATGAGAGGTTGTGCCCAGTGAGGCCGGGATGGACCACCTATGAGAGGTCGTGCCCAGTGAGGCCGTGATGGACCACCTGATTAAAGGTCGTGCCGAGTGGGGCCGTGATTGCCACTGGTTGTTAAACATTTCTATAGGGCCGTAATTGAGAGCAATGATTGATTTGCTAGAATGACATGTAATCGGCCAAGTCGATTGATCGCCGAGACGATCAAGTGGTTGAATTGTGCTGATGATGTGATTGTATCTCCGTTGTTGAGTTATTAGAATTGCACGTGGTTGAATTATATAATCTGTGCTAACACAACGAGATCAAGGCTAATGCGAGGTAAGTCTTACGTGTGATGTGGCTAGGCCACCCGGGGGCGTATTTTCTTTCTAATAGGGGTTTAGGGGGTTGAACTTGCTGAGACATCGTCTCATCCCGGTTGTGGGATTAAAATTTCAGGTCCCTGGTGGACGGAGCGGCTGGATACCTTTGGTTGGCCTTGAGGAGTTGTGGAGATGAAGTTAGGAGGATTGGAGAACGTATTCGACTTGTAGGTCGTAGGACAGTTCCTTTTTAAGAGCCGGTCTTTTGTAGACTTTTGGCTGTAGGCTTCTGTCTGTAATTCTGTTGAATTATGAAATTGATATGTGGTGGTTTTGCTTCCTGCTTTTCTATCCCGTATTTTATTGTCAGGGGTTTTATAGAACGTTCCGCATGCGTAAATAAATGAATGGGTCGGCGACATGTCCTGGGATGTCGCATGTTTGATCGACCGCAGTGGGATGTGCGCGCGCTCGGGGTTCGGGGCGTGACACATACTGTTGTGGGAGAGTGTTCAAAATATAATACACAAGGAAGGATTCAGATATCTCAACCTCAAGGTTCTTAAGCTGAGCTGCAATGTTCCTCATTTGCATGATGTGCTCACGCACACCTCTAACACTAGTGAGCTTCAATGATGAAAACTTCATAATCAGGGTCATGGCATGCGCCTTTTCAGAACTTTCAAACTGCGCATCTATGGCATCCAATAAAGCCTTAGCATTGCTATGCTGAGAAACTGAACCACGAATACTAGGAGATATCTTAGCTCTTATAAACATGACACAAACGCGGTTGGACCGCTCCCATTGGTTATAAAGAGTTATCTCAGCTGGAGTGCTCGAATCAGTAGGAGCAGGTGGTTCGTCTTTCCTTATAGCATAGTCAATGTCCATCCACCCTAATTGAAGAAGAACTGACTCCTTCCAAACTTTATAGTTCTCACCATTCAATATAGGAACATCAAACTTAAATTCAGAGAAATTCACAGGTTGCGAAACTGCATATCAAATAATCATGCTTATGTCACAAAATTTGAGGCAAATATAAATAAATCATGTTTTACCAATGTAAACATGTCACAATATGAATCACATAACGTAAAAACTACCTGTGGGCTAAGTTTTTAATTTAAATAGATTCATAATTACTTCATGAAGAAACTACCATATTATATGCCTTTTCTTAATCCCTGTGGGTAAATTAAGGAAATAATATGATATTTCTTCTTAATTAATCACATTAATATAATGAAAATTCCTGTGGGATAAAATTCATCATATTAATATAATTAATTACAATCAATGTCCATTTCTAAATATGATCCGAAGGCTCTTAATATATAATTTAATTAATTAAAGATGCTGTGGCTACTCTCTAATTAATTAATTATATGAATCATTGGACATTAAATTTCATGCATAAAATATTCATAACAATGCATGAAATGACATAATAAATAAATACATCAAGGGCATAACAGTAAATAAATAAATTGGCCAAGGGCAAGATTGTAAAAACATAAAAATTTTGGGACAAAAATGTAAAAGACAGCCGCGGTTGAAGACGACGGGCGCGTGCCGAGCACGTGCGCGTCCAGCGCACAGGCGCGTGCTCGGCACGCGCCAAAATCCCCGCGGGTGCATGCCCCGCACGCGCGCAACGGTTGCCGCACGCGTAAGAGCGCGTGGCGCGTGGATTCCACGCGCCTGCAACCGCAGCGCGCGCGTGGGCTCCACGCGCCTTCTTCCTCGCGTGATCGAAGCATTTCTTCGCCGTTTTTCGCCGTTCCGCGCGGTTTCGCCGGCCGTTTCTTCTCCGGCAGCCCATTTCATAAAAAAATAAATAATGGGTTTTGAAGAACATGCCGGCACGATCACATGGGTCCAGGTTTCGGCAAAAATGATTAAAAATTGGCCCCAAAATCAAACGAAAATTTCCCAAAACACAATTCCTTCAACCACCGCGACTTCCGCTGCCCGATTAGCCTCCGGCGAACACCGATATGCCGAAATAACTCATGACTAATATTCCTTACGGCGGTGCGACCGTGCGGGTCCGAAATCGAGGGGTGGGTCGCCGGAATTTGCCCGGAATTTTGGGAGTTTCTCTGTTGGCCTCAAAACTCGAGTTACTATTCATATTCCAAAAGCCCGAAAAACACACCAAAAATTTGAGAAAAACAAGGCAGAGGCATTAACATGCTCTGATACCAAATGTAAGACATAAATAATTCATATGCGGAAGCCAAGATCGTTTATAGACAAACCTCCAACCATTGTTTGCATTCACGTTCGTCGAATGTCCTGAAAAATCAAGAAAGTAATAGGCGCACTCTACTAACCAAATTTCCTCACGTACTGATGGTGTATTCTAAATGTGAGGATTTTGTGTTAGACCTTGTGATCACCCGTCAGAAATGAACATACGTTCCTATTTATACATCGTCTCCCATTAAGACGGGCGGTTGTCACGAAAGGGTACGAAGCGTGGAGTCGAATAGTCGCAACTTTAAGAAAAAATTTGGGTCTAAAATGTGGGATCACAAAAAATAAATAACAAAGAGGACAAGAAGACTAGAACAAGAGACTTTTGAGCTGGACGAGAAGCTGTTTGTTTCTTGACGTGAAAGTGAAAAGAAAGCCCTTATATTGGCAATCCCTTCTAATCTCAACTGCTTAAACACGACAGTTGACTTGGAAAGAGGACAAGAAGGTTAGAACAAGAGACTTTTGAGGAGCCAGAGACACCTGAGGGAGCAATGTCATCCATCACTTTAACTCCTTGACGATGAGAGGTCAAAGAAATGTGAAGACCTGCAATTCGTGAACTTGCACAATTCTTGCCCTGATTGACAAGTTCTTCCAAGAGGTTTCTACTTTTTTCATATATCCTCTCAAGTTGGATCCTTTACAAGAGGATGATGAAAAAAATAGAAGACCCAGAAACTTTTACCCCCTGTTATGCTGATTAAAATCAAATCAAATAAGTAAAATTAGGAAAATAAGTTCAAGAAAAAAATTAGCGGGTCTTTGACAATTAGATGTCTCTGTTTGAAAATTAATTTCAAAGAAGCAACAGTAGGAGTTAGTTCTAGGAAACAACCGGAAATTCCAGTAAGGTAAATATCGTAAACATAATTAGCAGGAATAACAAAAGCTATTAACCTACCAAGAAAGATTCCGGAGATGGTTTTTATACGTAAATGTAAGTCAACAATTCAAGCATTCATTATTGTAAAATCAAAAAAACAAAAAATAGCAAGATAATAAATAAATAACAAATGGAAAAGAGATAAAAACGAGGTTTTCTTTTTCAGTGTGGGCTCTTGAACCTTTTGAATAAGCCTTAACCCATAAAATTATCTCGCGTTTAATTCTTCAATATAAATTCCGATCCTTGTTGGCGACATTTCTGGAACGCCCTTGCTTGGATTTTTCACTGTTCTGAGCTAGAAACCAGGCTTGATAAAGGTGAGTTCAACATTTCTTACTCTCGGTCATAGTTTTAGAATGAAAACACAAACTGAGACTGCATACACTGTCAATCTAGAATCTGAAATGATGGAGGCCGAGTTGATGATTTAGGTCTCTGTTAGCGGTCATTGTGATGGAATGAAATGAGTCGTTGCCGTGCTGTAAACTCATATATAAACTAAGCAACTACACTGCCCACCATAATCGCGTCCATAGAGATTAGACCCTGATCCTGACCTGTTTTCAGTGTATCACACATGATTGCAACTTTTTGTTGGTGGAAAAGTATGATTTGGTTCTGCTTATTATCTCCACCGTGACCAAATCTGAACAATATTTCTTTTATTGTGTTTGCTTGGTGATTTTACGTCTTCCAGGTGGGTTCGATGGCAATCATCAGCGAGAAACCGCTCAAAACCGCTCAAAATGGTAAGGTAGATTCAATTAGCTGTACCTCACCTCTTGTGTTACTTTAGGCTTCCACTTTTTCTTGTACATGCACCGGTCATATCTTTGATATGTAGACAATGCTGGTGAAACCAAGATGAAGAAAAATTAGAGCGTAAAGCTATTCGTCAAACTCTGTAGAAATCATGGTGGGCTGAGATAAGAATGGATGATTGAGAACTGAAAGTCCATAAGGAACGAGAGCAATACCATTTAAATGTTACAGCAGGACTTGTTTATTCAATTCAGAAATTCCTTATTTGGGAGCTGAATTTGATTAGGATTCTTCTTGTCTACATTTCAGGTAATTTGGTTTCCACACTTGGTCAAAGTTCATATTCTTTTACTCATATGATGCGTCACATCCCAAAAACTACAGGGATTGGGTTGACGTGACCATCCTTTCACCCAAAGGACGGAGCCTCAAACCATACCTAAACTCTACTTTCAAAGGTTCTCATTGATGACATTCTCGCCACTAGCTGCTAATCAAAGAACTTGGAAAGGTTTGAAAATAGAGAGGTTAGCAACTACAAACTCAGTGAGCAATGCATATCTCTTCTAAGCAGATCATAATTCATACTATATAATCCATGGTATTTCATAGTATGCATTTTACAAACTCTAAGAAAAGATGTTGTATAGCTCCTTGGTTCAAAAGTTATATTACATCTTATCTATTACCAAAAAAAAAAACTCTAAGAAAAGATAGAACTATTTACTTGGATATGCCAAAACCAAACAACAAGGCTCATTCGAATCAATGAACTAGCATTACTATCATATAAGCGAGAAATAATATCAAAACCAAGTAAAACGCTATCTCAAGTAACAGCTCGACTAAACTATGCATAGAACGATACCTACGTGCTAATAAATCGCATATCAATAGCGATTATTCAAGCCATCCGCAATGCGGAGCTTGAGCATGAAATTTGGTTATGCCATAACTTTCTTCATCAAACCCCTTTCCAAACGTTCTTGTAGTCAATAGAAAACTCTTTCAACATACTACAAGGATCCCAACTCGACCGTTCCAAAATCAAGCCAAAAACGGACAAAATATGGCCCCGAAGTTGCTGGATGCGCACTGTTCATCACGTGCGGGAAATTTTGAAATTTTGTTCCGGACAAACCGTAAGTTCAAATCAAGTTCTGTAAAATATTACGGCTCCATAACACTCTAGATTATCATTTCTATATATATATATATATATATATATACGCAGCTCAACAACTCAAAAATTAGACTTCTCGGCTCCAATCTCACAAAATTCCGAATTTCAAGCCCTAAGTCCAAAACTTCTCCGATTAAACGAATGAGAGGTGTGAGTACTTACTGGCATTATGTAATCGAGTTGGCTTGACGAGGTTCCCATGATGCCAACACGCAAAGCCCTCTTTCCTTTCTTCTTCTTAGGAATTGCTCAGTCAGATCAGAGGCTGATTAGCCTTTAAGCGGCTCCTATATCCATTTGGTACGTCTCTTGAGAAGATGTAAGAACTACTCTCTGAACAGTTACATTAGTGTCAGTGGTAGGAAGGCAGTGCTTGAGCCGGTGATTATGTCAATTGAAGTTTTCAAACCGATACCATTACTCGGAGCTTATTTGGTGCGAAATGCATTTATGTATCGTCTACTAATATTGTCAAGCAAAGCCACTAGCTGATCACATGCTTAAGAGAACGTGCCTAAAGATAAGAAGAGTATAGTAATACAGTAGCAGTGGAGTAATAAACAGACTAGAGTCTAGCTAAATGTATAAAGAATCCCTTTTTGCCTGTGATTAAGACTCCTAGCACTAGCCATTGAATCTATAAACAGTCCGGCCAATGTCTTATATTTGCGCCGCTTGCATGGATGTTTGGGGGGTACAAATTTTTGCCAAGAATCTAAGGGCAGTTAAAGAGATAACCAAAAGTTCTGTTGCACATTGGATAGGACTCGTACTCGAATGTTTATTTCTAGACCTGTCCTCCTAAATAGGCCTGCCATACCAATAGAGAACCAATTGTGTTTGTAATGACCCGATCTTGCGAGGGATGGGCCAAGAGCACTCCTTATGAGGATGGCGATGGGGATAGGAATGAATTGAATTCCACATCACTTGAAGACGGTGAGATGATGTGCTTTATAAGATGTGGCACCATTCTTAACTACCAATGACACATTCTAAAATCGTGCATGTTTCGGCCCAAAGTAAAGTGGGGTCACAGGTCGGCCCTCACAATGGTATAGAGCCAAGCCCAGCCGGAAGTGTGTGGTTCAAGGACAAATTGGGCGGAAGTTGGTGGCCTTGTAACAACCCAATCTTGCGAGGGATGGGCCAAAAGCACGCTTGTGAGGATGGCGATAGGGGTAGGAATGAACCGAATCTCCAGGAATGAACCGAATCCACATCATCTGGAGATGGTGAGGTGATTTGCCTTATAAAATGTGGCACTAAATCCCACGTCATCTGGAGACGGTGAGGTGATGTGTCTTATCAGGTGTGGCACCAATCTTAACTATCAACAATGTATTTTAAAGCCATGCGGGCTACAGCGCAAAGTGGACAATATCATTGGCAAGTAGGGCTAAGCTTCGGCCCAAAGCGGACAATATAATTGGTAAGTAAGGTCAGAGGTTGGCCCTTATGGTATTTGCGTCCTCCCTAGGTTGCACATGGATGTGTCAATGAGGATTGAGAGTGGTGACACGTGCATGGGATGGTTGTGGGTATTGGGATTTGAACTATTGATCGCATCGAAACTACTAGCGATGAGTTTTCTTCTTTCTCTTGTATTCAATTATTGTGAAAACACCAAAAATCATATGGCCAAGTTAATATTGAGATTATCAATTGATTGAAGAGAACAATATAGTTCCCTTTAAGTAATGGATTGATGAGTGTTCTCCTTTCTCTCGTACTCAATTATTGTGAAAACACTAAAAATCATATGACCAAGTAAATTTGAGATTATCAATTGACTGGAGAGAACAATATAGTTCCCTTCAAGTAATGGATTAAACCAATTGAAAGAATTTGATAGAATAGTCACCCTTACTGCCACTCAAGATTTCCCCTCCAAAAATTACTTCTCCGTCTATCTCGAGTAAGGGCGGTCATGGAAAAAATATTAAGCTCTACGTACTATTGGACCCTCTATTCATTATTATCTTTATTTCAATTATCACTCATTGTATTTGGTTTGGTATTACGACCGTGCATGACTTTGAGAGTCATGATAATATTACTTGAGGAATCTCTTTATCAAAATAATTCTTATTTATACAACATCGATTGAAAAATAGACAAACTTGGATTTGCACTTATGGGGATCCGGTCTCCGATCCCTATGGAAAAGGAAAAGAGTGGGGGCGGATTAGTTCGAGTGGAGAGAACTTCATATTGAACATCAATCCTAATGGCCATTCCCATCTTTCCTTTTTTCGCCCCCATGCTCACTTCAGCGAGAGACCTGATGTACATGCTGTCGCAAGGAAAAGTGTTAAAAAATCATAAACCTTTTGGATTTGTGCTAATTTAGTTATAAACCTTTTTTTGTGCTAATTTAATCCTAAACATTTTCACTTGATGCTAATTCGGTCATTTCTGGTTAATTTTGGCTGGATTTTGCTAAATGGGCATCGACCGACGACGTGGTATGATCGGTGCTAACGTGGACAACTTTTAATAATATTTTAATATTTTTATTTTCTTTTTCTTTTTATTTTTTTTACATTTTTCCTTCTCCTCCTCCGTCCTCCAGCCGGTCGTCGGACCTCGGTGATCAGCCGGAGGCGACGGCCAACAAGGTTAAGGTCAACCTCGCCGGCCACTAGCGAGGCTTCCCGGAGGCCAGTGAGGTCGAGGTCGTTGAGGTCCAGCGATTGGCTGGAGGAAGGAGGAGGAGAAGGAAAAAGAAAAAGAAAAAGAAAAAAAAAAAAAGAAAAATATTAAAATATTATTAAAAGTTGAACACATCGGCGCTGATTGTGCTACATCGGCCGGCTGGTGCTAGTCGGCAAAATCGGGCCAAAATTAGCTAGAAAGGATCGAATTGGCACCAAGTGAAAATGTCTAAGACTAAATTGGCACCAAAAAAAGTTTTAGGATTAAATTGGTATAAATGCAAAAGGTTTAAGCCTTTTTTAACACTTTTCTCAGCTGTCGCATGTCAAATCACCGTGGTCATAAGCTTGAATGATTGTATCACAGAAGTTCAGTATAAGTCACAACCAAGCATAGAGAATGATAGTACCTGAATACTTCCCCATAATAATTATCTATGTGTTGAATCTGCTCATGTTTATACGCCTTTTTTTTTTTTTTCGCTGACCGATATATCCATGTGTTAGGTTGGATACTTTTAATGGAGTACGAATGGATAAACTAAATAACCTATTAAGGTTCAATATCATGGGCAAGCTAGATTGACAAAAGTGCTTTATTACCATGTCCATGCCTTCAGATTTCGACCCAGCCTTTAAATCAGTAACGTCTCATCATATATGACTGCTCACTTGCATTCAGGCGTCTGTAAAGTATGTGACTAACGGCTACATGGATAATCTGACGATCAACACCAAGAGCAGAACTGCCGCTGCTACCCCATTTTTCAGTCGCAGAAACTGGAGAATGGGTCAACTGCATATTCTTTGGTAGCTGGGAATTGTCATAATCTGGGGAAGATGGAGCAAGGACACTTTCACTCTCATTCGCATCAACAATTTGTCCGCAGCATACTCATTGCATGCAATCGCCTTCAGTTCCTCCAAAACCTCATCCACTGGAGGCCTCATTTCCTTGCTCTGTTGCAAGCACAGTAAAGCTAACTCGGACACCGAAGTTGTCATCTTATTAATTTCGCTATCTGACTCAAATCCTAGATTTGGGTCGATCAATTCACCAAAAGCGCATTTCTGAATCTTGTTAAAGGCGAAGTCAGCCAAATTAATCTCGTCCCTTTCTCTGCTTAGGTCCACAGATGGCTTTGATAATACAAACTCGAGCAGAACAACCCAAAGCTATAGACATCACTCTTCTCTATGAGCTGGTAGCACCAACAGTACTCGGGGTCCACATAACCTGGAGTCCCTTGAGGAGCGGTTGAGATATGAGAGACATCATTGGGGCATAGCCTCGAAAACCCAAAATCTGCAACTTTAACCACAAAATTCTCGTCGAGAAGGATGTTATTTGTTTTCACATCACGGTGGACAATGTCAGAAGCGTGGAGGTAAGCCAATGCAGTAGCAGTCTCTATGGCTATGCCCATTCGGATTTGCCAAGGCAATGTAGTAGAAGAGTTTGCTCTCTGGCCGTGGATATGATCAGCAACGGTGCCATTGGAGATGTACTCATAGACAAGTAGAAGCTCACGGCTGTGGCGAGAAGTGCAACCATACAGAGACACAAGGTTTTTGTGTTGCAAACTGGTTAGGATCTCTACCTCATTCATGAACTGCTTTACCCTTCGGTAGTCACGTTCATATAGGCGCTTTACTGCTACTTCCCGCCCATCCCGAAGTTTTCCCGTTAAGAACATTGTAGAAAATGTCTTTCAATTGAGGATCCCTTGGAAGAATAGTGAAGGAATATTTTCTCACCGTGGTAAACAGTTCCAAAACCTCCGTCTCCAAGTTCATTGGAAGCAGAGAAGCTATTTGTGGCTTCGTCAAGTTCGGTACCATTGAAAATGGGGACTTCAAGATAGACATTGCTCTCTTCCCTATCTGAATTGCACTGAGGATATGAGGTGCCGTTTCTCAAATGGAACTTCAAAGAAGCATTCATCATCTTCAAGTGGATCATGTAGGACAAGAAGATGATGACCAAGCTTCCGATTCCAATACCTGATGCCCCAGGAGATAATTAACCTGTTTCCCATATAGGAAAATGCTTTTAACTTTTGTGTCGTTTCCTACGACATATGGATTATGTTGGCTGGAAGCATGGACGGAAAGTTAAGCTCTTATGATGAAGTAAGAAGATTTTGGCACAACCAACTTTGATTTGATCAGCATTGCGAGATTGGTTTGCAGTAAAAACCAGAAAGGATACTTCTGTAATAAGATGATCCTGTTTCTTTTGTTTTATCATGTCAACTGGTGAGCAAATTGTCCTAGTTATACTTTGGTTTGTTCAGGTCAGCAGAGCCAATATGATAACTAGAATAAAGGAAGTTACCTAGTCCATCCACCAACGTCCTTTTCCTGCATCAAAGTTGAAAAAACAGATAGGTCAAGTGAGGGAAAGGATGGCAAAATAGCATTAATAGGGTTCATAGATCAGCTTTGAATACTCGGATGAATAGAGAATATAAGAGGAAAAATTGCCACAGCCTGTACTTTCATCCGAATCCTATTTCATATAAAATCAATGCAAAACCTGAGAACGGCAGCGAGTTCCCAATATTATGAGTAACTCATATTTGCCATTAATAATGAGGTGTGTCAACTATTTGTGCATTTTATTGGTAAACAGGAGTCCTATATATTGATCTCACTGAAATGAGAAGTCAGTTTCCCTATTATAAGATGCCTATTCTAAAGTAGGAATCTGCAAAAGAATTCATGAGGGTGCACCATGCAAAATGGTAACTTAGCATAGAAAGAAAACTTGTATACCGATTGGGTATTATCTCACCGAAGGAGATCCAAAATGGGAAGTGGAAACTGATAGGTTAAATGTGAGAAATTCACATAAGAGCTATGGCGTGGGATCTCTATGGTTAAGTGGAATTGGATCCGCTCTTTCAAGTCATAATGTTAGGAAACATTTATATGATATTTTGAGGATTACAAAAGAAGTATACTAGCATGTGAAATTGAGTGTGCAAAAGATATCTTTGTTACGAAATTGCACGTTGATTCTAGAAAAATAATGCTTGCAAACAATTCGCCAGGCAAAATATAATAACAAAAGAACATAATCAAAAGAACACGCCAGAAATTTTTTTAACGAAGTTCACCCAAACCTAAGCTACGTCTCCGCATAGGGGCACTCTATGAATTTACTAGACTTCGAAAAAGTTGGAATACAATGATGATCTTCTTTCAAAATTAGGGCGCAAAGAGATTGAGAACCCTTGTAAAAAAAAAAAACTTAAAAAAACTAACTTTTTTCTTCTCTCTTTTTCTTGCCTCTCTATTTTCTTTTTAGCGTCTTGATAACTAGTGTCTTGCCATCGCTAATATAAAAGTATCACTTTTAACCTAAAAGCAAATTTGATAAAAAATGACAAAAAAAGCCCCTAAAGATATTTGGCTTCATCTATAACAATCTCCCACTTGAAGACAAATATACTCGAGCACCAAGCAACTTTGCATCCATTTTTTAAAAAACTAGTATTTGAAAAACTTGTGCCTCTGCGATACTCTTCATCAATCAACATGTAGTAATGCCAATGGTAGTAGTACAGAAAATATGCTTTTCTCTGTCTACTACCTTAGTCAACATGTCAACTGAATTCTTCGAGCCATTAATCTTCTGTAACTTTAACTCATTATTTTTTAATGCTAATCTGATAAAGTGATAATGCTTCTTGATATGTCTAGTCTTTGAGTAATAAGCTGCATTCTTTGCTAAGTGCCTTTGTGCTTCGACTATCGCTCCACAGTGTACTGCTTGACTATTTTTGATGTAGCTCCTCCATATAATCTTGTAACCACATGATTTCCTTGGAGGCTTCGTGATTGCTAAGTATTCTACATCTGTCGTCGATAAAGCCACTACTTTTTGTAATTGAGATACCCAACTCACTGCGGTACACTGCAAACTGTAAAGACATATCCGGTAGTACTCTTACCACTATCTTGATCACCCGAATGATATGCATCTACATAACCACTGCAACTTTAGAGATATACCACCATAACAAAGTGAGTAATTGAAAGTACCTGCTAGATATCTTAATATCCATTTCACTGCATTCCAATGCTTTCTTTTGGTTCGCATATATCGACTCACAACTCCCATTGCCTGTGCAATGTCTGGTCTCGTGCTCACCATGGCATACATCAAACTCCCCACTGCTGATGCATATGGAACTACCGCCATCTCATCTTTCAAAGCCTAAGTACTTTGACACATATCCTTGGAAAGTTTGAAGTGACTTACTAAAGGAGTTGCAACTAGTTTTGCCTTGTTCATATTAAATCTCTTTAACACCTTGTTCACATAGTCTTCCTGCGATAGTCATAATTTCTTATTTTTCTTGTCCCCGATGATTTTCATGCCTAAAATATTCTTGGCCTCTTACAAGTCTTTCATAAGCAAACAGTGATGATAACATATTCTTCACTTTTACAATTCTCTTCATATTGGAACTAGCCACTAGCATGTCATCCACATATAAAGAGAGATACACAGTGTCACCATCGTCATACTTGTGAAAATAAACACAGTGATCGGACTCACAATGTGTAAATTTTTTTTCTTTTATGAAACCATCAAATTTTAGATACCATTACCGTGGAGCTTGTTTCAAGCCATACAAGATTTGCTTCAAGCGACATACCATGTGCTTCTTACCTTTGACTTCAAAACCCTTAGGTTGTGCCATGTATAGTTCTTCATCTAAGTCACTTGTATAAAAACGTTGTTTTTACATCTAACTGCTCAAGATGAAGATCCTCCATTGCAACTATACTCAGCAGAACTCTACTTGATGTCATTTTCACTACATGGTGAAAATATCTCGGAGTAGTCAATCTCTTCTTTTTAAGAAAAGCCCTTGACTACAAGTCTCGCCTTGTATCTAATACTACCATATGCTTCATTCTTAATTATGTACACCTATTTGTTTAATAAAGTTTTTTTTTTTTTTACTTGTAGGCAACTTGGTCAACTCCCAAGTTTTGTTTTGAAGTAACGAGCTCATCTCGTCTTTCATAGCACATTCCCACTGCAAGTGAGATGTGTCCACCTTTGCCTCATTGTAAGTCTCCGGTTCCCCTGAATCTATATATAAGACATGGCTCAAAACAGTATTAGCTGATGGATCAAAAATTACTTTTGGCTTTCTCACATGTGTAGACCTTCTCAAGACAGGTACTTCAAGGTTGTTAGTTTGCTCCGAGTCACGGCGTTCCTCTTGAACTACCTTCTCACTGATAATAGGCTTATCTTGAACCTCTCTTTCAAGTGTACTTTGATCTCTGGAAACATCTTCACGGGCATTGTGTCTAATTCAACATATTCTGGTTGTACTACCTTCTCATGCTCTGTCTGACGATACTTGTACACCTTTTCTTCATGGAATACCACATTCCGACTACGGATGACTTTGTTATTCTCATAATCCCAAATCCTATAGTCATACTCGTCGCCACCATATTCGATAAAGACGCACTTATGGGACTTAGCATCAAACTTTTTCCTATCCTCCTTGTCAATCAAAGCATATGTAATACAACTAAACACCTTTAGAAATGAATAATTAATCTTTTACGTGACCACCGCTCTTGTGGTATTTCTCCATCCAATTTGATAAGATAAACAATTGCATCAACTGTGGCAGCCCATAAGTGTAGTGGGAGACCCGCATGTAGCCTCATGTATCTCGCATGTTCTAGAATAGTCATGTTCATCCTTTCAGTTACACCGTTCTCTTGAGGAGTTCTAGGAACAATGTTTAACCCGTGTATGCCTTCTCGACTCAAATATTCTGCAAATTCCTTACTCGTGTATTCACCACCATTATTAGACTTCAAAGCTTTAATCTGATAACATGTCTCTTTTTCTACCATGGTCTTCCACATTTTGAACATCCCGAATACTTCTAATTTTTCTCTAAGAGCATAGACTCAAGTCTTCCTTGTCGCATCATCAATGAAGGTGACAAAATATCTCTTACCACCATAAGAGAGTTCCTGAGCTGGTCCCCATACATCGGTATGAACCAACTCTAGCTTTTGGCCTTTATTTTGTCACCCATTCAATTGAAAACTAACGACTTTTTATTTTTCATAAATGCAACTCTCACAAAAATCTAACACAACTTTTTGCAAACTTGGAAGTAATTTCCTCAAGTGTAACTGCTTTACACCTTTTTCACTAAGATGTCCCAAACAATAATGCCAAAGAGTAGACAAATTACCTATAGCCATGGTAGTTGCAACCATATCATTGATATTGTCTCCTTGGAGAAGGTGAAGTGTATCCGTTCGCTTTTCTTTTGCTACTACTCTTGCCCCTAAGGTTATCTTCCATTCTCCACATCTAAAGGTTGTTACCAAACCTTCTCGGTCAAGTTTACTAGTTGAAATCAGATTTTTTTTTTTTTTTTTTTTTTTAATTCTGGAATATGTCTAGTTTCACGCAAAACTAGACATCATCCACCTGAGATGTTCAAAGTCACAGTTCCTTTCCCAACAATGGGACACATGTGGCCGTTTCTCACAACTACTTGTTCGAAATCTCCACTGGCATAATCATCAAATATATCTCTTTGCGAGATGCAATGAAAAGAAGCACCGGAATCAATTCACCATTTATCTGTCATCAAGTCAAACCTTGCAGAAAAACACAAATTATCTAGCAAAAGATTCATCGCTAACCACATTAGCTCCTTGATTCTCATCTTGCTGCTTCTTTTTGTAGGCTTCACACTAAAATCTCCGATGTCCGATTTGGTGACAAAACCAACATTCATCTTTGCAACCTGTCTCTTACCCCTTGATTGTCATTTGCCACGCCCACTAAATTTTCCTCTACTTTTACTTCTTCCACGGTTCTCCATTGCGATTGCTGTTGAAGATAAAGATGCAGAAAAATTATCTACACATAAGACTTTCATTCGCATCTCTTCATCCATGATACTACTCACAGCATCATCAAGAGTTAAATCATCCTTCATGGTGCTCGAAATTCCCTACACTATGGTATTGTAGCTTTCTAGAAGAGAACATAAAAATAATAAAGCTTAAAGCTTCATATCTAAATTAATGCTTGCAGATTCCAATTGACTTATGACTTGCGTGAAACTATTAATATGCTCTGCCACAGAACCTCTATCAGATAACTTCATATTAACCAGTTTCTTCAACAAAAATACCTGATTTGATGTGGACGGCTTCTCATAAATATTCGTTAGAATATCCATGGCTTCTTTTGTAGTTTTTGCTTTCGTAATGTGGTACCCTGTCTTTTCATCAACCGTAGATGAATCACACCTAATGTCTTTCGATCAAGAATTTTCCATTCGGCTTATGCTTTGTCGGGTCCACTTCCGCCATTTTGGGTTTCCAACCCTCAAGTGGTGCATAAAGATCTTTTCGGTAAAGATAATCCTCAATTTGTAGTTTCCACCATCCGAAATTCTGCCCATCAAACTTATCGATTCTAATTTTATCTTCTGCCATACTGTTTGCTTTCAATCGAACGTTATCGAAAAACCCTCGATGTTCTCGATTGGCCAACCAGGCTCGATACCTATTGTTACAAAATCGCACGTCAATTCCAAAAAAATAACACTCGCAAACAATTCACCAAGCAGAATATAATAATAAAAGAACGGAATCAAAAGAACACGCCAGAAATTTGTTAATGAAGTTCACCCAAACCTCGGCTATGTCTCCGCACAGAGGCATTCTACGAATCCACTAGAATTCAAAAAAAGTTAGAATACAACGAGGATCTTCTTTCAAGATCAGGGCGTAAAGAGATCGAGAACCCTCATAAAGAAAAAACTCACTTTTTTCTTCTCTCTTTTTCTTGCCTCTCTATTTTCTTTTTCAGCATCTTGATGGGTAGCGTCTTGCCATCGCTAATATAAATGTATCACTTTTAACCTAAAAGCAAATCTAATAGAAAAGATAAAAAAAAAAAAAGCCCTTAAAGATATTTGGCTTCATCTATATACATTTTTATGAAGACGGAGTCAGCAATAAGACATCTAAGAGTGTAGAACGGCTTTTGTTTTGTAGCAAGTGACCAAGTTATTGGACATGAGATATGTTGATGAGTGGATGACCCTGTAAATTGTGAACAAATAATTAGACAAGGTATATGTCGATGTTTGAAAGGACCAAGTGGATGGTGAACAAGGATGGTGAACAAACGGAAGGACGTATCATCATAAAAAATGTTTAGATGAACTAATAGAATGTGAAAGAACTAGAGGACAAGAAAACATCAATAAGCTTGGATGGACTTTGCGAATGGTGAACAAATTAGAGGGCGTGTAATCATTGAAGATTTTGGATGGACCAAGTAGAATTGAATAGTATACAGAACATTATGATGTCAATTCGTTCGAAGGTAGCTATTGCAAGGAGAACAAGCTTGGCATGTAGAAGCTTGGATGGACCTGACTACACAAGTTGCTCTCACTACAGATGGACTAGTGGTTCTACTACAAGCCTCTGAAATTCTAGAGAGAAGATACTCTTTATCAATTTGATCTAAATTCGAATTGGTGTTCTATGGCTGGTCTTAGGTATTGGAATCCCAAAAAACCGAGCTAGAGAATATTATAACAGTTTACCATATTTGGGCACGCAACCGCTGCAGAAGCATAATTGACTATTTTGAGAAATTGTCTTCGTAAACCTACATAGTGAGGTTTTGAGACCGTAGATGGCACACCAATGGCCACCCGTGGCATTGGAATTCCAAAATGGTCGTAACAAAGTTAGGGAAATGAAAAAAAGGATAATTGCACAATGGTCTCTAAACTTTGATCAAACGTGCAGTGTTCCTTAACTTTTAGTAAATGTTCAATTTAGTTCTTAAAGTATGTGAAAATGTTCAATATCATTCTTCCATTCATTCAAGTTTAGGCACAATATTAAACATTTCCATATAGTGCAATAACTATATTGAACATATACTAAAAGTTCATGGACCACATTAAATATATTAAAAGTTTAGGGATGACTTGCACATTCGATTGAAGTTCAGGGACTATATTAAATAAATTAAAAGTTCAGAGATCACATTATATATTGAGTTAAAGTTTAAGGATTATTTATATCATTTTCCTTTTAAAAAAGGAGCCTATGCTCTAAGTGTCCATCATCTTGCCGTTTTTGTGTGTCGAAGCTGTTAAATGCGATTACATTTCTTTGTAGAAATTTGAGTGTACGTAATTAGAGAATAGAATGGTAAGTGTTGCGAGGATTGCTTGTATCTGTAGAAGCAGAGCTATAAAAAGATGGGGAGCGTAACATCTCAACGATTACACAGTCAATTCCAGCCTTAATTTGGCTTTTAGAACTGAGAGTGGAGTAGGCCACGTGAGTAAACCGGAAAAGAGAGATGATCCAATTGATAAAGCACGGCGTGCATGACTTTTGTTTATAAGATTCGTACCATCATAATATCCACATGCTATTCAGTGTTCAAGGAAGAGAATAATCTATGATGAACTTATTGCATGAACCGTTAATTCATAATGTCACGCCCCGAACCCCGGGCATGCGCACACCCCTTGGCAGTAGATTAAAATGCGACGTTCTCAGGACGCATCGCCGACCTTTTCTTTTTATCTTTCAATTAAACACATGCATAAGCGAATTAAACAAACGCCAAGACAACCAACCAACACAGGCATAGTCAAAACATGCTAACGCTTTTTCACAAACACACTTTATATACATGCCAAGTTAACCCTACAGGTTCATATACACAAGTGAGTCTTAAAAAGAAACCCCTAGGCAACCTACACTTCACTAGCGACAAGGTCGGCCAAAAGGTGTCGCATCTCGCGCCCACCAATCCACACTCGGCAGAGCTCCACGCTACGGCCCTGAAAAAGGGGTAACCACGACAGGGTGAGATAAATCTCAGTGAGTCAAAACCCTAAGCCTCGATTAGGATGCAAATTCACTCGAGGCAGCCTAAACAAACATTACACACAAACTTACCTCAGCTCAGCACGTCCCTGCATATTATTTCATCACATATGCATTTATAAATATCACAATCATACTTAATAACCGTAACACCTCATTTTCATTCACAACCAAATAGATGGATCCCAATTATAAGGTAAAACCGTTATGAGACATCTAGGGGCGTGCAAAAGAACCGGGATCGAGACCAGACCACCCAGAACCGAATCGGAACCGCCCGGAACCGGTGGTTCTTGAGGGAACCGGTTCGGTTCTTGGTTCCAATTTATGGGAACCGGTGGGTACCGATCCGGTTCCTGGTTCCATGGGTGGATCTGTCTACCCACCCACCCAGACTGGACCGATTAATTTTTAATATTAAAAAAATTTGAAATTACTAATTAACAAACCCAGAGCAAGCAGTGCACGAACCCCCTTGATGGTTCTCCTTCTTCTTCTCCTCCATCATCATCTCCAACGCCAAATACTCCGAGGTCCTCCTTTTTCCACCCCAAAATATCTCGCGCGAAACCCTAGCTCGATCGCGATGGCCTGAAGAAGAGCGCGTGAGCTCCGTTCTCGTTGAGTCGAACAGACGAAAGTGAGTCGAACAGTCCCAAGGATTGATTGAGCTCGAAGCGCCTCTCTTTTTTCGTCTTCTTAATTGAAGAGCTCTACTGAAATGAGCCTTCTGATGTTCAAATTTCCTTTTCGTGAGCGGCCGTTCTCCTGATTTTCGTCAGTGGAAGAATAGGAAGCTAGGTGGGTGAATGAATTTGGTTTCGCATGCGTGATAATTTTTCCGGTTCTGCTGTCCGAGAGTTTTTGCTCCTCTAATCCGTTTCTTCACCAGGAGAATGGTGTTGCTTAGTTACGAGCTGTAGTAGTTCAGGAAAAGATATCATTTTAGTTTGTAGATCAACACGATATTTTGTAGTTATATGGCTGCATATTGCTAGCGTATGACTTATGAGGCTAATTATTATTATGAGACCAATTCCATAGATCCACCCAAGAACCGGACCGAACTGGCAGTCCGGTTCCCGGGTGGATCCATGCAACAAATAGGTGGATCCTGGTTCCAATTTTTGGGCTGGTCCTTAACGAGGCAGTTCCCGGTTTTAGGTCGAGAACCACCCGCCCGGACCATGCACACCCCTAGACACGTCCTATACCGTGCCATACAATTTTGTCCCATAATCAGGCGTAGCTATCACAACCACTCAGGCGTGTTCCAGTTATTACGACCCATCGGCCACGGCCAACTCAATAGTCGGCGGTCATCCGGCATAACCGGGCGTCCTCCCACTCTGTCGGGCACGGCATCGTCTAGAACCCCCACCTAGACGACATTCCACTTTGAAGAGCTTCGTTCTGAAATCCATCCGCGAATGGCAACATCTATCATCCTCCGCCCAGACGGCATTCCACTGAGGAGCATTGTCCCACGTAATCATACGCATTAGGACGAGTTTCACTTAGTGATCACACGCACATCCATACTTGGCCAAGAACACTGTGCTTTGCACTCAAATACCTCAATTTCAAATAATGGACTTGGCCAATTTTCATCGTATTAAAAATTCCCAGTAAAATAATTGTACATGGTCACATATTTAAATTGAACCATTAAACATAGTACACTCCCACTTTAAAATTACACGACTTTATATAATACATAACAATTGGCTAAAAAACCGACACTTGGCATTTTTCTATTTAAATGCCCATAAAATCGAATTTTGCAATAAAAACCAATAACCTCCACCAAACATTCAATTGCACAAATGAGCAATCAATTTCACATATAAATTCATCTACGACGATTAGCATGAAATTTCACTAAATGGCTAATTCGTCACAATTTATGCTAATTATAATTAAATAAATAAATAACAATTAATTAAATAAATACAACTTAATTAAACTAACCACGGTTAATTAAACTAACCACAGTTAATTATCCTAACCATGGTTAACTAACTAACCCAAGTTAACTAAACTAAACTAACCAACCTAACTAACTAGCTAACCTAACCAACTAACCTAACTAATTATTTACACTAACTAGGATTAACACTAATCCTAATTAATACTAAACTAACCACTTAGTGCAATTAACTTCCTAATCTGGGATTAGGGAGCTAACTCATCGGAATCCGATAGCGATGGCGGCGCGACAGTGACCAAGACTCGAGGCTACTGCATCTCCAACGGAGGACCGACCCGGGGTTGAAAAGCAGCCCGAGACTCCCGCTTGGAGCTACTTTGGGTGGTTCTCGGCTAAGCTGGTTGGGGGAGTTGGGCGGCTAGTCGGTGCAGCTAAAGTGGCTGGACGGCGAGCTGGATGCGGGGACAGCGTGGCTGGACGAGCAAGACGGGCAGAGCTGCTGTGGCCGGTGGCTAGCGGATAGAGGTTGGCAAGTCTAATCACGGGGCTGGACGGATGGCGGCCAGGCGGATGCGGCTTGGGTGGTGCAGGCGGCTAGCAGCAGACGGCCAAGCGAACAGCGGGACTGGCGAACAAACAGAGCTTGGCTGGATGGCTGGTCGGTTTAGTGTTGAAGCAAGGGAGTGGAAATGAAGAAGAAGAAATGAGGAAGAAGAAGGCAGAAGCTACTAGTCGACGAGCAGGGGTGCGCATGCTTGAGGGAAGGAGAGGGAAATGAAGCCAAGCTTGAAGCCAATCAAATGGCTTGTAAAATATCAAGCCACTCAAGTGCTTTGACCACAAAGTCTTCAGCCATATTGTCAAGGCTTCATCCAATGGCAATTTTCCTATCAATTCTTCATAAACAAACTCTTTTTGGTGGCCAAATATCCCTTCAAGGCAGCCCATACGAATTTCCATAAATTCTTTTTGCCAGAATTGATTTTTCCACAATTTTTCAGGCTCGATGAAATTTCTCTGAAAGATGAGACGAGATCCTAAAAATAAATCGTGACATGCTTGAACGTCCGATTCCCAAAACCGAATTCAATTTCATGGTTAAAATCGATTGAACGCGATTTTAGTACAACCTAACCTACCAAATAGCTTTCAGCGATTTTAGCGTGTTTGACTTGTAGTCGATAATTTTCGATCCACATTTGTACATCTCCCACTTGTAGACAACTCTCGGCTGTCGTAAAAAATCGCAAGGTTTCAATTACGTGTCCCAGTATAAAATCGACAGAAAATCGGGTTAGTGTCGTTCGACACGAATTTCGCAACCACGCGAATCACCCGCAATTCAATTACATCATTCTATCGAATCGACCTATATCCGATCACTAATCGATTATAACGGTATCGTATTGACCCTTGCTAATTATTATGGTTGAGCAGTCGATTTCCAATCGAATTCTCAAGTCTGTTGCATTTATATCCCTTAACGGCTTCACCTAATAGATTAGTTAACTCGTGAGTGGTCAACTCAAAGTAAAATGACCATGGGCACGTCGACAAAACAACAATTTTCTATTATTGAGACCGGATCGAATTTCAGGATGTTACACATAACTTTAAAAACCTTATCACCACCGCTATTGCAGTCCTTGGGATGATTGAATCCATGTGGGCAATAGCACAGAAAGTCCATGTCTCGTAATCGTCCACATAGGCCTCCACTTTCTTGACAACCAATACAACTATTTTTAGTTAATAAATCCCATCTTAATTTGAACCCCTTCTCCAACAACTCCTTGTAGTCAACATCTTCAATAGTTTGATTAGAGAGCCGTCCCTCCAGTTCTACCGGTACCCACGTAATGAACCGGCAGAATCCACTTTGTGGACGAGGGAACGTCGCATTAAAAAGTAAAGCAACGGAGCCGTCGTATCTGACGTTAGAAGTACAATTCGGAGGGGATATTGGGAAGAGAAAATAAGCATTCGTGCAGTTATAGAAGAACCATGGTCTATAAAGAGAACCACAATTCTTTAGGAAGACGTTTTGGGGAAGAAAACAGAAGGAACGAGGACCAAAGCAAGAAGTATCTCATTGTAGGAGATGCTTTTAACTAAGTAGGGACCATACATAATTTTTTTCCTTCACAAGTGATGTCAAATCCAAGATAACCGCATAAATTCTCTTCCTCCTCCAGGAATGTAAAAGGGATAATTTATGTTCGAACAGTGATTGCCCCACAATTGCGGCTTTGCCAACTTCATATGACACTTCATCTTACCACGATGTGAAAGGATCTTCTAAGATGGTAATGAAGAAGATGTAGAACACTTTGCAAACTAAACCTTGTGTGTAAGTGCAGTGTGGATTCATCTCGAGATTTTGATTTGGCTTTAGTCTAGAACATATGGAGTTTTTTTTTTTTTTCTTTGGGATATCGATGTTGTGGATTGGGATCAAGTAGAACGTATGGAGTTTCTTTTTTTTTTTTTTTTTTCTTTAGGATATCGATGCTGTGTGATTTCTGACGTGAAAGTGAAAAGAAGGCCCTTGTTATTGGAAATGGAAGAAGAAGAAGAAGAAGAAGAAGAAGAAGAAGAAGAAGAAGTGATTTCTGACGTGAAAGTGAAAAGAAGGCCCTTGTTATAGGAAATTCTTTCCACACTAGTCTTGTGAAAGCAGCTACTTAAACACGATGGTTGACTTGGAAAGGGGACAGGAAGACTAGAACAAAAGACTTTTGAGGAGCCAAGTAGATACAATCAAGGGAGCAGTCACCCATCACTTTACCTCTTTGATGATGATAGGTCGGTCAAATGTGTAGACTTAGCGAACTTGCACAAATCTTGCCCCCATTGACAAGTTATTCCTAGAGTTGACTCCTATTTTCATGTATTACTCAAGTCGGATCCTTTACAATAGGATAATTAAAAAAAAAAAGATCCAAAACTTTTATCCCTTGTTATGCTTATTAAAATCAAACCAAATAAACAAAATTAGAAAAATGAATTCAAGGAAAACAAAATCAATGGGTCTTTCACAATCAGAGGCCTCTGTTTGAAATTTAATTTCAAAGAAATAGCAGCAAAAGGTAGGTCCAGGAACAGTAGGAAATTCCAAAAGGTAAATCCTAAGTACAATGATCATCAACAATAAAAACTATTGACCTATCCTAAAAATTTCTTGAGAAGGTTTTGTTAATATATAAATTTTAGTTAACAATTCAAGTATTCATTTTTGTAAAAGTTAAAAAAAAAATAGCACGATAATATCAAAATTAAATGAATAAATAAATAGATAATAATGAAAATGAGATGAAAAGTGATAAAAACGAGGTTTTCTTTTTCAGCACAGGCTCTTGAGCCTTTTGAATAAACCTTAGCCCATAAAAACATCTGGATCCGATTTGTGCAATTCATTTATTAGATTCAGCATTTGGGCTTATTAATTCCAAGCCTATGAGACCAAGGAAAGACGTTCCGCCCATTATTCTCAGTGGTGGCCCATTCACCTATCAATTCGACCCTCATTTTTTTTCTCTCACGTTCATTCTTGAACGAGCGAGGATGAGACCACGCCGGCGGGCGCGAAGAAGGAATGCTGAGCGAAGGAACATCGGGAAGGTTACAGAATGTGGAAGTGCTCCGTTCCTTTGCAGTGACTGAGAGCTTCGAGCGGTTTTCAACCTCGCTCGTCCAAAGATTGCTTTCAGATTCCAATTCTGATTACCCTTATCGCCGCTCGTCGCTGCCTGCTTACCCTGAGAATTCCTTCTCTTCTACTCTCCTGACGTTATTAGCCTTCGTCGCCGTCGCGTTTCTCGGCATTCCGGATTTGCGCCTTTGCTGCTCTGCCCCTCCCTGTTTCACGACCGGGAAATTCGCGGAAGTTATCTCGCGTTTATATCTTCAATTTAACTTCCGATCCTCGGTAGTGAAATTTCTGGGGAAGTCCTTGCTTGGATTTTCTCACTGTTCGGAGCTATAAATTTAGATTGATGAAGGGAGTTCAATATTTGTTACCATCGGCCATAGTTTTAGAATGAAAACAGATACTGAGACTTCATACGTCATCAATCTAAAATCTGATATGATCGAGGCTGAGATGATGATGTATGTAAGTGCTTATTGCGATGGAATGAAATGGACCGTTACCCTAACTCATATATAAACTAAGCAACTAAACCGCCCACCATATGTTCGACAAAATGACTAAATTGAGTCTGTATAGATTAAACGACTCATACACTGACAAATCGCTTATCCAAAGCGATTACTCAAATCTAAACAAATCTCAACCCAAACCTTACTTGAAAATGACTCTCTCGTCAAATTCATGACTCCACAGTGCCATTATCCATCATTCCCATGAAAATTCTACGTTACACAATTCAAAAATCGAACTTTATGGTTCGATTTTCACATAACTTTGAATATATGAACTCCGAAAACTACTCTTAATAAATGAACAGAGGACACGATACATTACGATACGTAATTGATTCAGCTTGACGAGGTCCATGGCGTTTTTTCCCTTTTTGTCTTTCTTTGCTTCCCTTCCTCGCGTGAGCTCTCGGTCTCCTGGTGCTAAGCGTGCCTTTCTTTTTCGCTTTTTGTTGACATTTCAACCCCCAAAGCAAATATTACAGTATGTGTCAGCCCTGGGGTGCGCACGACTTTATGCCGATCTATCCGAATGGCTCACGGGCAGGACAACAATCGCTAGAAGAGAATACGGGAAATTTTTGAAGATGTCTCGTTGAGGATCGAGAGTGGTGACATTGCAAGGCAATGTTGCAGCTAGTGGGATTTTGAACTAATGATTGCGTCGAAACTATTAGGATGAGTATTCTCTTTTCTAGGTACCTAATTCATGTGAAATTACCAAAATCATTTGGCCAAGTTAAAATTGAGATTATCGATTAACTAGAGATAACAAAATGATTCCCTTCAATTAATGGTTTCAAACCAATTGAAAGGAGTTGATAGATAAGTCACCTTTATTGCCACGGTATAGATTTCCTTTCCAAAATTATTTCTCCAATCTATGTCAATTAAAGGGGATCATGGAAAGAACATTAAATTCTACCTACTAATGGACCCTCTATTCGTTATTATCTTTATTTTGATTACCACTTGCTGTATTTGATTTGGTATTGTGACCGAGCATGACTTTGAGAGTCACAATAATATTACTAAGGAACATCTTTATCAGAATTGAAAATATGGGGACAGAACAACGAATTGAACCATAGACAAACTTGGATTTGCAATCTGAAGCATCCAATCTCCCGGTCCTGCGAAAAGGAAAAAGAGTGTGGATGGAATAATCCGAGTGGAGAGAACTTTGAATTGCACATCAACCATAATAGTTATCCCCATATTTCCCTTTTTCACCCCATGCTCACTTTAGCAAAGAGACTTGATATACATGTCGTCACATGTCAGGTCACCATGGTCGTAAGCTTGAATGATTGTATCACAGAAGTTCAGTATAAGTCACGACCAGCCACGGAGAAAGATGGTCTCTGAAGACTTCCCTTAATAGTTATCTATGTGTTGAATCTACTCATGTTTATAGGCCATTCTCTTTTTCGGCCAACCAATATGTTGATGTGTCGTGTTGGATATTTTTAATGGCGTACGAAACAATAGATAAACTATTCAATATAATGCGCAAGCCAGATTGACATTAATGCTTTATTACCCATACCTTCAGCACTCAAATCAGTAATATCTCAACATATATGACTGCTTACTTGAAGTTGCATTCACGTGTGTGCAAAGTATGTGACAAGAGGCTGCATGGATAATCTAACCATCAACACCAGGAGCAGAACTGCCGCTGCTACCCCACTTTTGAGTCAGAAACTGGAGAATGGGTCAAATGCATATTCTTCAGTAGCTGGGAATCGTCGTAATGCGAAGGAGATGGAGCAAGGACACCTTCACCCTCATCCGCATAAGCAAATATGTCTGCAGCATTCTCATTGCATGCAATCGCCTTCAGTTCCTCCAAAACCTCGTCCATTGGAGGTCTCATTTCTTTATCCTGTTGCAAGCACAGGAAAGCTAACTCGGCCACCGAAGTCGTCATCCTATTGATTTCGCTATCTGACTCAAATCCTAGATTTGGGTCAATCAATTTACCAAACGCGCATTTTTGAATCTTGTTAATAGCGAAGTCGGCCAAATTAATCTCATCCCTTTCTCTGCTTATGTCCACAGCTGGCTTGGATGATACAAGTTCGATCAGAACAACTCCAAAGCTATAGACGTCACTCTTCTCCGTGAGCTGGTAGCATCGATGGTACTCGGGGTCCACATAACCTGGAGTCCCTTGAGGAGCTGTTGAGATATGAGAGACATCATTGGGGAATAGCCTCGAAAGCCCAAAATCTGCAACTTTAACCCCAAAATTCTTGTCGAGAAGGATGTTATTTGTTTTCACATCACGGTGGACAATGTCAGAAGCGTGGAGGTAAGCCAATGCAGTAGCAGTCTCTATGGCTATGCCCATACGGATTTTCCAAGGCAATGTAGTAGAAGAGTTTGCTAGCTGGCCATGGATATGATCGGCAACAGTGCCATTTGAGATGTACTCATAGACAAGTAGAAGCTCGTGGCTGTGGCGAGAAGTGCAACCGTACAGAGACACAAGGTTTTTGTGTTGCAAACGGGTTAGGATCTCTACCTCATTCATGAACTGCTTTACCCTCCGATAGTTACGCTCGGATAGGCGCTTCACTGCTACTTCCCGCCCATCTCGAATTTTTCCTGTTAAGAACATTGTAGAAAATGTCTTTCAGTTGAAGATCCCTTGGAGGAATAGGGAAGGAACTTTTTCTCACCGTAATAAACAGTTCCAAAACCTCCGTCTCCTAGTTCATTGGAAGCAGCGAAGTTGTTTGTGGCTTCTTCAAGTTCGGTACTGTTGAATATGGGGACTTCAAAGGAGACATTGCACTCTTCCATGTCTGAATTGGACTGAGGATGAGAGGTGCTATTTCTCAAATGGGACTTCAAAGAGGCATTCTTCCTCTTCAAGTAGATCATATAGGACAACAGGATGATGGCCAAGCTTCCTTTCCAATACCTGATGCACCAGGAGATAATTAACCAGTGTCCTATGTAACAAAAGGCTTTTAACTTTAATGTCGTTTCCTAGGACATATGGATTATGTTGGCTGGAAGCATGGACAGATAGTTGAGATCCTAAGACGAAGTAAGAAGATTTTACTACAGCCAACTTTGATTTGATCAGCATTGTTTGATTGGTTTGCAGTAAAAACCAGAAAGGATACTTCTGTAGTAAGTTGATCCTGTTTTTGTTGTTTTATCATGTCAAGCGGGGAACAGATTGTCCTAGTTATACTTTGATTTGTTCAGGTTAGCGAAGGCAATGTGATAGCAGACAAGAAACTAAGAAAAAGGAAGTCACCTAGTCCTATCTTCCACCGCAAACTCCCTTTTCCTGCATCAAAGTTGAAAAAGCAGATTGGTCAACTGAGGGAAAGGATGCCAATATAGCCTCCATAGAGTTCATAAATCAACTTTACATACTTGGACGAATAGAGAATAATAAAAAGGGAGAATAGCCACAACCAGTACTTTCATCCGAATCTTATTTGATATAAAATTGATGCACAACCTATCGCAATGTGAATGGCAGAGCAAGTTCAAAATATAAAGTGGGGTAACTTATGTTTGCCATTTATAATGAGGTGTGTCAACTACTTGTGCATTTTATTGGCAAACAAGAATCCTATATATAAATGAGAAGTCAGTTTAATTGTCATAAGATCTCTATTCTAAAGGTTCTGCTAAAGTATTCATGAGGTTTGCACAAATGCAAAAAGATAGCATAGAAAGATGACATGAACACCGATTGTGTATTATACCACCCGAGGAAAGCCAAAATGGGAAGTGGAAACTGATAGGTTGAATGTGAGAAATGCACATGGAGCTATGGCGTGTGATTTCTATGGTTAAGCACAATAGTATCCGTTCTCTCAAGTCATACTGTTAGGAAAGATGCCTATAATATTTTGAGGATGACAAAACATTTTAGGTATACAAACATGTGCAATTGAGTGTGCAGAAGACACTAGTAGAGATTCATATGAAGGTGGCGTTAGCAATAAGACATCTAAGAGTGTAGAACGACTTTTGCTTTAAAAGATAAACAAGCTATTGGACGTGAGATATGGCAATAACTGGATGGACATTGCAAATGGCGAACAGCCTTATTAGCTGAGGAATATGTCAATGTTCAAAAGGACCTTGTGAATGGTAAATAAACTATAGGACGTGTGATCATAAAAAAGTTTTGGATGGACCAATGGAAGATGAACTAACCAAATGACATGAAGACGTTGATAAGCTTGGTTGGACCTTGCAAGCCTTGAACAAATTAGAGGGCATGCAGTGGTTGAAGAGTTTCGATAGACCAAACAAAAAGTGAATAGTCTACACAACATAAGGACTTCAGTATGCTTGAAAGTGCCCAAAAGTTGTAAGCAAACAAGCTTGGGCACATAGAAACTCGGACCTCACTTCAATAGGTGTTCTCGCTATAGACGGAGTATTGGTTCTACTGCAAGCCTATACAATCATGAAGGGAAGATGTTGACTCTTTATCAATGTAATTTGAATTCATATTGGTGTTATACAAATGATCTTAGGTATTGGAATCCATAAAAAGTGGACTAGAGAAGATCAAAACAGTTTACTATATTTTTGCAGGCAACAAAGGATGATAGGAGCTGCAGAAGCAAAAGCGACTACTTTGGGAAACTCTCTCAATCAAAGCTGCTCGTAGGATTTTAATTTCAAATGGTCTTTTGAGATCTTATGGCTGTAAATTCAAACAATGAAGTAGTAGAGTTGGGCAAAATGAACAAGAGTCTATGCTTTGAGTGTTCATCTTCTTGTTGCTCTTGTGTGTAAAAGATGAGTAAATCTAATTGCATTTTTCTGTAGAAGTCTGAGCATCAGTAATTAGAGAATAGAGTGTGAAGTGTAGTGAAGATTGCTTGTATTTGTAGAAGAAGAGCTACAAGTAGAAGAAACATCTTCAGATGCCATAATATCTCAGGATTACATAATAAATTCCAGCGTTGATTTGTGTTACTAGAGTTGGGAGAGTGGAGTAGGCCAGTTGAATTTGCTAAGTGGATAGGCCAAAGGGAGATGACATGATTAATAATGCTCATTTTCCTCTTAACACTCAATAAAATTGTACCATCGTAATAACCATATTCTATTCAGGGAAGATAATAGTTTATGACGAATTTATTGCATGAACCGTTAATTCCGAATTCCAAAACCTTACCGCCGCCACTATAGCAGTCCCTGGGATGAATTGCTCCATGTGGGCAATAGCACTGAAAGTTTGTGTCTTGTGATCGTCCACATCGGCCTCCACTCTTTTCACAACCAGTACAACTGGTTGATAAATCCCACTTTAACTGGAACCCTTTGTGCAACAACTCCCTATAGTCGACATCTTTGATAGTTTGATTCGAGATATTTTCCTCCAGTTGTACTGGTACCTCTGCAAATGACCGGCAGGATCCACCTTGTCGATGGAAGGTGCAGTTTGGAAAAATCAACGCAACAGAGGTGTTGTATGTGGCGTTAGAAGTACAATTCACAGAGAATGTTTTGAAGGGAAAAGAAGGGTCGGTGCAGTTATAGAAGAATAAAAGTTTAGGATGACGGGAAACACTGTCCTCTAGGAAAACGTTATCGGGAAACAAGGGGAAGGGGCGAGGAGCAAAGCAGGAAGTATCCCTTGGGCTTACTAATTCGATGGAACTCTCGTTGTAGGAGATGCTTTTAACTGCGTAGCTCCCATACGTGGCCTTTTTTTCTTGACAAGTGATCTCAAATCCAGGGTAACCGCATAAATTACTTCCTTCTCCAAGAATATAAAAGGGATAGCTTAGGTTGAAATCATCAGTGCCACAGTTGCGGGGTTCGCAAGCTTCATATGATGATGACTCGACGTGATCTTCTAAGATGGCAATGAAGAAGATGTGCAATGCAATGCAAATTACCTCTTGTGCGGAAGCACAGTGTAGACCCATCCCAGGATTTCAATATGGTTCTAGTTTGGAAATGAGAATTTTCTTTCCTTTTAATTATTGGAATCAAAGCTAAAGAACGGAGTGGAATAGTATGAAGAAGAAGAAGAAAAAAGAAGGGAAAGTTGTTTGATTCCTCATATGAAAGTGAAACGAAAGCCCTTGTTATTGACAATTCTTTTGACTAGTCAAGTAAGATCAGCTGCTTAAACACGGCAGTTGACTTGGAAAGAGGACAGGAAGACTAGAACAAAAGACTTTTGAGAAGAGTCAGGCAGAGACATTCAAGGGAGCAATGCCGTCCATCACTTTTGCCTCTTTGATGATGATAGGTTGGCGAAATGTGTAGACTTAGTGAACTTGCACAAATCTTGCCCCCATTGACAAGTCATTCCAAGAGTTGACTCTTTTTTTCATGCATCTCCTCAAGTTGGATCCTTTACAAGAGGATTGATGGGTAAAAAAAAAGAAACTTTTATCCCCTGTTTGCTTATTAAGATTAAACCAAATAAGCAAATTTAGAAAAATAAGTTTAAGAAAAAAACAAAATCAGTAGGTCTTTGACAATTAGGCGTCTCTGTTGGAGAATTTTCTTCAAAGATGCAGCAGGAGGAGTCGGTTACGGCAACTAGTGAGAAATTCCAAAAAGGAAAATCCTAAGTACAACAAGCATGAGTAACAAATGCCGTTGGCCTACGCAAGAAAGTTTCTTGAGAGGGTTTTGTTGTCATCTAAATTTTAGTCAACAACTCAAATATTCATTCTCGTAAAAAGTACAAAAGTAAAAATTAGCCAGATAATAACAAAAATAAATAAATAAATACATAACAAGTGGAAAGAAGATAAGAAGATTGAAAAATGTACTATATAATGTGCTCATTTGAGTGTTATAAGTTTTTTTTTTTTGATCACTTGAGTGTTATAATTTATATATATCACTCACTTAATTGCCATCTTTTTTTTAATCACTTGAGTGTCATATAACTTTTTTTTTTTTATCAATTACTTGAATGTTTAAAATTTTTAAAAACATTCATAACGTGCTATGCCACATCAAATTTCCAGCACTTGGGTGAATATTTTTTTTTTAAATTTTTAGCACTCAAGTGATTAATCAAAAGTTATGGTGAATTTTTAGAACTTAATTGCTAAAACATTCTACGTCAAATTTCCAATACTTTTTTTTTTTTTTTTTGTCACTCTAATCCTACTCTAATACTCACTCTCGATTTTTGCTCGCCTCCTTGCAAGGCGTGGGAGTCGAAACCTACTCCTGAAATGAAATCGTTCCCACCCCAATCCCCTCAAAGAAGGTGGTGATTTGAACCCCCAACCTCTCCCTTTCAAGTTGGAATGGTAGCCACTGGGGCGAACCCCCCCGGTGGTTAAATTTCCAATACTTAGATGAATATATATATTTTTTTTAAGAAAGGTTTTAGCATTCAAGTAATTGATCAAGATTTATGACACTCAAACGAATATTTTTTTAAAAGTTATGTCACTCAAGTGATTATAAACAATTTATAATATTTAAGTGAACATTGTATAAAAATTATGATTTAGTGCTGTCCGTATCTCCACTTATTAGTTCCAAGCCTCTGAAGCCTTGGCAAGGCATTCTCAATTTGCCCGAAAAGTTTGCAGTCTGAGAGGGAACCCACGAGAAAAAGTCTAATTGAAACTCATGATAATGCCTACTGCCTAGTGTGGAATTCATTTTGTTGGCCCAATTAAGTAAAAGAAGGGAAAAGCCCGTCCCTCTTCTCTCTCTCTCTCTCGCGACTAAGGGCGAGACGACGCAAACGGGCGTGAGAAGGAATGCTGAGCGAAGGAACATCGGGAAGGTTCCAGAATATGGAAGTGCTCCGGTGCTTTGCAGTTGACTGAGAGCTTCGAGTGGTTTTAACCTCACTCATCCAGAGGTTGCTTTCAGTTTCCAATTCTGATCATCCTCATCGCCGCTTCTCGCTGCCTGCTACCGCTGAGAATTTCTTCACAACTACTCTCCTGACGTTATTAGCCTTCGTCGCCTGTCGTTTCTGGGCATTCCGGATTTGCGTCTTTCCTGCTCTGCTTCTCCCTGTTCCACGGCCGGGAAATTCGTGGAAGTTATCTCGCGTTTATATCTTCAATTTAACTTCCGATCCTTTTATCTGGTCGTGCCCCTTTCTTTGTTCTCGATGTTTGTGGAGGCTGTGGCGTGCGTATGTTCATAATTGTGTGACATCAGATAAGGTATGGTCTGCTTTGGCACGCCTCACGTTTTAGTACTTTGGGTAGACATTGTCATAGGAGATCACTCATCTTAATATTACTCTAACCTCGACTTGCTTAACTTTGGAGTTCTAAAGCAAAACTTGTCGTTATGTTTGAAGGCACCTTCGTGAGTTAATTTCAGTTTAGCTCTCCTCTTGTTCAATATATAATTTGGTTCATTTATGCCCTTCTTTCCATCCTAGAAGCCCACTAGTAACCGCTCATTATCTAGACCCCCTAGCCTCGTCGACTATTCCTTGCCCTCATTGGATTGGACTATTACAAACCTACCAGCTTTTGCATGGTTTGTTCGGAATCATACACTTACTACTAGAGGGGTGCTGCTCCAATATCAAAAGATCAAAATATGTTATATCTTGAATTCTATAGTGATAGGGATATAACATGGTCATCCTTTCACTGAAAGGACACGGTCTTTATCGAAAGCCCTCTTGTACCATCACCGCTAACTCTAAGCCTGAAAAAATTGAGAAGGAAAGAGATAGGCAACCATATCTTAATACTAAACAGATAAAGTAATATATATATAAACATGTCAATTGTCCATTCCATTATTTAAACTCAATTGTACCACATCTCAAAGCCCTAAAAGTGGCTTCAATAAAGTTTACGTTATCATGTAACACTTAAACCTTAAGTAGTACAAAGCCCTAGAAGTAGCTCTCACGAGAATCGCATCACCATAGCACTTAGCCCTTGATCAACACATATTAGTAGTACAAGGCTTCCACGAAGTTGTTGTTAGTCCTTAACCAATGGATATCAATAATTTAAAACCCTAGAGATGGCTCTCATAGGACTTGAGTCACCATGAAGCACTTAGCCTTTTGCTTATAGACAGGCCTCCACTGTTTGTTATGCACGCAAGTAGACAATGCTGGTGAAACCAAGATGAAGAAAAACTAGAGCTTAAAGCTATTAGTCAAACTTTGTAGAAGTCATGGTGGGCTTCGATAAAAATGGATAGATTGAGAACTGGCAAGCCTGTATGGAAGGAGATCAATGACATGTAAATGCTACAGCAGGACTTGTTTATTCAATTCATAAATTCCTGACGTGGAAACTCAATTTGACTGGGATGCTTCTTATTTACATTTCAGTCATTCGTCAAGCTTTTAAATTTCCATACTTGGTCAAAGTTTAGATTCTTTTCCTCATATGTTGAACATTATCAGGCAATATTCTTATCTCGTCTGACCAACCAGTGCATAATAAGAGCTTTCATTGGTAAAATAGTTAACGTCTCAAATAGAACGACATATACTGACCAAAAAAAAAAAAAAGAGCAACGAACAAAAGCAAAGAAAACAAGATTTAAAATGTAGCCACAGCAAGTGCAATGTAATGTGCGAATTAAATCACACCTAAAAGAAAACTTTAGGTGCCGTGACATACCAAGTACATGATAGATACTTTTAGCCTTTCGTTCCACTTAACATATCAATAAGCAAGGGTGCTGATTTAACCTCCACAGCTCAATCTTGAAAGTGTCCGCCTTATGTCTTGAAATGATTGACTTTGGCATGTTCGTCAATTTTGTTGGCGGATAATTGTCAAAATTTCCTTGTATATGTCTAATTCAAACTTAAAATTTTCAATTTCGTTAATTTAGTCTTCAACCATACAAAGATCTTTTAATAAAGTCCATTAGGTCGATTATGGTGGAAAAATGGCCAAAATGACGGTCTAGTCAATGTGAACTGTCTTATGTGACATAGTTGACACAAATGTGAACGATTTTTGTAATTTTTTAAAATTTTTAAAATTTGTTATTTTTTTTCCTTTCCTTTACTTTCCTTTATTTTCCTTTTCTTGTTTTTCTCTTTTTCTTATTTCCCCACTAGTTGTTTGAAGCCAGCCCCAAGCAAGGGCCGCGACACCCTTGCCTTTGCCTCACCTCAATATAACATTGGGAACATCTAATGAGGGCATCATGGCCCTCACTTTGAGCAAGATGTGCAACCCAATGTGAAGTAGCACTTGCGCATGAGCACAGCATAGAACCATGACCATCCTGACACTTTACACGGGGTTTCCAGGCTTCAAACGGGAGAGGAAGATTTTCCGTTTTCCATTGATGCTCTACAATGCAGCAGCTTTGAACTTGAAGGGAAGGCCTTCTTTTTGGCAATTCATGCACAATGATAAAGGTAGGGACACCCAACTGAAGACTTGAAGAGACTCTGATTGGCAATTCCATAGACACGCTAGTTGACTTGGAAAAGAGGACACGGAAGACTTGAAGAGACTCTGATTACATGAAGGTAGGGACATCCAACTGAAGATTTTTAAGTTTTGGGTCCGTCGTTGGTAATTGTAATGCCATCTGTCACTTCCCTCTTGATGATGATAGGCTGATGAAAAAGTAAAACCTCCAATCGGAAAACTTCCATCCTATCTTGCCCCTATTGACCAGTTACTGAAAGACTTTTTGACGACTATTTCTTTCCAAGCAATTACAGGGTGACCCTCACATATTAAAGCAAATAAGCAAGACAAGGAACAAAAGAACAAAAATAAAATGAAATTGGGTCTAACCACAATTGATTCCATAAAAAAGGTGAAATTCAACGCAGAAACACAAGTCGTGAAATGAAACGAATAATTTATAAGGGCAGGGAAAGAAAGCGGATGATTATAGAAAAGGTTCGTGAGTAGCAATAGGAATTGCTCAGTCAGATCAGAGGCTGATTAGCCTTTAAGGGGCTCCTAGATCCATTTGGTAAGTCTCTTGAGAAGATGTAAGAACTACTCTCTGAACAGTTAACATTAGTGTTAGTGGTAGGAAGGTAGTGCTTGAGCCGGTGATTATGTCAATTGAAGTTTTCAAACCGATACCATCGCTCGGAGCTTATTTGGTGCGAAATGCATTTATGTAACGTCTGCTAATATTGTCAAGCAATGCCACTAGCTGATCACATGCTTAAGAGAACGTGCCTAAATAGAAGAAGAGTATAGTAATACAGTAGCAGTGGAGTAATAAACAGACTAGAGTCTCGCTAAATGTATAGAGAATCCCTTCTTGCCTGTGATTAAGACTCCTAGCACTAGCCATTAAAACTATATACAGTCTGGCCAGTGTCTTATATTTGCGCCGCTTGCATGGATGTTTGGAGGGTACAAATTTTTGCCAAGAATCTAATGGCAGTTAAAGAGATAACCAAAAGTTCTGTTGCACATTGGATAGGACTCGTACTCGAATATTTATTTCTAGACCTGTCCTCCTAAATAGGCCTGCCTTACCGATAGAGAACCAATTGTGTTTGTAATGACCTGATCTTGTGAGGGATAGGCCGAGAGCACACATTATGAGGATGGCGATGGGGACAAGAATGAATTGCATTCCACATCGCTTGAGAATGGTGAAGTGATGTGCCTTATAAGGTGTGTCACCATTCTTAATTACCAATGACACATTTTAAAATCGTGCATGTTCCGGCCCAAAGTAGACAATATAGTTGGCAAGTGGGGTCATAGGTCGGCCCTCATAATGGTTATAGAGCCAAGCCCAGTCGGAAGTGTGTGGTTTGAGGACGAATCGGGCTAAAGCTGGTGGCTTTGTAACAACCCAATCTTGCAAAGGATTGGCCAAAAACACACCCGTGAGGATGGGCTAAGCTTTAGCTCAAAGTGGACAATATGGTTAGCAAGTAAGGCTAGAGGTTGGCCCTTATAGTATTTGAACCATTGATCGCATCGGAACTATTAGCGATGAGTATTCTCCTTTCTCTCATATTCAATTATTGTGAAAACACCAAAAAAAGTTAAAATTGAGATTATCAATTGATTGGAGAGAACAATATAGTTCCCTTTAAGTAATGGATTGATGAGTGTTCTCCTTTCTCTCGTATTCAATTCTTGTGAAAACACTAAAAATTATATGGCCAAGTCAAAATTGAGATTATGAATTGATTGGAGAGAACAATATAGTTCAAGGGTGGTCATGGAAAGAATATTAAGCTCTACCTATTATTGGACCTTTATTATTATCTTTATTTCGATTATCACTCATCATATCTGGTTTGGTATTGCGACCGACTTTGAAAGTCATGATGATTTTACTGAGGAACCCACTTATTGAAATAATTCTTATTTATACAACATCGATTGAAACATAGACAAACTTAGATTTGCACTTCCGGGGATCCAATCTCCTGATCCCTGTGGAAAGGGAAAAGAGTGGGGGCAGATTAGTTCGAGTGAAGAGAACTTTATATTGAACATCGACCCTAACGGCCATCCCCATCTTTTGTTTTTTTGCCCCCATGCTCACTTCAGCGAGAGACCTGATATACATGCTCTCGCGTGTCAAGTCACCATGGTCATAAGCTTGAATGATTGTATCACAAAAGTTCAGTATAAGTCACAACCAAGCATAGAGAAAGTCTGAATACTTCGCCATAATAGTTATCTATGTGTTGAATCTGCTCATGTTTATAAGCATTCTTTTTTTTCGCTGACCGATATATTTATGTGTCATGTTGGATACTTTTAATGGAGTACGAAACAACGGATAAACTAAGTAACCTATACAAGGTTCAATATCACGGGCAAGCTAGATTGACAAAAGTGCTTTATTACCATGTCCATACCTTAAAATTTCGACCCAGTCTTTAAATCAGTAACGTCTCATCATATGTGACTGCTCACTTGCATTCAGGCGTGCCTAAAGTATGTGACTAACGGCTACGTGGATAATCCGACGATCAACACCAAGAGCAGAACTGCCGCTGCTACCCCATTTTTGAGTCACAGAAACTGGAGAATGGGTCAACTGCATATCCTTTGGTAGCTGGGAATTGTCATAATCTGGGGAAGATGGAGCAAGGACACTTTCACTCTCATCCGCATCAACAAATTTGTCCGCAGCATTCTCATTGCATGCAATCGCCTTCAGTTCCTCCAAAACCTCATCCATTGGAGGCCTCATTTCCTTGTCCTGTTGCAAGCACAGAAAAGCTTACTAGGCCACCGAAGTTGTCATCTTGTTAATTTCGCTCTCTGACTCAAATCCTAGATTTGGGTCGATCAATTCACCAAAATTGCATTTCTGAATCTTGTTAATAGCGAAGTCAGCCAAATTAATCTCGTCCCTTTCTCTACTTAGGTCCACAGCTGGCTTGGATGATACAAGCTCGATCAAAACAATTCCAAAGCTATAGACATCACTCTTCTCTGTGAGCTGGTAGCACCAACGGTACTTGGGGTCCACATAACTTGGAGTCCCTTGAGGAGCTCTTAAGATATAAGAGACATCACTGGGGAGTAGCCTTGAAAGGCCAAAATGTGCAACTTTAACCTCAAAATTCTTGTCGAGAAGGATGGGGAAAAGTGCCGAAAAGTCCTAAACCTTTTCTGTTTGTGCCAATTCAGTTCTAAATATTGTTTTTGTACCAATTAAGTCCTAAACATTTTTATATTGTGTCAATTCAGTCATTTCAGGCCAATTTTGGTCGGATTTTGTTGACTGGACACTTGCCAACCGACATGGCCTCATCGGCGTTGATGTGGACAACTTTTAATAATATTTTAATTTTTTGAATTCTTTTTCTTTTTCTTTTTTTCCTCTTCTTCCTCCAGCTGGTCGTCGAACCTCGGCGACCAGCCGTAGGTGACAACTGCGAGGTCGACCTCACCGGCCACCTCACCGGTGGCCGCTAGGGGCGGCCTTGCGTTGGGCGGCATGGGCAAGCGAACCTAGGGAGAGAAGGGAAAGGGTCAAATCTAGAGGACGGAGGACCTACCGTTGCTGCCCCGTTATGACCATCGCTCCCTATAGTCGCCTCCAACCCCCCTCGACGCCGTCACCTTACTATCCTCGCCAAACCCCGAGCCATGGGCGACCGACTAGAGGTAAAAAAGAAAAATAAAAACAAAAGAAAAAAAGAAAAATATTAAAATATTAAAATATTATTAAAAGTTGTCCACATCAGCCAATCGATGTCTAGTTAGCAAAATCCGGCCGAAATTAGCTGGAATTGGCACAACGTAAAAATTTTTAGGACTTAATTGGCACCAAAAAAAAGGTTTATGACTAAATTGGTACAAATGTAAAGGGTTTATGACTTTTTTGGTACTTTTCCCAAGAAGGATGTTATTTGTTTTCACATCACGGTGGACAATGTCAAAGCGTGGAGGTAAGCCAATGCACTAGCAGTGTCTATGGCTATGCCCATTCGGATTTGCCAAGGCAATGTAGTAGAAGAGTTTGCTCTCTCGCCGTGGATATGATCGGCAACAGTGCCATTGTAGATGTACTCATAGACAAGTAGAAGCTCACGGCTGTGGCGAGAAGTGCAACCATACAGACACAAGGTTTTTGTGTTGCAAACTGGTTAGGATCTCTACCTCATTCATGAACTGCTTTACCCTTCGGTAGTTACGTTCATATAGGCGCTTTACTGCTACTTCCTGCCCATCCCAAAGTTTTCCCGTTAAGAACGTTGTAGAAAATGTCTTCCAATTGAGGATCGCTTGGAGGAATAGTGAAGGAACATTTTCTCACCGTGGTGAACTGTTCCAAAACCTCCGTCTCCAAGTTCATTGGAAGCAAAGAAGCTATTTGTGGCTTCTTCAAGTTCGGTACGGTTGAAAATGGGGACTTCAAAATAGACATTGCTCTCTTCCATGTCTGAATTGGACTGAAAATATGAGGCGCCGTTTTTCAAATGGAAATTCAAAGAAGCATTCATCATCTTCAAGTGGATACTGTAGGACAAGAAGATGATGACCAAGCTTCCGATTCCAATACCTGATGCACCAGGAGATAATTTACCTGTTTCCCATATAGGAAAATGCTTTTGACTTTTGTGTCGTTTCCTAGGACATATGGATTATGTTGGCTGGAAGCATGGACCGAAAGTTGAGCTCTTATGATGAAGTAAGAAGATTTTGGTACAACCAACTTTGATTTGATCAGCACTGTGAGATTGATTTGCAGTAGAAACCAGAAAGGATACTTCTGTAGTAAGATGATCCTGTTTCTTTTGTTTTATCATGTCAACCGGTGAGCAGATTGTCCTCGTTATACTTTGGTTTGTTCAGGTCAGCAGAGCCAATATGATAACTAGAAAAAGGAAATTACCTAGTCCATCCACCAACGTCCTTTTCCTGCATCAAAGTTGAGAAAACAGATAGGTCAATTGAGGGAAGGGATGGCAAAATGGCATCCATAGGGTTCATAGATCAGCTTTGCATACTCGGATGAATAGAGAACATAAAGGGAAAAAATTGCCACAGCCTGTACTTTCATCCGAATCCTATTTCATATAAAATTAATGCACAACCTGAGAATGGCAGCAAGTTCCAAATATTATGAGTAAGTTTTATTTGCCATTAAAAATGAGGTGTGTCAACTATTTGTGCAATTTATTGGTAAACAGGAGTCCTATATATTTATCGCACTGAAATGAGAAGTCAGTTTCCTATTATAAAATGCCTATTCTAAAGTAGGAATCTGCAAAAGTATTCATGAGGGTGCACCATGCAAAATGGTAACTTAGCATAGAAAGAAAACTTGTATACCGATTGGGTATTATCTCACCGAAGGAGATCCAAAATGTGAAGTGGAAACTGATAGGTTAAATGTGAGAAATGCGCATAAGAGCTATGGCGTGGGATCTCTATGGTTAAGTGGAATTGGATCCGCTCTTTCAAGTCATAATGTTAGGAAACATTTCTATGATATTTTGAGGATTACAAAAGAAGTATACTAGCATGTGAAATTGAGTGTGCAGAAGATATCTTCTCTATATACATTTTTATGAAGATAGTGTCAGCAATAAGACATCTAAGGGTGTAGAACGGCTTTTGTTTTGTAGCAGGTGACCAAGTTATTGGACATGAGATATGTTGATGAGTGGATGACACTGCAAATTGTGAACAAATAATTAGACAAGGTATATGTCGATGTTCAAAAGGACCAATTGGATGGTGAACAAACTGAAGGACGTATCATCATAAAAATTGTTCAGATGAACTAATAGAATGTGAAAGAGCTAGAGGACAAGAAAACATCAATAAGCTTGGATGGACTTTGCGAATGGTGAACAAATTAGAGGGCGTGTAATCATTGAAGATTTTGGATGGACCAAGTAGAAGTTGAATGGTATACAGAACATTATGATGTCAATTCGCTCGAAGGTAGCTATTGGAAGGAGAACAAGCTTTGGGTATGTGGAAGCGTGGATGGACCTGACTACAGAAGTTGCTCTCACTACAGATGGACTAGTGGTTCTACTGCAAGCCTCTGAAATTCTAGAGAGAAGATACAAACTCTCTATCAATTTGATTTTAAGGACGACTTGCACATTCGATTAAAGTTCAGAGACTATATTAAATAAATTAAAAGTTCAGAGATCATATTATATATCAAGTTAAAGTTTAAAGATTATTATTATTATTATTATTATTATTATTATTATTATTATTATTATTATTATTATTATTATTATTATTATTTTGGTAAGTAAGTTTAAAGATTATTTTTATCATTCCTTTTTTAAAAAAAAGGAGCCTATGCTCTGAGTGTCCATCATCTTGCCGTTTTTGTGTGTCGAAGCTGTTAAACGACAATTCTATTTCTTTGTAGAAATTTGAGTGTATGTAATTAGAGAATAGAATGTTAAGTGTTTCGAGGATTGCTTGTATCTGTAGAAGCAGAGCTATATAAAGATGGGATCCTAACATCTCAAGGATTACACAGTGAATTCCAGCCTTAATTTGGCCTTTAGAACTGAGAGTGGAGTAGGCCACGTGAGTAAACCGGAAAAGAGAGATGATCCATTTGATAAAGCACGGCGTGCATGACTTTTGTTTATAAGATTCGTACCATGATAATTTCCACATGCTGTTCAGTGTTCAAGGAAGAGAATAATCTATGATGAACTTATTGCATGAACCGTTAATTCATAACTTTAAAAACCTTATCACCGCCGCTATTGCAGTCCTTGGGATGACTGAATCCATGTGGGCAATAGCACAGAAAGTCCATGAATCATAATCGTCCACATCGGCCTCCACTTTCTTGATGAGAAGATTGTCCAAAAAGTCCTAAACCTATTGCACTTTTGCCGTTTGATCCTAAACCTTTTAACTTTGTTAGTTGAGTCCTAAACTTTTTTACTTCTTGCCGATTCAGTCTATCTGACCAATTTTGGCCGGAAAATGCTAACATGGATGTTGGCGGTGCCACGTAGGACTGCCAATGCTGATGTGGACAAATTTAAATAATATTTTAATATATTTTAATATTTTGAATTTTTAAAATATTTTATTTTTTTTTTTTTTTTTTTTGGCTTTTTCCTTGGCCTTTCTCGGTGGCCGGCCACCGGCCATAGGCCACAGCTAGCCACCCGCCATAGTGGGCCGACTAGCCTCGCCCATTACGTACGAGGCTTGGCTGAGCAAGGAGGAGCATCGGCGATAGGAGCTCTCACCTAGGCACGGCCCGGCAAGGGTCACTTGGGCGAGGCCGCCTTGGCCTTGGCAAGGGCTGGCCTCACCAAATCTGGAGAGGGGAGCCCTCGCCGGCTCGCCCTTACCCGGGCGAGCGTCGGCCCGCCTGCACCAGATCCGCGAGGCCGGCCCTCGCCCTAATCAGGCGGGCGTTGGCTTGTGACGGTGACCGGCCGTTGCTCGCTTGGCTAGGGGCGAGGCTAATGCTTGCCAGGTGAGGGCAAGAGGGCAAGCCCCGGCAAGGGCTCCCCTTGCCGATCTCGGCGAGGTCGGCCCTCACTAGGGCGGCCTCGCCGGCCTCCCCTGTGCAACCCTTGCCGGGCCGCGCCTAGGTGAGGGCTCCCTTCGCCGATGCTCCTCCTCACCAGGTTGGGCCTCGCCCGTGGCGGGCAAGGCCAACCGACCGGGTGTGGCCGGTGGCTGGCCAGCGGAAAGGCCAAGGAAAAAGTCAAAAAGGAAAAAAATAAAAAAAAAAAAAATAAAATATTATTAAAAATTGTACACATTAGTGCCTGCAGTCCTATGTGGCACTGCCGGCATCCACGTCAGCATTTTCCGGCCAAAATTGGCCGGATGGACTGAATTGATAAAAAGTGAAAATGTTTAGTACTTAATTGGCAAAGTTAAAAAGTTTAAGACTGAATTGGCGAAAGTAAAATAGGTTTAGGATTTTTTGGATAATTTTTTCCTTTCTTGACAACCAATACAACTATTTTTAGTTAGTAAATCCCATCTTAATCGGAACCCTTTCTCCAACAACTCCTTGTAGCCGACTGTAAAATTATTGTGGCCCATATTATGTGATTTATTATATGGTTTAATAATTATTGAAATGCTATAAATGATTATTTGTTACGAGAAGGTACGACTCTAATAAAACGAAATAGTATATCGCTTTGATGGAAGGCACCCTTTCAACGAACGTATATATAGAGTCCGGTCCTCTCTCCACCCACATATGAACAACAAAAACAAAAACAGAAAGAACGTATTCTCTTTCCATCAATTGAATACATTAAGATTTAGTGGGTTAAGGGAGAGAAATCGGATTTCTTCTTTTGGATCAAGTTCAAGCGCAGCGTTATGGATAAAGGTATGTCTTCATCTATTTGTGAGAATCATGAAGATCAAAGATCCTTAATTTGTTATGAATTTCCGCATAAGATTTTATATGAATTATCTTACAGTTGGTATCGAGCATTTGGTTTATGATCTCATGATTTTTCCGTTTAAATAAATATTATGACTTATGCATGATGATTTGTTGAATGATCCTGTTGGTAGCATTTGTTGTTGTTGAAATATTCTGGAAGATTCTGTTAAAGAAAATCCGAAGGATTGAGCGTTTTTCATAGACTAAAATGGTGAAGAAAAGTTACTGTGTGTGCACGTGTGAAAATGAACAAAAATGGAGTAATTCGGAATTTTAAGGACAAAAATGGAGGAATTCGGAATTTTAATGGCAAGATAAAAACTCTTCGATTCCGGGCAAAATCCGGCGACCCACCGCTTGATTTCGGACCCACACCGTCGCAAGACCATGAGGAACATTAGCCATGATTTTTCCGGCATATCGGTGTTCGCCGGAGGCTAATTGAGCGGCGGAAGCGGCGGTGGTGGAGGTTTTGTGTTCTGAGAAACTTTGGTTTGATTTGGGGCCAATTTTTGGTCATTTTCTCTGAAACTTGGACCCATGTGGTCGTGCCGGCATGCTCTTCAAAACCCATTAATTATTTGTATCTGGGATGGGCTGTCGGAGAAGAAACGGGCGGCGAAACGGAGGTGGAACGGCGAAAACCGGCGAAAAATCGCGTCGTGCGCGAGGAAGAAGGCGCGTGGGATCCACGCGCGCGCGCGGTTGCGGGCGCGTGGAACCCACGCGCCACGCGCGCAGGCTTCCCGCGCGGTTGCGGGCGCGTGCAACGCACGCGCCTGCGCGTTGGACGCGCGCGTGCGGGGCACGCGCCCGTGGCGGATGAAGGCGCGTGCTCGGCACGCGCCTGACGTACCCGCGCGCCCATTTTTTTACATTTTTGCCCCTTTATCATTTTTAAAATTCCCATTTTGTCCTTCTCGCAATTTATTTACTGTTTTGCCATTGTTTAATTAATAATTACAGTTCTGCCATTGCTGATTATTTACCATTTTTGCCCCTGGATTATAACTTTATGATTATGCCCTTATGGAATTAGGATTTTACAATTTTACCCTTATGCTTTGATTAAGTTTTGTCCTTGTGTGCGAATTTGGTAAATATTTGTATTTTACAATATTAAAGAAAAAAATTCATATTATGAAAGGTTTGTTAGTCACCAAAGTGGCCGAACCTTAAAGTCTTATGAATTTTGATATTGTAAATTATTTTATTCAATTACCTATGATTAATTGATGCTATACATGAAATTGATATGTTTTATATCATTATTGGAGTTTATGGGTATATTGAAGTTCGTTTATTATAAGAACTTAGGGATTAACCCAAAGGTTAATTATTTTCTTATAATTCATGAACATGATGGTTGATAATTAATATGACTTGTTAAATTTGTTTGTATATCCAAAGATAACAAATAAATTTTAATAAGATATATTTACAATTATCAAATAAAAGTTATTAGCATCATTATGGTTTATATATTTTTGTATATCATAGGATCGCCCAAAGGAGAACTATGATGTGCATGTGTAGTTTAGTTTGAATCTGATTAGTTGATATTCTCAAAACATTAATGTATGAGTACTTTCTTGCACATTTGCAGTATTCGTACTGTTTCACTCCATTCGCACGCCTCATCTTGTTCCCTATTCAATGGGATAAATTTTCCTGATTGGAGTGAGCAAGTCCGGTTTCACTTAGGTGTCCTGGATCTTGATTTATCGCTTCAAGCTGAGAAACCAGCTGCTATTACTGATGAAAGTAGCAATGATGAAAAATCTTTCCATAAAGCTTGGGAAAGATCGAATAGACTGAGCTTAATGTTCATGCGGATGACAGTTGCAAACAATTTAAAGACTTCTCTTCCCAAGACTAACAATGCTAAGGAATTTATGAAATTTGTGGAAGAACGTTCTCAAACTGCTGATAAGTCACTTGCTGGTACACTTGATGAGCACACCGACCACCATGAAATATGATGGTTTGCGTACTATGCATGAGCATATACTTGAGATGACCAATTTAGCAGCAAAGTTAAGGACTTTGGGAATGAATGTGGATGAGTACTTTTTAGTACAATTTATACTTAATTCCTTACCTCATGAGCAATATGGGCCATTTCAAATGAATTATAACACTATAAAGGATAAGTGGAATGTAAACGAATTGGCCAAGGTATGCTAGTTCAAGAGGAAACAAGGATAAAGAATCAAAAGGCTCATTCTGTTCATCTCTCAAGTCATCAAGGAGTTCGAAAGAATTTTAAGAGGAAAGGTGGAAGGAGCAAGAAGAAAGGACTACACATCCCGAATGACTCTTCGAAGGCTTCTCAAATCCACAAGAAGGAACACAATCTTATTAAGTGTTATTTTTGCAACAAAGTTGGACACTTGAAGAAAGATTGTCTGAAATGTAAGGCTTGGTTCGAAAAGAAAGGTAAGCCTTGTGCTTTAGTATGTTTTGATTCAAACTTTACTGAAGTTCCTTATAATACTTGGTGGATTGATTCTGTGCCACCACTCATGTGTCAAATACGATGCAGGGATTTCTTACGATCCAAACTCTAAATCCAAATGAAAGTTATGTGATTACGGGGAACAAAGACAAAGCTCCGATTGAAGGCATTGGCACTTATCGTTTGATCTTAGATACTTGGACATTATTTGGATTTGTTTCGAACCCTTTATGTACCTACATTTTCTCGCAATTTAGTTTCTTTGCCAAGACTTGATGTGGCGGGATTTTATTGTAAGTTTGGATCTGAATCTTTCAGTCTATTTAAGAATGATACTCTTATTGGAACTGGAACTTTATGTGATGGTCTTTACAAATTTAGACTTGATAATACTTTTGTTGAGACATTAATGACCCTGCATCATAATGTTGGCACTAAACGAAGTTTGGTGAATGAAAATTCTGCTTACTTGTGGCACAAACGGTTGGGTCATATATCCAAAGAAAGAATGCAAAGATTAGTGAAGAATGAAATTCTTCCAAATTTGGATTTTACTGACCTTGGAGTGTGTATTGATTATATTAAAGGTAAACAAACAAAGCACACTAAGAAAGGTGCCACAAGAAGCACAGAGCTTCTTGAGATTATACATACTGACATATGTGGTCCTTTTGATGTTCCATCTTTTGGTAAGGAAAGCTATTTCATAACCTTTATTGATGATTTTTCACGTTATGGTTATATTTATCTATTGCATGATAAGTCTCAATCAATGAATGTACTTGAAGTGTATATTAAAGAGGTTGAGAGGCAATTAGATAGAAAAGTGAAAATAGTAAAATCTGATAGAGGCGGTGAATATTATGGAAAGTATGATGAATCGGGACAATGTCCAGGTCCATTTGCTAAATTCCTTGAAAGACATGGTATTTGTGCTCAATACACAATGCCGGTACACCACAACAAAATGGTGTAGCGAAAGGCGTAACCGTACTTTAATGGAAATGGTTAGGAGTATGATGAGTCATTCATCTTTACCCTTGTCTTTGTGGATGTATGCTTTAAAGACTTCTATGTACTTATTAAATAGGGTTCCTAGTAAGGCAGTTCCAAAACTCCATTTGAACTGTGGACGGAAGGAAACCTAGTTTACGACACCCGCATGTTTGGGGTTGTCAAGCGTAAGTAAGAATTTACAATCCACATGAAAGGAAATTGGATTCAAGAACAACCAGTGGTTATTTCATTGGTTATGCAGAGAAATCCAAAGGGTATAAATTTTATTGTCCTAATCATAGTACAAGAATTGTTGAATCTGGAAATGCTAGGTTCATTGAGAATGGTGACATCAGTGGGAGTGAAAGAATGCGTGATGCTTGCATTCAAGAAGTAAGGGTAGAAGTTTCTATACCCAAAGCTTCTAAAGTTGTCAATAATGAACCTCCAATAGCCGAGTCACAAGAAATAGCATTAAGGAGATCTCAAAGAGAAAAGAGGTCGGCTATTTCTGATGACTATATGGTTTATCTACAAGAGTCAGAAATTGACTTAGGAATTGGAAATGATCCAGATTCATTTTCCCAAGCCATGGAATGTGAAGATTCTAATGAATGGTTTAATGCCATGGAAGAAGAGTTAAAATCCATGCATCAAAATCAAGTTTGGGATATTGTTGAATTGCCTAAAGGATGTAAGAAGGTCGGGTGTAAATGGGTCTTTAAGACCAAGCGCGACTCAAAAGGCAATATTGAACGACATAAAGCCAGACTTGTTGCAAAGGGTTTTACTCAGAAAAAAAGGCATTGACTATAAAGAGACATTTTCACCGGTCTCTAAGAAGGACTCACTTAGAATCATTATGGCTTTGGTGGCTCATTATGACTTGGAGTTACACCAAATGGATGTTAAAACCGCATTTCTTAATGGGAATTTAGAGGAAGAGGTTTATATGGACCAACCCGAAGGCTTTTCAGTTAAAGGAAAGGAACACATGGTATGTAAATTAAAGAAGTCAATATATGGACTTAAACAAGCTTCCCGACAATGGTATCTTAAGTTTAACGATACCATAACTTCATTTGGATTTAAGGAAAACACTTGTTGATCGTTGTATATATATGAAGATCAATGGGAGCAAGTTTATTTTTCTAGTTACGTATGTTGATGATATTTTGCTTGTTGCTAATGATCTTGGTTTGTTACATGAAACCAAGAAATTTCTCTCTAAGAATTTTGAAATGAAGGATATGGGAGAGGCAACATATGTGATAGGAATAGAAATATTCCGTGATAGATCACAAGGATTATTAGGATTGTCTCGAAAGCCTACATTGAGAAAATTTTAGAGAGATTTAATATGAGTAAATGTTCAGCAGAATAGTTCCAATTCAGAAAGGTGATAAATTTAACCTTATGCAATGTCCGAAAAATGAATGGGAACGAGAACAAATGAATAATATTCCTTATGCATCTGTTGTGGGGAGCTTAATGTATGCACAAACTTGCACCGGACTGGACATCGGTTTGCTGTCGGAATGTCAAGGCGAGATATCAAAGTAATCCTGGAATGGATCATTGGAAAGCTGCAAAGAAGGTTCTTAGATACCTGCAAGGAACGAAGAATCATATGCTCACTTATAAAAGATCTGATCATCTTGAGGTGATTGGATATTCAGATTCAGACTTAGTCGGATGTGCCGATACAAGAAAATCAACATTTGGTTACTTGTTTCTTCCGGGCCGGAGGGGCAATTTCATGGAAGAGTGCGAAGCAGTCGGTTATTGCTGCATCCACTATGGAAGCTGAATTTGTGGCATGCTTTGAGGCCACAATTCATGGATTATGGCTGCGGAATTTTATTTCAAGACTTGTGATCGTCGACAAGATTGCCAAGCCGCTGAAAATTTATTGTGATAACTCGCAGCGCTTTTCTTCTCTAAGAACGACAAGTATTCTAAGGGTGCTAAGCATATGGAGATCAAATACTTGTCTGTCAAAGAAGAAGTTCAGAAACAAAGAGTGTCAATTGAGCACATTAGCACCAATCTTATGATAGCAGATCCCTTAACAAAAGGATTGCCACCCAAAACATTTAATGAGCATGTTGAAAGGATGGGCATTATTGGACGTCATTAGTGTTTGTATTATGTTTGTATTAAGTTTATGTATTTGACACTTTGAGCTCACTTATGTGTTTCTGATATTTCCTGTTTTCTATTTAGTATACATTATGGAAATAGATGAATGTTAAACAGGATAGTTTCTAAAGAAACATTATGGTTGGACTATTACTGTACTTCTCATTTATGGATCATGTTAAGTAAAGTGCTATAGTTGTAGTACATAGAAGGGACTATGTCGATTGATGACATACAACCGCTATGACTCACATTAGTTTTCTTTACTTAATTGTGATTATTATGTAATTGTCAATTTAATGAAATTTTATAGCATAATCTTATTGTGCACATTATAGTCTTTATTAAACCATGAAAGGAGAATCATATGGGCCAAGTGGGAGAATGTAAAAATTATTGTGGCCCATATTATGTGATTTATTATATGGTTTAATAATTATTGAAATGCTATAAATGATTATTTGTTACGAGAAGGTACGACTCTAATAAAACGAAAGGGTATATCGCTTTGATGGAAGGCACCCTTTCAACGAACGTATATATAGAGTCCGGTCCTCTCTCCACCCACATATGAACAACAAAAACAAAAACAGAAAGAACGTATTCTCTCTTCCATCAATTGAATACATTAAGATTTAGTGGGTTAAGGGAGAGAAATCGGATTTCTTCTTTTGGATCAAGTTCAAGCGCAGCGTTATGGATAAAGGTATGTCTTCATCTATTTGTGAGAATCATGAAGATCAAAGATCCTTAATTTGTTATGAATTTCCGCATCAGATTTTATATGAATTATCTTACACCGACATCTTCGATAGTTTGATTAGAGAGCCATCCCTCCGGTTCTACTGGTACCCACGTAAAGAACCGGCAGAATCCACTTTGTGGACGAGGAAATGTCGCATTAAAAGTAAAGCAACGGAACCGTTGTATCTGACGTTAGAAGTACAATTCGGAGGGGATGTTGGGAAGGGAAAAGAAGCGTTCGTGCAGTCATAGAAGAACTATAGTCTATAAAGAGAACCACAATTCTTTAGGAAGACGTTTTGGGGAAGAAAACCTAAGGAACGAGGACCAAAGCAAGAAGTATTCCATTGGCTTACTAAATCGATGGAACTCTCATTGTAGGAGATGCTTTTAACTGAATGGGGACCATATATAGTTTTTTTCCTTCACAAGTGATGTCAAATCCAGGATAACCGCATAATTCTCTTCCTCCTCCTCTCCTCCTGGAACATAAAACAGATAATTTATGTTCGAATGGTGATTGCCCCTACAATTGCGGCTTGGCTGACTTCATATGATACTTCATCTTACCACAATGCGACAGGATCTTCTGAGATGGTAATGAAGAAGATGTAGAACACTGTGCAAACTAAACCTCATGTGTAAGTGCAGTGTGGACTCATCTCGGGATTTTGATTTAACTTTAGTTTGGAACATATGGAGTTTCTTTTTTTCTTTTCTTTGGGATATTGATGCTGTGTGATTCCTGACGTGAAAAGAAGGCCCTTGTTATTGGAAATTTCTACTTAAACATGGCGGTTGACTTGGAAAGGGGACGAGAAGACTAGAACAAAAGACTTTTGAGGAGCCAAGCAGATACAATCAAGGGAGCAGTCACCCATCACTTTACCTCTTTGATGATGATAGCTCGGTCAAATGTGTAGACTTAGTAAACTTGCACAAATCTTGCCCCCTTTAACAAGTTATTCCTAGAGTTGACTAATGTTTTCATATATGCCCTCAAGTCGGATCTTTTACAAGAGGATATTTAAAAATAAATAAAAGATCCAGAAACTTTTATTCCTCGTTATGCTTATTAAAATCAAACCAAATAAGCAAAATTAGAAAAATGAATTCAAGGAAAAAAATCAGTGGGTATTTCACAATTAGAGGCCTCTGTTTAAAATTTAATTTCAAAGAAATTGCAGCAAGAGTTAGGTCCAGGAGCAGTGGGAAATTCCAAAAAGGTGAATCCTAAGTACAATGATCATGAACAACAAAAACTATTGACCTATCCTAAAAAAATTTCCCGATAAGGTTTTGTTGACATATAAATTTTAGTTGACAATTCAGGTATTCATTTTTGTAAAAGTAAACAATAAAAAAATAGCAAGATAATATCAAAATTAAATGAATAAATAAATAGATAACAATGAAAATGAGATGAAAAGTGATAAAAACGAGGTTTTCTTTTTCAGCACAGGCTCTTGAACCTTTTGAATAAACCTTAGCCCATAAAAACATTTGGATCCGATTTGTGCAATTCATTTATTAGATTCAGCATTTGGGCTTATTAATTCCAAGCCTATGAGACCAAGGCAAGACGTTCCGCCCATTATTCTCAGTGGTGGCCCATTCACCTATCAATTCGACCCTCATTTTTTTGTCTCACGTTCACTCTTGAACGAGCGAGCATGAGACCACGCCGGCGGGCGCGAGAAGGAATGCTGAGCGAAGGAACATAGGGAAGGTTCCAGAATGTGGAAATGCTCTGTTCCTTTGCAGTGACTGAGAGCTTTGAGCGGTTTTCAACCTCGCTAGTCCAGAGATTGCTTTCAGATTCCGATTCTGATTACCCTTATCCCCGCTCGTCGCTGCCAGCTACCCCTGAGAATTCCTTCACTTCTACTCTCCTGACGTTATTAGCCTTCGTCGCCGTCGCGTTTCTCGGCATTCCGGATTTGCGCCTTTCCTGCTCTGCCCCTCCCTGTTTCACGACCGGGAAATTCGCGGAAGTCATCTCGCGTTTATATCTTCAATTTACTCGGTGGTGAAATTTCTGGGGAAGTCCTTTCTTGGATTTTCTCACTGTTCGGAGCTAGAAATTAAGCTAGATGAAGATGAGTTCAATATTTGTTACTATTGGTCATAGTTTTAGAATGAAAACAGAAACTAAGACTTGTATCAATCTAAAATCTGATATGATGGAGGCTGAGATGAGGATCTATGTTAGCGCCTATTGCGATGGAATGAAATGGACCGTTTCCCTAAACTCATATATAAACTAAGCAATTAAACCGCCCGCCATATGTTCGACAAAATAACCAAATTGAGTCTGTAGAGATTAGTCCTTAATCCTGACCTGTTTTGAGTGTATAACGATATGTCGTCGCACATGATTACAACTTTTTGTTCATGTTTTCTACCGCATTTTATCTCCACCGGACCAAATCTAAACAATTTCCTTTTTATTGTGTTTGCTTAGTGTTTATACATCTTCCTGCTGCGTTTGCTGATATTCATCAGCGAGGAACCTCTCAAAAATCGATGTCGGAGGTTTAATTTTTAAGCTCAATTGTCCTAATTTGTTCATCACATCCTTCTATCATATCGTGTCCCTGTCTTTGTTCTCTACGTCTGTGGAGGCTGTGGGCTATTTATGTTGGTAATTGTGCGACATGTTAACTCAAACAAGGTATTGTCGACTTTGGCACACCTCACGGTTTTGTCCCTCCAGTAGAGGTCGCTCATCTTAATAGTGCTCTAATGTATATTCGCTTAACTTGGGAGTGCCAAAGTAAAACTTGTCATTATGTTTAAAGGCATCTTTGTGAGTTAATTTCAGTTTCACTCTCCACTTGTTTGATGTACAGTTTGATTCATTATTGCCCTTCTTGCCATCTTAGAAGCCTAGGCCATCTTAGAAGCCTACTAAGACTCGTTCCTTATCCAAACCCTCTAGCCTCATCGAATATTGCTTACCCTCGTTGGACCGGGCTGTTACAAACCTATTAGGTTTCGCATGGTTTGTCCCGAATCATACACTTACTACTAGAGGAGGTCTTGCTCTAATACCAAAAGATATTACATCCTGAATTCTATAGTGATAGGGGTATAACACGATTGTCTTTTCACTTAAAGGACATAGTTCCTAATGAAAGCACTCTCGCACCATCACCGCTAACTGAGGAACTTGAAAAGATTGGGAAGGAAAGAGATGAGCAAACACAACTTAATGAGTAGTGTGAGTTGTTTCATTTCAACAAGCTTTATATAAATTAGAAATACTCATTTAAAACCATAATCACAATACATATATCAATGGTCAAGTTTATTGATTAATCTCTATAAAAAAAAAAAGTGTCAATGGTCCATTCCATTGTCCAAATTCATACCATATCACATCTCAAGGCCCTAGAAGTGGCTGCAATAAAATTTACGTTATCATGTAACATTTAACCCTTGAGTAGTACAAGGTCGTAGAGGTGGTTCTCATGAGATTCGTATCACCATATAGCACTTAGCCCTTGATTAACACATATCAATGGTACAATGCTATATCTATAAAGTTACTATTAGTCATTGACCAATGTATCTCAATAAGACAAGACCCTAGAGGTGGTTCTCGTATGACTTGAGTCGCTATGTAGCACTTACCCCTTAGCTTATGGACTGGTCTCCACTGTTTGTTATACACGCATGTAAACAATGCTAGTGAAACCGAGATGAAGAAAAACTAGAGCTTAAAGCTACTAGTCAAACTTTGTAGAAGTCATAGTGGACTTAGATAAAAATGGATGATTGAGAACTGACACGGCGACGAGGAAGGAGAACAGTGCCATGTAAATGCTACGGCAGGACTCGTTTATTCAATTCAGAATTTCCTGACGTGGGAGCTCAATCTGACTGGGATTCTTCTTATTTACATTTCAGTCATTTGTCAGGAAATTCCCATCCTTGGTCAAAGTTTAGATTCTTTTATTCATATGATGAACATTATCAGGCAATATTCTTATTTCGCCTGACCAACCAGTGCATAATAAGAGCTTTCATTTGGGAAAATAGTTGACGTCTCAAACAGAACAACATATACTGACCCAAAAAAAAAAAAAAACAACAACAACAGCAATATATATCTGGCCTAAAAAAAGGCAACAGACAAAAGCAAAGAAAACAAGATTTAGATGCCGTGACATACCAAGTATACAATATATATTTCTAGTCTTTCGTTCCACTTAACCTATCAACAAGCAGGGGTGCTGATTTAACCTTCACAACTCTTTCTTGAAAGTGTCCACCTCGTGCCTTGAAATGATTGACTTTGGCATAATCGGTCAATTTTGTTGGTGGATAATTGTCAAAAAATTTCTTGTACATGACTAATTCAAACTTAAAATTTTCATTTTTATTAATTTAGTCTTAAATCTTTTCATGATTTTTTAATGAAGTCCATTCAATCAATTATGGCTAAAAAATCGTTAAAATGAAGGTTTAGTCAATATCAACTGTCTTATGTGACATAGTTGATGCAAACGTGAATGATTTTTGTAATTTTTTAAAATTTTAAGAACTTGTTATTTTTTCCTTTCTTCTACTTTCCTTTTCTTGTTTTTCTCTTTTTCCTTGTTTCCCCACCACCTGTTGATTGCAGGCCACAAGTGAGGACTGTGACACCCTCGCCCTTGTCTCACCTCAATATAATATTGAAAACATCTAATGAGGGCATCACAACCTTCGCCTATAGCTAGCGACTGATGTAGAAACCAAAAAAGGAAAAAAAAAAAGAAGAAAAACACTACAAGTTATAAAAAAAAAAAAAATCTACAAATTTTGTTGACGTCAGCATCTTGTATCCTGACTAGACCACAATGTCTGTAATTTTCGGCTAAAATTGACTAGATGAACTACATTGGAAAATCATCATAGGGCTTAGTATTAAATTGACAAAATTAAAAATTTAAGACCGAATTAGCTGCTAATAATTTGTTTCAAGAAACACAAATGTTTATATAGTCTTGAGGTAGCTCATTTGTTATGATCCAATGATTAGATCAAGACGATCGTGCAAAAATAGTTATGAACTTAGAAAGTCTGCAAAGAAACTGGAAACCAATGAAATTAACAACATAACGAATTCTAGGTGGTCTTGCCATTATGTACTTTCAGCTGCATAAGATACAAATTCGTGTTAAGACGCTTTCTGCAAGTAATGATGGTTTTATATAACTTCTGTCGGCTTTAGCATTGGTATCACATGTGCAACAAGTAATAGAAGAAAAATTTAGGAAGTATTCTTGGCTAACTATATTTGTATACAAGTTGCTCATTGTATTGAAAGGCTAGATGTGCTTAAAGTACGAACTTAAATTTCATGCGACCATGGACATTGAAGTGGTTGGTGATGATCTTGATGGAGAAGACAAATAGGGCTTGGGAGGAACTCACAAACAAGAGACACCGCCTTTTAGCATATCCAATACTTTACTCATTGTTGGCCTAATTGAAGGATTAGTCAGTATGCACCACAAGCCTCCCATTAACATCTTCTCAGCTTTCTCTCTATCTCTTTCACATGTGCTTCTACAGTCCTAACTTTTCTTGAAGTTCAAGACGCTTGTGAATCCAATGCGGGAAGTGTATCTCACCGGTTCTCTCTGCTCTAGTCACTATATTTTTCCTCCTATCAACCATTTCGAGCACTGTCATCCCCAATCTATACACATCAGATTTTTGGGATATTTCTCTAATGTTCCTACAAAATACTTTTGGCGAGATAAACCCCACGGTACTTTGTAAGCCGAGTAGTGAGATCATGCTTTCCTCTTGATGGCATATCTTTGCAAGGCCAAAGTCCAATATCTTGGAGCAATAGTTTTCATTGAGAAGAATGTTGTTTGGCTTTATGTCGAAGTGTAATATTCTCAAGTTGCAATCTTGGTGCAAGTATAAGAGCCCTTGGGCTATGCCTAGAGAGATTGGTACAAGGTGCCCCATCCAAGGTGGCAGCAACCTAATTGGAAGTAGTTCTCTTAGTATATGAGTTTCTCTGGGGATCTATCGGGCATGTATTCATAGACAAAGGCCCTTTGGGTTTTGTAAAAGCAGATTCCTACAAGATTAACAATGTTCACATGGGAAGTTCCGCTCATGCTATTTGTCTCAGGAGAGGAACACTAGAAATGTTAAAAGTTATATATATATATAACTCATTTTAGTATCAAAAGTTTTCGTCATCTTACTTAAGTGTCAAATCGGAGAAAAAATAATCACTTAAGTGTCTCAAGAGTAAAATTCTGACCAAATTAATTACTTGCCTTTATACTTAAACTTTTAACATGACTTGGCATATCTATTAAAAAAAAAAAAGAATAGTCTATGTGGACGTCTGAAATGATGTCGCACGATTATCACTTTATAATTGAGGTTGCCATTGAAGTGAATACTTTTAACAATGAGTAGCACTAAAGTTATCAGTTTTTTTAATAATGACTAGCACTTAAAGAGCGCTTAAATAATCACTTTTAACAATAATTGGCACTCAAACAATTCATATATATAACATTTGGTACTCAAATAATCACTAGTCAGCTTGTCTACACAACATTGTTTAGAGGTTATATGCTAATTGGGCATGCCGACAAGTCATGTAAAATTGAGAAAATGATAAATATGGCCACGTTAGATATCCGACCACCCAAATTAGAATTGGCATTTAAGTGATCATTTTCTTTATATATATATATAAAATAAAAGAATGACACTTAAGTGATTTGAAAAAAACTTTTGCATAACACTTCTAATATCCTTATTCCTGTTTAACTCATTGATGAAGTCTTCACCATCTCCTTTTAGCTTGCTTAGGATTTTCATTGCCATGAGTTGACCACCCGGGAGCTTCCCTTTATACACATCCATAGCCTCTTCGGCCTAGTTTTTCTTTGAATGAGTTGATCATTCTCTCAATGTCAGCATAAGAATATATTCTCATTACTAAAATTCCATGATTATCGAAAATGACCTCAAATTTATGAATTTTTTTCATCTTTCAGCTCCCTGTGATCATGGATTTCTACTTGGAAATTTTCTGTTGATGAAGTTAGGCTAGGACTATTATAGCAACACCAAATGCACTGATTGATGCGCCTAGGTAACCAAAGGACGTACGAAGCATAAATACAGATGATCATGCTCCTGGGGTTTTAGTAGTCCTACTTTCTGTTAAATACTGTCCGAATGTTTGCATTTTAATTCATAGGCACACGTAAGAAATTTGATTTACTACTTACCAAGAGTACCTTTCTTCAGTAAGCTCCTAGATTTCAGTTTCCCTATGACATAGAGGCAGTTGGAGAATTTTTATTGGAAAAAGAGAGATAAAGCTCAGTGTGCATCTTCCTCCTAATAGTTATAAGATTCTTATCATCATAATAATCACATTTTGTTCAGAAAGACAATAGTTTCTGACGAACTTATTGCATGAACCGTTGATTCCTAAATCTAAAAACCTTATCGCCGCCACTGTTGCAATCCCTAAGATGATTGGTGCCATGTTGGCAATAGCACAGAAATTCTGTGTCCTGTGATCGTCCACATCAGCTTCCACTTTCTTCGCAAGCAGTACAGCTCTTCTCTGTCGATAAATCCCATTTTAACCGGAATCCGTTCTCTAACAAATCCTTGTAGTCGGCATCTTCGATAATTTGATTCGAGAACCCTCCCTTCAATTCTACTGGTACCACCACAGACGATTGGCAGGCTCCACCATCTTGATAGTAGGGGTCACATGGATGTATTAAAACAACAATGGAGTTATATATGGGAGTGGAGGTACAATTTGCTGGGACTATTGGGTAGCGAAAAGAAGAGGAACCTGTGCAATTATAGAATAACCAGAGTCTTGGATGAAAGGAGTAACTGTGACCTAAAATCGGGTTCACGGGATAGAAAGTGGAGGGACGAGGAGTGAAGCAGGGAGCATCCATGACGAACTAATTCACCAATTGAATGGATTGTTTTTCATAGGAGATTCTTTCAACCGAGTAATGACCATAAATAGTTTTTATTCCTTGACAAATTATATCAAATCCAGGGAAACCATGCAAGTCTCTTTCTGTTCTAGGAATGTAAAAAGGGTTACCTCATATGTGGGCTTGTGCTCCCGCCACATTTCATGTTAGAGAGCACCGCCTCTCTCTCTTTGGATTTTTCCTTCTCTAGATCTCTCTCTCTCTCTCTAGAATTTTCTAGTGAAGGCTATAAGACTCTAGGCTATTTGTGGTAGGTAGAACTTGTAGTTGCAGATTGTCCAACATGAAAGATGGAAGCAAAAATCTCTCTTGTGTCAGAGATAATTTACTAAGAGAGTCGGTGGATGAAGGCTATAAATAGCCTAGTCTCATTCACTTTAGTTCACGCCTCAAACAGAAGAACAAGTGTCTTGTGTAGTGAGTGGGTCTTCAAACAGAAGTGTGAGGTATGTGTCGTGCGCAAAGAGTGCTAGGAGTGATGTGAGGAGTGTTGTATTGTGTATGTATGTCGTTTGTAGAGTGAGTGGTGAAAGGGCTAGTAAAATCACCTAGAGGGGGGTGAATAGGTGATAAAGAAATTTTTGCGGAACTTCAGAATAATTTGCTAACACCGTAAACTATAGTAAACAGTCATATGAAGCTGTAAATTAAAATTAGGAGTTTAAGGGAAAGAGAATAGAGACTTAAGGTTTATAGTGGTTTAGCTTTGGTCAAACCTACGTCTACTCTTCCACACTAATAGCCCACTGGCTAGATTTCACTAAAGATCAAAAGAGATGTTACATTCTTACGCCATTGATTTTATAGTGTAGAGATTCTACTACACTTCTTCAAAGTCTCACAAAAGTTTGTTCTCTCTTTTGCATAAAATGAAATCTCAACGATTGAAATAGCAAAGAACCTAAGAGCTTCAGACTTTGGAATTTTTCTTTCACGCACACCCTCGAACAACTTGAGTCTTTCTTATATACTCCTTCATGCCTTTATAACCGTTGGCACTTTCCAAAGGAGTTCTTCCAATCTACCTGTTGGAAGAAGATCTCGAATCGTTTAAGGAATGTGATGATGGCCCACCAATCCTGCTCGCTCATACAATCAGGATCTAAGTTTCCATGAATAGAACCTTCCAAGCATACTTCGCCTTTCAACAGATCTTAATTATTTGAATTGATTCCAATAAGAATAATTGATCTCGATGTGCTATCTCCAGCCGTAAAATCTTCTATGAACCGTACGAACCAAATCCTTGAAGATAAACTCGTATTTGGATAAGTCTTCTCTTTGTTAGTCTAGAAACTGTCATTGAGGGTAAATTTTGAGTCTTGAATGTTAAGGTCTTTAGACTTCGACGATAGAATCTGAAGTTTATCGACTTTAACAATTGAGTTTGGAAATCTTCATACTAGACTGATGGAAACGTTTTGTCAACTTCAAAACAATAAGAGAGTTTTCTCCAACAAATGGGTGAGTGACGTGTGAAAATCAAGTGAAGTGAGTGTGTGTGTGAGTTTTATAGTGTGGAGAGTTTGTAATATTGTTTATAAAAGAAATTATTATTTTACTTGTATAATAGTGGTAACAGAGTAGGTGGTCAGCAATTGTCGAGCCAAGGAGTGAAGCACACCAGAGTTATGTCAGTGCACAACCTAGGATTGTAAAGTTGGTTGTTCCATGACCAGGCTTACTTGGTATAGTGTTGGACATTACAACCAAGTCATGATGGTAGATTTCTCGAGCAATAAGCAGCGCCGAGAAGCTCAACGACCCCAATTATAATAACTGAAGTACCCACGTGCAATATTATTTGCTAGGTCAAGATTTGTGGGATATCGTTGGTGGCAGTAACACCACACCACCCATGAGTGACAACGAATTAAGAAAATGGAACATCAAATCAAGTAAGGCTCTTTACGTTCTTGCATAACTATTGAAGATGAGTTATTGAAGTATATAAAGAGTGCAAACACCCCAAAAGAAGCTTGGGATAAGTTGGTAGCACTGTTCGCGAGAACGAATGATACCAAGTTATAATGATTAGAAATGAGCTCCTTTCAATTTCGCAATAAAATATGACAGTAAGTCAATATTTTTCTAAAATTGAATCTATTTGTGAAGAAGTTTCAAAGTTAGATCATCATAATGCCATCTCTGAGACAATAATGAGAAGAATAATAATTCATGGGTTAAGGCTGGAATATAACGGTATTGTTATGGCCACCTGTGGATGGGCAAATGAGCCAACTCTAATAGAGTTGGATAATATATTAGCCAACCAAGAAGCCTTAGATAGAGTTATATCTAAGGTCTTGGTTAAAGAGGATGAAAGTGCCCTCTTCAATAATAAAATAGGGTTCAAAGGTTAGAGTAGAAATGGTGCAGGTACTAGAGATAGCAAACATAGGAAAAGTAATGCATAATGGTAAAAGCGACTAGAAGGATTGGGACCTCGGCTAGGGGGAGCTCACCGTGATCGCGATAAGGACAACAATAAAGATAAGAAGAATAGAAGGTGCAATAGATGATGATACACTCGTAGCAAAGTAGATCACTTTGCTAGGGATTGTCAATTTAAGAGAGTTGAAGAAAACGTTGCTGCATTGAAGGAAAATGATGGCGAAGAAGAGTGGGATTTCCAAGCATTCTTTGTAGTGGAAAAACAAGAAGAGCTCACAACCTTCTCCGTCACAAAGTTAGAAGATGCGATGCCCCCTCATCACAGTAAGTGATAAATTGATCAATTATGATGAAGATTGGATAGTTGATTCGAGGTGTTCAAATCATATGATTGGAGATTAAGACAAGCTATCAAAAAACATGTGTGAGTACAGTGGTGGATGAGTAATTGTCAACCACAGTCAACTCAAGGTTACCGATTACCCATGTGGGCCAAACAATGATAACACCTCAATTAAGTTCGCATTGGATTGAACTAAAAAATGTGGAATGAAGAAGAATCTATTGTCCATGGCACAGCTTACAAATTCAGGTAGTTATGTAGTTTTCGACTAGGAAGCACCGACACTCTCTCGAGAGTCTTCTTGTCGTGTCGACACTTCAACATATGTTCAACACTTTCCAACATTATCAGACACTCTCTAACACTCGATCAACACGTGTCGGAAAATCCAACACTTGATTAATTTTTCCGACACGCTTCGACACTCGAGTCAAAATTCCGACATATGAGTTTATAACACACAATTTTGACAAAATGCAGACCCCTGGAGTGCCATAACTTGGCTAAAATGGACACTTAAGTGCCAAAATCGAAGCAAAATGGATTACTTGAGTACCAATCCAGCCAAAATTCGGCCAAAACGTTGACGTATCAATTTTCCAGTAAAGCAAGTGCAAAACAACGTCGTTTTGGTGCTAATGTGGTAAAAAATTAATATAAAAATTAATTAAATTTATTTAAAATATTTAAAAATTACAAAAAAAAAAAAAAGAAGGAAGCAGCTAAGGGCTCCCCGTCACCGCCGACCAGCTAAGGGCTCCCCGTCACCGCCGACAAGGGTCGGCAATAGAGGGAGGAGGGTTGGCCGGGGTCGCCAAGCCTTGGCTAGGGGCTAGCGGCCCTAGGCCGACCGGCAGCAAGGGCCTATGAGCCCTCCCCCGATCCGGGGCGAGGGTCACGGCCCTCGCTTAGGGGGCCAAGGGCCACCGCCCGTTGAGGTGACCCCTAGCAGCGGTGGCCCTTGGTCCGACCGAGCGAGGGCTACAACCCTCGCCTAGATCCGGCAAGGGGGGAAGGAGGAGGAAGGGAGGTAACGGTGGCCGAGGAGGAGGAAGGAGGAGGAGGAAAAAAAAAAAAGGTGGGGGAAGGAGGAGGAGAGAGGCAGCCGATGGCGAGGGTGGGGCCGTCGAGCCCGGCCGAGGGCCTGCGTGCCCTCGCCACCGGCCCTCCTAGGGCTCGGCGGCCCCAGCCGACCCTCCCCCACCTTCCGGCGACACGGGAGGCGGCGGCGACGAGATCTCAACCCTCGCCCACCGGCTGCCTTCCTCCTCCTCCTTCATTTCCGTTTTTTGTTTTTTTTTTTTTTTTTTAAATAAATATAAATTATATTATTATTTTGTTTTAAATTTAGTTTAATTAATTTTTTTATTATATTAAAATTCAAATTATGCCAAAACGACATCGTTTTGGCCAACTATAGAAACGACGTCATTTTTGGTGAATTAGAGCCGAGTCGGCTTTCCGACAAGCCACCTTGGTGAGAAATATCAATATTTAATTGTCACGTATGATTTCCGCCGCTTTCATTGGAGGTGGCACTCAAGTGTCCCACTTTCCTTAAAACGTGGCACTTAAGTCTAACTTTCGTAAGTTATGGCACTTAAGTGTCCATTTGTACCAAGTTATGGCTCTTGAAGTGTTTTTTTGCCCAATTTTGACATATGAGGTCAATTTTAAAATTTCTCAATAAATGAAGGGTCAATATATATATATATATATATATGTGTGTGTGTGTGTGAAAAAAAGAAAATCAATAATAAAAATAACGAATTAGGAAAGAAGAAAAACCTAATATTTTCTTCTCTTCTCTTTGACTTTACTTTCCGTGATATACAATTTGCCCTCAAGTTTTTCTTTTTCCATTCGACATGTCGACATGGAAGTCTAGAATGTGAATTACTTTTTTTTTCTTTCCAAGTTTTATGGATTTATTGAAATGGAGTTGAATTTGTCAAATTGAAACAATTAAGGATATTAATAAATGGTGGATTAATGTTTTTAGTATAAATTTATTATAGGATTTTATTATTATTTATTTATTTGTGAATTTGAATTAGATTACCTTGATTGAAATAATCATAAAAATAATAATTTATTATTCCTATAGAAAATATACGTATAATATATAACGTGTTCCAACGTATCAAAATTCTCTATTTTTTTAGAAATAATGCATCGGCGTGTCGTGTCATGTCGTGTCGCATGCGGGAGTTAGTGCTACTTAAGTATTCAGTCAAAGAGACATTAGGGTGTACCACGGTTTGAAACATATTGATACATCAATCATAGAGAGGTGTCGATTAGAGTTTGCCTACATGATGTCATCTCAAATAGCACTCGTGGACAAAATTTGAAAAAGTGATAAGCCCGATTTGTGGCATGCATGGCTTGGGCATGTGAGCTACCATAAGTTTAAAGTAATGGTGAAGAAATGTATGCTAAAGGATTGTCCTCACTTGGAAGCCTAAGAAGACATTGTTTGTGCCAAATGCCAATATGGGAAGGCACATAAGCTTCCATATGAGGAGTCCACATTTAGAGCTAAGATGCCTCTCGAGCTTGTCCACTTAGATGCATTCAGACCAATGGAGCAACTGTTGATCAAAGGATCAAAATACATGGTAACGTCCATTGATGAATTTCTAGGTACGTTTGGGTTGACTTTATGAAAGAAAAATATGAGGCATTAAATAAATTTAAGGATTTTAAAACAAAAATAGAGAATGAAGTAGGCAAGAAAATATTATGCCTTCGGAGAGATATTGGGCGAGAATATACATCGATGACTTTACAAAGTATCTTTAAGAATGGAAGATACATTGATGATTTACTTCTTGAATATGCCGCAAAAAAAAAAAAAAAAAAAGTAGTTGTCGAAGGAAAGGATTAGCATTTGGTGGAGACATGTTGGAGCATGTTGCATGTGAAAAATGTTCCACCCAAATTTTAGGTTGGATGTATGAAGATGGTAGTGCATGTGATCAACATACTACCTCAAGCAAGGCTTAGCTTTATGTCACCATATGAGAAGTTGTGGAATTGCAAGCCCACGATAAGTACTTTAGAGTATTTGGATGTGTATGTTCAGCGTCCATGCTGGACCATCTTTGCAAAAAGTTCAATAAGAAGGTAGTTCGCCGCATATCTGTGGGCTACAATTATCAAAGAAAAGAATGAAAGTATTATGAACCTATGACAAGGAGGTGTTACACTTCTAGAAATGTGGTATTCGATGAACTATCATTTTGGTGGTCATCACCATCTAAACAAGTTGAAGAAGCAGTTCATGAAAGAATGGAAGAAAATGATGAGCTCGATAAGGCCTAGCAAATCGAAGAAGGAAATGACCTTATAGGTGGAAGGAAGAAGTCAAAGCATGGTCACCAGAAAAATCAAAGAGTCCGTGGTGAACTGGTGTACATCCGAAAATAACAGAAGAGCTCGAACGAAGGTAGATGGAAGAACCTAAAGAACAAGAACCTCAACTTAGGAGATCAACAAGGCAAAGAAGATTAAATCCTAAATATGCAAATGCGGCGTTGATTGAAGATGTCGAAGTAGTTGAGGTGTCTGCATACGAGGAAGCCTCGCAAGCTATGGAATGGAGGAAGGCCATAGAGGAAGAGATCTAAATACTAAGAAAGAACAAGACATAGGACTTGGTGCCAAGACCTAAAGAAGTACGTCCTATATCTTGCAAATGGGTTTACAAACTTAAAAATTGACTAGATGGGTTGGTAGAAAGATATAAGGCATGATTAGTTGCTCACGGATTCTCTCAAAAGTATGGCCTAGATTATGATGAGACCTTTAGCCCAATAGCAAAGATTATTACAATTCGAGTCTTACTAGCACTTGCAGTAAGCAAATATGGAAATTATGGCTCGATCGAGATATGTACATGGAGCAGCTAGATGATTTCAAGAATGAGACTCATCCAAACTATGTTTGCAAGTTTTTTTTTTTTTTTTTAAAAAGCCTTCTATGGCTTAAAACAAGCCCTAAGAGCATGATATGGGAAGATTGCTAAATTCTTGGTGCAACATGGTTGCTTAGGGTGTGTTTAGTAACCATTATATATTGGGGAACAATTTTTTAACATAAATAATTTTTTTTTTTGTTTCTATTTCTAGGAACAATTTCTAAGTTTAAGAATGCACTTTATAACTGTAAAAATTTCTATTCTAGGAATAAAAATGTGCTTGGTAAACTTGTCTAATTTTGTTATTTCTTTTAATTTTTCAATATTTTTATTATATTTTTCCTTTTTTTATTCTTTCTCTTTTCTTTCTTTTCTTTCTTTCTCCTTTATGGCTGGTTGCCAACCATGGCGGCAGCTGGCGATCGACTCGGATGAGGTTCGGTAAGCTCACCTAGATCTGGTGAGGCCGAGCTTGCCTAGCCATCAGCGAGGCTCGGTGTCACCAGGGGCCGGCGACACTCCGACGAGGTCGTCGGCCATGGCCGAGGCTGGCGACCGACCAAACGGAAAAAGAATGAAAGAAAAGAGAAAAAAAAAAAAAAGAGAGAAAAATTGTTTCTCAAAATTGTTTCCGGAAACAATAAGCTACTTTTTCTACTTCTTATTTTTGTTCCAAATCTGTTCTCGCGAACAAAAGTTTTACCAAACACGTTTTTGTTCTTTTTTTGTTCCCCAAAACAAAAGAACATAAATTTTGGTTCTAGGGGATAGAAACACTTTTTAACAAACAAGCCCTTAGTAGCCCCAGCAAGCTCAAGCTTACTTCTGAAGGTACAAGATTGCAAGCTTGTAATAATATTAATCTACGTGGATGATCTAATCGTCACTAGAGATAATGAAGAGGAGATATGCCAAATAAGAGCCAATCTCTTAGTGCAGTTTAAGATGAAAGAGCTTGAAGAATTGAAATATTTCTTAAGACTCGAGATTGAGAAGACCAATGAAGGATTATTTCTATATTAGTAGAAGTATGCACGAGACCTCATAAATAAGTGTGGGATGCTTGATTGCAAACCGATATCTACTCCAATGGATGGAAATGTAAAGCTAGTGCGGCTGAAGGATGAGAATTGGAAGACTCAACTATGTACAAGCAATTGGTGGACAACCTTATTTACGTAACCATAACACGGCTTGATATTGCCTTCACAATGGGAGTAGCAAGCTGATTCATGGAGAAGTCACGAAAGCCACACTTAGATGCATTCAAGCGTATACTAAGGTATGTAAAGGGTACATTTGATTTTGGGCTCCTGTATAAAAATGAAGCATCATGTACAATTGTAGGCCACTCCAACGCTAACTTTGCTGGATATCATGACACACGACGATCAACTACTGGATACATGTTTAGTCTTGGATTAGTAATAGTGTCACTGTGCTGTGAAAGACAAACAATTGTGTTACTATCTACAATAGAAGGTGAGTATAAAGCAATAGCGATGAAAGCTCAAGAGAGTACATGCCTGGTACAGTTAATGGAGGATCTTTATCATTCGATAGATCACTTGACAATGTTATATTGTGATAATCTATTGACCATAAGCTTAACAGAGAATCCAACTTTTCCATGCGAGGACGAAGCATGTGAAAGTACACTATCACTTTCTGCATGAAAAGGTATTACAAGGCGAGATAAAGATGGAGCATGCCAAAAGAAATTATCAAGTTGTGGACATTTTCACCAAAAGTCTTGGAGCCACAAAATTCGGAGAGTTTCAAAGGCAACTTGATATGATCGCGAGGTCTATGCTAAGAGAGACTAGTCGGTGAGGGGGAGTATTAGAGAGCACCGCCTCTCTCTTTTATGGAATTTTTTCCTTCTCTCTCTCTAGATTATTCTTCAACCTGTCAAATTTGACTCTCTCTCTCTCTCTCTCTCTCTCTCTCTCTCTATCTAGAATTTTCTAGTGAAGGCTATAAGACTCTGGGCTGTTTGTGGTAGGTAGAACTTGTGGTTGCAGATTGTCCAACACGAAAGATGGAAGCAAAAATCTCTCGTTCAGAGATAATTTGCTAAGAGAGTTGGTGGATGAAGGCTATAAATAGTCTGGCCTCATCCACTTGAGTTCACACCTCAAACAAAAGAACAAGGATCTTATGTAATGATGTTGGAATTTTGTTTGTTAAAACAAAATGAGTGTTTTTTACTTTGTTCCACATAGAAAAGGTGGGAGCAAGTGGGTCAGTTTAAATATGTGGGATTTCCTTTTGTAGTTAAAGGAGTGATTAGGTGGGGTTAGACCCCACCATACCCACGTGCGGGTGCGCGAATAATCGCGCGATTATTTGGTGCACTTAGCACGCCTGCGCACCCGCGGTTTAATTAGCATTAATCCCTTGCTATTTATTTTTTATTTTTTATTTTTAGTTCAAAGGTTGCCTTTTAATTTGAGAATTCCGGAAATGAAATATAAATGAAAATTCGAAATTCTATTTAAAAAAAATTATTATTATTCCGAATTTTGTTTGTGTCTTTTCAAGACAACTTTTGGAAAATTACTTATTCGGATTTTAACTTTCCCGAAGGGTTGCAATTGTTCGTTTTCGACTTCTTCCGAAGAGTCGTATTTGTTTATCCGAACAATTTTCTAAAGATGTGTTTGTTCGCAATTTTCACGAAGAGTTGCAAGACTGTTTCATATATATACTTGTCATTTTTTGGAAAGAAATAGTGGTCATTTTTTCGAGTCTTCTTTATGAAAAACTGCAGCCAATTTTTCGATTGTTTTCCTAGAGAGACTCTGGAGAAATACTAGAATCGCTATCTAGTATTCTCATCCGAGACTTTGTTGTATCCTGGAGAATTTTTGCCGGTGACCATTAGCAACGTTGTGGGGCAAATAAATCCTTAAAGAAAGTTATATCACGCCTCAAAGTCCGAGTTGTTTTACTCGATCTGATTTCATTGTTCAACCCATTTCGAAGCAATATTTTCCCAACAATTTTAAGGATTTATTTTTGTTACAATGGAGTCGGAGACAATCAAAGTTATGAATCAAGATATGGTCAAACTAGACCGGTTCGATGGGAACAATTTTGCTCGCCGGAGGGACAAGATGATGTTCTTACTCACTGCTTTGAAGATTTCCTACATACTAGATCCTAACTTGGCGCCAATAGAAGATCCTAAGCCTACTTTTGATGGAGGACAGCCAAATGCGGAAGCCATTGAGAGGGTTAGTAAGGAAAAGAAGAAACGTGCGGAGGATGGATTACTTTGTCGAGGACACATTCTGAACACACTCTCCAATCGTCTATATGACTTATTCACTGAAATGAAGTCGGCCAGAGAAATTTAGAATGCACTGTAATTCAAGTACAAAGTGGAGGAGCAAGGTACCAATAAATATCTAATCGCAAAGTATTTTGATTTCAAGTTTATTGATACTAAACCCTTGCTGGAAAAAGTCCATAAATTACAAGTGATTATGAATAAGATTCGTGCTCTCAAGATCGATATTCCAGAAGCTTTTCAAGTTGGAGCAATTATTGCGAAATTGCCTCCAAGTTGGAAAGACTATGGAAAAAGGCTGATTCACAAGTCGGAGGACTTTACTTTGGAGCAAATACAGAAACATCTTCGCATTGAGGAAGAGTCACGTTTACGTGATAATTCTATTTTGTACAATTCCAAGGTGAATTTTGTGGATAAAAACGGAAACTCGGCCAGAACTTCAAAGTAAAAAGCGGGGACATAAATTCAAGAGAACACAAAAGAAGCAAAATGGTTGTTGTTTTGTTTGTGGCAAACAGAACATTACACCAAGGATTGCATTCATCGCAAGAGCATTTCAAAAGACAAGAACATTCCGGTGGTGAAAGCAGATGCAAATCTGGTTGAAGAAAATTATGTAGCCATGATTTCGAACATGTTTTCGAACATGAAAATTTCTGAAATCAATGATGCGATGGCTATGGTTTCTGAAATTAATTCTACCACTGTCCAATCCGGTTGCTGGATAGATTCGGAGCAACAGTTCATATGTGCAAAGACAAGTACATGTTCAAGCAATTTGAAGAGATTGTTGACTGAAATGTTCAAGAGGTCCCGATGGCGAATAATGCTCTTGCAAAGGTTGCTGGAAAAGGCACGGTGGAGATAGACTTCACTTCTGGAAAGAAGATAACTCTTCTTAATGTGTTATTTATACTTGAAATTAGGAAGAACCTAGTTTCTATTGATTTACTTTGTAAGAGGGGGTTTCGGGTTTTGTTTGAATCCGACAAGGTTATCCTGTCGAAAAATGGGCTGTTTGTTGGGAAGGGTTATGCCAATAATGTCATGTATCAATTGAGTATCAATAATAATATTTCTAGTTCTGCTTATATTGTTGAGTCTTCAATTTTATGGCATAGTATGTTAGCACATATAAATATTCGTTAGTTGAAGAATATGAGAAAATTAGACTTGATAAATTTTAATGGCGAGTTTGACAAATGTGAAATATGTGCTAAGTCAAAACTTACTAAGAAGCCATTTCCTAGTGTTAAAAGAAATTCGAATTTATTGGATTTGGTTCATAGTGATATATGTGAATTTAATGGTATGCTAACACGTGGAGGTAAAAGGTATTTTATTACCTTTGTGGATGATTGTAGTAGGTTCTTATATGTTTATCTCATGAGATCGAAGAATGAAGCATTTACCATGTTTAAGAAATATAAAGCTGAAGTAGATAATCAATTAGAAAAGAAAATCAAAGTTCTACGATCAGATAGAGGTGGAGAATATTTCTTAAATGAATTCTCTTCATTTTGTGAAGAACATGGTATTATTCATCAAGCTTCAGCACCATATATTCCACAACAAAATGGTTTAGCTGAAAGGAAAAATCGATCTCTTGGAGAAATGGTTAATTGTATGCTTTCAAATTCAAAGCTACCAATTGATCTTTGGGGAGAAGCATTACTTACTGTATGTTTTATTCATAATAGAATACCTTCCAATAAAAATAACATAACCCCTTATGAAGTATGGAAACGTAGAAAACCAAATTTGTCATACCTTAAATTGTAAGGGTGTTTGGCATACTACCGAGCTCCAGATTCTAAGAGAACAAAGTTTGGTCCTAGAGCTATTAAAAGTGTTTTCGTAGGATATGTTGAAAATAGTAAAGCTTATAGGCTTCTTGATTTAGAGTCCAATGTCATAATAGAATCGAGAGACGTTGAATTCTTTGAGAATAAATGTTTTACAAGTTCTAAAATTATTGAAAATAATTCAAGACATATGGAAGCTCAAAGTGATTCTCAAGAGAAAGAAACGAATGATTTTAAAGACATGATTGAACCAAGGAGAAGTAATAGAGCTAGGAAAATAAAAGACTTAGGTCCTAATTTTATTGCTCATGTTTTTCTTGTTGAAGGAGATGGAGATAATAATGTGGTAAATAAATACCATTAAGTATTAAATTTAGAAGATGATCCTAAAAGTTTTGATGATGCTATGTCTTCTAGAGATGCTTCCTTTGGAAAGAAGTTGTGAATGATGAAATGGACTCAATTGTGTCCAATAATACTTGGGTAATAGTAGATTTACCAAAAGGATCAAAACCTATTGGGTGCAAATGGGTTTTAGAAGAAAATATCATTCTGATGGTTCCATTCAAGCTTTTAAAGCTAGGCTTGTAGCTAAGGGATATAGGCAAAAGAAGGAATAGATTATTTTGATACATATGCTCCTATTGCACGTATAACTTCTATTCGAGTTCTTTTTGCTCTAGCTTCCATTTATGATCTTTGTGTCCATCAAATGAATGTTAAAACTACTTTATTAAATAGAGACTTAAATGAGGAGATTTACATGGAGCAACCGGAGGGTTTTGTTCTTCTTGGAAATGAAAGAAAAGTATGTAAATTGATTAAGTCTCTTTATGGACTTAAGCAAGCTCCTAAGCAGTGGCATAAAAAGTTTAATTCGGTCATATTGTCAAATGGTTTCATCAATAGTAGTGCCAATAGGTGAATATACTCTAAATTCACTAAAGACTATGGTGTCTTAGTGTGCTTGTATGTTGATGATACGCTTATCTTTGGAACGAATATGACTGGAATTAATGAGACTAAGAAGTATCTAACTTCCATGTTCAAAATGAAGGATTTAGGTGAAGTAGATACCATCTTAGGTATTAAAGTTAAGAAAAATAGTGGGGGTTATTCTTTAAACCAATGTAGTTATGTTGAAAAATATTAAATAAATTTCAATATCTTGGTTTTAAAGAAATAAGTACTCCATTTGATTCTAGTATTAAATTAAATTATAATACTAGTAGAGCGGTGGCACAACTAGAATATGTAAGTGCTATAGGGTCTTTAATGTATGCGATGCATTGTACTAGGCTCGATATTGCTTATTCAGTATGCAAGTTGAGTAGGTATACTAGTAATCCAAGTACTGAACGTTGGAGAGCTATTACTAGAATTTTTGGTTATCTTAAGAGAACTAAAAATTTAGGATTGTTCTACAATAATTATCCGGCTGTATTAGAAGGATACACCGATGCTAGTTGGATTACAAGTGTGGGAGATGAGTGTTCCACTTCGGATGGATCTTCACACTAGCCGGAGGTGCTGTATCTTAGGCGAGCAAGAAACAGACATGTATAACTCACTCAACAATGGAATATGAATTTATTGCTTTGGCAGCAGTTGGGAAAGAGGCTGAATGGATTAGAAATTTGTTGTTGGATATCAAATTATGGCCTAGTCCTATGCCTCCTATTTCTATCCACTGTGATAGTCAGGCCACTTTGGCAAGAGCCTATAGTAGCACCTATAATGGTAAGTTTAGACACATTAGTCTAAGACATGAATATGTGAGACAATTGATTAAAGATTGTACTATAACAATTGTCTATGTGAGGTCAAATAAAAATCTTGCCGATCCTTTGACGAAGCTTTACCAAGACATATGGTAATAACGACCTCACAAGAAATGGGGCTGGAACCCTTTAATTGAAATCACCAATAATGGTAACCCGACCTTTTTCTAGAACATCACTAGTTGCAAGGTTTAATGGGTAAGAACAAGTTATTGAATATGATTGTTTGATATTGACATAGCCCTGATATGAGAAGTCAGTATCGTATGTTACGTTTTGTAGGTTGAATTGAATTCTTAATGAAGTATGATACAAGTTGTAGTGTGTTGATAGTAACAGAAACACATGGTAGATACTTCACCTATATGAGCTTAGAAGTGGTGCCGCTTCTTACGAAAGTGAGGGTTGCTTTCTAGAGAGCTCATGAAATAGGATCAAGCACAATGCCATAATAGTGCAGAGTAATATAGAAATTCTCGCTGAAACAAGAGGTTAGTGTATGTGTGGTATGTCCGGTTCTATTACATAAAAGTACAAGTTTAAAGCCAAGCTACTTGTCACTTTGATAGAGCTTTGATATACTTGCACTAAGTAAATGTTTAACTCGAAAGAGACCTTTATGAATGTATATTAATCTTACTGAAACTTTGGCTGTATGGTTCTTAAAATTTTATTTTGAAATCTTTGTTTTACAAACAAAGTGGGGGATTCTTGGAATTTTGTTTGTTAAAACAAAATGAGTGCTTTTTACTTTGTCCCACATAGAAAAGGTGGGAGTAAGTGGGTCAGTTTAAATATGTGGGATTTCCTTTTGTAGTTAAAGGAGTGATTAGGTGGGGCTAAACCCCACCATACTCGCGTGTGGGTGCGCGAATAATTGCGCAATTTTGGCGCGATTATTTGGCGCACTTAGCACTTTGCACGCCTGCGCGCCCGCGGTTTAATTAGCATTAATTCCTTGCTATTTATTTTTTATTTTTTTATTTTTTAGTTCAAAGGTTGCCTTTTAATTTGAGAATTCCAGAAATGAAATATAAATGAAAATTCGAAATTCTATTTAAAAAAAAATTATTCCGAATTTTGTTTGTCTTTTCAAGACAACCTTTGGAAAATTACTTATTCGGTTTTTAACTTTCCCGAAGGGTTGCAATTGTTCGTTTCGACTTCTTCTGAAGAGTCGTATTTGTTTATCCGAACAATTTTCTAAAGACGTGTTTGTTCGCAATTTTCACGAAGAGTTGCAAGACTGTTTCATATATATACTTGTCATTTTTCGGAAAGAAATAGTGGTCATTTTTTCGAGTCTTCTTTCTGAAAAACTGCAGCCAAATTTTCGATTGTTTTCCTAGAGAGACCCTGGAGAAATACTAGAATTGTTATCTAGTATTCTCATCCGAGACTTTGTTGTATCCTGGAGGATTTTTGCCGGTGACCATTAGCAACGTTGTGGGGCAAATAAATCCTTAAAGAAAGTGATATCACGCCTTAAAGTCCGAGTTGTTCTACTCGATCCGATTTCATTGTTCAACCCATTTCGAAGCAATATTTTCCCAACAATGATTGGGTCTTCAAGTGTGAAGTGTGAGGAGTGTGAGGTGTGTGTAGCGTGCGAGAGTGCTAAGAGTGATGTGAGGAGGGTTGTATTGTGTATATGTGTTGTTTGTAGAATGAGTGAGTGAGTGAGTGACGTGTGAAAAGCAAGTGAAGCGAGTGGGTGTGTGAATGTAATGGTGTGAGAGTTTGTAATATTGTTTATAAAAGGAGTGATTATTTTACTTGCATAACCACATGCTTTTCAACATTTCATGGGCTTGCAAAGTTGATATTGTGATAAGTTGATTGGCTTAGCTAACATGGCAATGAGCAAGATGTGCAACCCAATGTCAAGTAGCACTCGCTCAAGAGCAAAATATAGACCCACGACCATGCTGACACTTTACACGTGGTTTTCCAGGCTTCAAACAAAAGAGGGAAAATTATTCAAAATGTCCTAAACTTATTGTATTTTTGTCAATTCAGTTCTAAATCTTTCAATTTTGGTAATTGAGTTCATATGACTAATTTCGGCCAGAAATTATTGACGTTAATAGTCGGCGTTGACGTGACATTTTTAAAGTAATATTTCAATGATATTTTAGCAATTCTTTGAATTTTTTTTTCTATTTTTTTTACTCTTTTTTTTTAAGGGTTTTGGAAAGAGGGCTAGCGAAGGCATAAGGGCCTTCGTAGGTGAAAGCAAGGGTGCACGAGCCCTCACCTAGAATTGGCGAGGATGCCAAGCCCTCCCCCGGCTAGATCTAGCGAGGGCGTCACAGTCCTTGCCCAAAGCTATCGAGGGCCATGACGCCCTCCCTCGTGTCTGTAGGTTTTCACCGATCATCCTTGCTAGCCATCTCTCCAAAATTCTTTAAAAAAAATTAAAAAGAAAAAGGAAAGAAAAGAATAAAAATTCAAAAATGATTAAAAAGTGTCATGTTAACACCGGTCGTCTACGTCAACAATTTCCGATCAAATTTGATCGATTGATTCAATTGGTAAAATGTTAAAAAATATTTATTACTTAATTTGTAAAATTGAAATGTGTATGACTAATATAGCAAAAGTGCAATAAATTTAGGAATATTTGGACAATTTTCCCAACGAGAAAGGAAGATTTTTCATTTTACATTGATGCTCTACAATGTAGCAGCTTTGAACAAGGGAAGGCCTTCTTATAGGCAATTCCTGCACATTGATTGCTCCTCTTCATCGGCATAAACACGTTAGTTGACTTGGAAAAGAGGACATGGAAGACTTGAAGAGACTCTGATCACATAAAGCCGGCAGGGACGCCCAAATGGAGATTATTAAGTTTTGGGTCTGTCGTGTGGAATTGTAATGCCATCTGTTACTTTCCTCTCGATAATGATAGGCTGATGAAAAAGTGAAAACCTCCAATCAGTCAACTTCCGACAATTCTTGCCCCCCATTGACCAGTTATTGAAAGACTTTTCGACGACTCCATTTCCTTCCAAGCATTTATAGGTGCCCTCACATATTAAAGCAGATAAGCAAGACGGACCAAAAGACGCCCCCAAAAGAAAAAAGGGTCTAACTACATTTGAATCCATAAAAAGGGGGAGATTCCACAAAGAAACACAAGTCGTGAAAATGAAACAAACAATTATAAAGGGCAGGGAAAGAAAGCAAATGATTATAAAACAAGTTCATGGGTTGCAATACGCATAGCTCAGTCAGATCAGAGGCTAATTGGCCTAGAAGTGGCTCTCATATCCATTTGGTAAGTCTCTTGAGAAGATGTAAGAATTACTCTCTGAACAGTTACAGCAGTATCAGTTGTAGGAAGTCAGTGTTTGAGCCAGTGATTATGACAATTGAAGTTTTCAAGCCGTTACCCTCACTCGGAGCTTAATTGGTGCGAAATCAGTTACGTAACGTCTGCTAATATTGTCAAGCAATGCCATTAGCTGATCACATGCTTAAGAGAGCGTGCCTAAAGAGAAGAAGGGTGTAGTATTACAGTAGCAGCGGAGTAATAACCAGACTAGAGTCTCGTAAATGTATAGAGAATCGCTTTTTGCCTGTGATTAAGACTACTAACACTAGCAATTGAATCTATATCCAGTCAAGCCAATGTCTTGTATTTGCACCCCGTCATAAATATTTGGGGGTTCAATTTTTGCCGAGAATCTAAGGGCAGTTAAAGAGATAGCCAAAAGTTCTGTTACATTTTGGATAGGACTCGTGCTCGAATGTTTATTTCTAGACCTGTCCTATCCAAGCCTGCCCCACCAATAGAGAACCAATTGTATATGCGTCCTCCCCGGGCTGCACATGACTTGATGCTGGTCTATCCGTACGGCTCGCGGGCGGGACAACCATCGCTAGAAGAGAATACGGAAAATTTAAGAAAATGTCTCATTGAGGATTGAGAGTGGTGACTTTTGCAAGGGAAGGTTGTGGCTACTGGGATTTTGAGCTATCCATCGCGTCGAAACTATTAGCGATGAGTATTCTCCTTTCTCTCATATTTAATTCTTGTGAAAACACCAAAAATCATATGGACAAGTTAAAATTGAGATTATTAATTGATTGGAGAGAACAATATAGTTCCCTTTAAGGAATGAATTCTAACCCATTGAAAGGATTTGATAGAAAAGCCACCCTTACCGTCACTCAACAGATTTTCCCTCCAAAAATTACTTCTCCAACCTGTTTCAATTAAGGGCGGTCATGGAAAGAACATTAAGCTCTACCTACTATTGGACCCTCTATTCATTATTATCTTTAATTTTATTACCACTCGTTGTATTTGATTTGGTATTGCGACCGGGCATGACTTTGAGAATCATGACGATATTACTGAGAACCGTATTTATCTGAATAATCTTTCCTTATACATCATTGATTGAACCATAGACAAACTTGGATTTGCGCTTCTGGGGATCCAATCTCCCAATCCGTGCAGAAAGGAAAAAGAGTGCGGGCGGATTAGTTCGAGTGGAGAGAACTTTGAATTGAACATCGACCGTAACAGCCATCCCATCTTTTCCTTTTTCACCCCATGCTGATTTCTGCGAGAGACCTGATATACATGTTGTCACATGTCAAGTCACCATGGTCGTAAGATTGAATGATTGCATCACACAAGTTCAGTGTAAGTTACAACCAAGCATAAAGAAAGATAGTCTCTGAAGAGTTCCCTATAATTGTTATCTATGTGTTGAATCTGCTCACGTTTATACGCCACTCTTTTTTTCGGCCGACCAATATATCCATGTGTTGTGTTGGATACTCTCAATGGAGTATGTAACAACTGATAAACTAAATAACCTATATAAGGTTCAATATCATGTACAAGCTAGATTGACAAAAGTGCTTTATTACCATGTCCATACCTTCAGATTTTGACCTGGCACTTAAATCAGTAACGTCTCATCATTTATGATTCCTCACTGAACGCGTGTAAAGTATGCGACAAACGGCTACATGGATAATCTAAATATCAACACCAGGAGCAGAACTGCCGCTGCTTCCCCATTTTTGAGTCACAGAAACTGGAGAATGGGTAAACTGCATAGTCTTCAGTAGCTGTGAATCGTCATAATCCGGAGAAGGTGGAGCAAGGACAACTTCACCCTCATCCACGTCAACAAATATGTCCGCATCATTCTCATTGCATGCAATCGCCTTCAGTTCTTCCAAAACCTCATCCATTGGAGGCCTCATTTCCCTGTCCTGTTGCAAGCACAGGAAAGCTAACTCGGCCACCGAAGTTGTCATCCTATTGATTTCGCTATCTGACTCAAATCCTAGATTTGGGTCGATCAATTCACCAAACGCGCATATTTGAATCTTGTTAATAGCGAAGTCAGCCAAATTAATCTCATCCCTTTCTCTGCTTATGTCCACAGCTGGCTTGGATGATACAAGCTCGATCAGAACAACTCCGAAGCTATAGACATCACTCTTCTCTGTGAGTTGGTAGCACCGATGGTAGTTGGGGTCCACATAACCTGGAGTCCCTTGAGGAGCTGTTGAGATATGAGAGACATCATTGGGGAATAGCCTCGAAAGCCCAAAATCCGCAACTTTAACCCCAAAATTCTTGTCGAGAAGGATGTTATTTGTTTTAACATCACGGTGGACAATGCCAGAAGCGTGAAGGTAAGCCAATGCAGTAGCAGTCTCTACGGCTATGCCCATACGGATTTTCCAAGGCAATGGAGTAAAAGAGTTTGCTCGCTTGCCGTGGATATGATCGGCAACAGTTCCATTCGAGATGTACTTATAGACAAGTAGAAGCTCACGGCTGTGGCGAGAAGTGCAACCATATAGAGACACAAGGTTCTTGTGTTGCAAACGAGTCAGGATCTCTACCTCATTCATGAATTGCTTGACCCTCCGGTAGTTACGCTCATACAGGCGCTTCACTGCTACTTCCCGCCCATCTGGAAGTTTTCCTGTTAAGAACATTGTAGAAAATGTCTTTCAGTTGAAGATCCCTTGGAGGAATAGGGAAGGAACTTTTTCTCACCGTAATAAACAGTTCCAAAACCTCCGTCTCCTAGTTCATTGGAAGCAGCGAAGTTGTTTGTGGCTTCTTCAAGTTCGGTACTGTTGAAAATGGGGACTTCAAAGGAGACATTGCGCTCTTCCATGTCTGAATTGGACTGAGGATGAGAGGTGCTGTTTCTCAAACGGAACTTCAAAGAAGCATTCTTCCTCTTCAAGTAGATCATATGGGACAAGAAGATGATGATCAAGCTTCCGACTCCAATACCTGATGCACCAGGAGATAATTAACCCGTTTCCTATTTAGGAATATGCTTTTAACTTTTGTGTCGTTTCCTAAGACATGGATTATATTGGCTGGAAGCATGGACAGATTGTTGAGCTCTTAAGACGAAGTAAGAAGATTTTGGTACGACCAACTTTGATTTGATCGACACTGTGAGATTAATATGCAATAATAACCCAGAAAGGATACTTCTGCAGTATGATGATCCAGTTTCTTTTGTTTTATCATGTTTAATAAAATATTTAAATAATAAACCACGCATTCATCTAATAGCTTAAGTTTTACAACAATTAGCGGTGGTCTTACCAAAATCTCATATGGTATTAGAGCTAGAGGTCCTGAATTCGAATTTTTCCGGGTCTTATTTGCCTCTTAAACTAAATTTCCATTCTTAGTACAAGGCAAAAGATCATGCGAAGCATGGGAGAAGTGATAGACTAATTAACTAATAAATCACTTTTTCATCTAATAGCTTAAACTTTTAAAATAGTTAACAGAAGTCCCACCAAATCCCAAAGTGTCAACCGGAGAACAAATTGTCCTAGTTATAGTTTGGTTTGATCAGGTCAACAGAGCCAATATGATAACTAGAAAAAAGGAAATTACCTAGTCCTATCTTCCACCAACGTCCTATCTTCCGCCAACGTCCTCCTCCTGCATCAAAGTTGAAAAGGAAGATAGATCGATTGAGGGAAAGGATGGAAAAATTGCATCCATGGGTTCATAGATCAGCATTACATACTCGGATGAATAGATAATATTAAAAGGGAAGAATTGCCATAGACTGTACTTTCATCCAAATCCTATTTCATATAAAATTAATGCACAACCTACCCAATGAGAATGGCAGCAAGTTCCAAACATTAAGAGGAGTAACTTTTATTTGGCATAAAAAATGGGGTGTGTCAACTACTTGTGCATTTTATTGGCAAACAAGAGTCCTATATATTGATCTCACTGAAATTAAAAGTCAGTTTCCTATTATAAGATGCCTATTCTGAAGTAAGGTTCTGCAAAAGTATTTATGAGGGTGCACCATGCAAAATGGTAACTTAGCATAGAAAGAAAACTTGTATACCGATTGGGTATTACCCCACCGAAGGAGATCCGAAAATGGGCAGTGGAAAATGATAGGTTAAATGTGAGAAATGCACATAGAGCTATGGCGTGGGGTTTCTATGGTTAAGTGAAATTGGGTCCGCTCTCTCAAGTCATAATGTTAGGAAACACTCCTATGATATTTTTAGGATGACAAAATAAGTATACTGACATGTAAAATTGAGTGTGTAGAAGATATAATCTCTATATACACATTTATATGAAGATGGTGTTAGTAATAACACAACTAAGGGTGCAGAACGGCTTTTGTTTTGTGGCAGGTGATCGAGTTATTGAACATGAGATATGTTGATGAGTGGATGACCTTGCAAATTGTGAACAAGTAATTAGACGAGGTATATGTCGATGTTTGGGAGGACCGGGTGGATGGTGAACAAACTAGAGGACATACGACCGTAAAAAAATGTTTAGATGGACCAATAGAATGTGACAGAACCAGAGGACAAGAAAATATCAATAAGCATGGATGGACTTTGGGAATGGTGAACAAATTAGAGGGTGTGTGATCATATCATTAAAGAGTTTGGATCAACCAAGTAGAAGTTGAATAGTCTTCAGAACATTGTGGTGTCAATATGCTTAAAGGTAGCTAATGGAAGGAGAACAAGCTTGGGTATGTAGAAGCATGGATGGAACTGACTACAGAAGTTGCTCTCGCTACAAATGGACTAGTGGTTCTACTACAAGCCTCTGAAATTCTGGAGAGAAAATACAGACTCTTTATCAATTTGATCTGAATTCAAATTGGTGTTCCATGGCTGGGCTTAGGTATTGGAACCCCAAAAAAAACCGAGCTATAGAATGTCATAACATTTTACCATATTTGGACATGCAACTGCTGTAGAAGCAGAACTGACTATTTCTGAGAAAGTGGAGTAGGCCAGGTGAATAAACCGGAAAAGAGAGATGACACAATCGATAAAGCACGGCGTGCATCTTCCTTTTGTTTATAACATTCGTACCATCATAACAACCACATGATGTTCAGTGTTCAAGAATAATCTATGATGAACTTATTGCTTGAACCGTTAATTCATAGCTTTATAAACCTTACCGTCGCTGCTATTGCAGTCCTTGGGATGACTGAATCCATGTGGGCAATAGCACAGAAAGTCGGTGTCTCGTAATCGTCCACATCGGCCACCACTTTCTTGGCAACCAATACATTTCTTGTCAGTAAATAAATCCCATCTTAATCGGAACCCTTTCTCCAACAGCATCTTGTAGTCGACATCTTCGATAGTTTGATTAGAGATCCTTCCCTCCAGTTGTACTGGAACCATCGTAAAGAACTGGCAGAGTACACTTGGTGGAGGGGGCGTGCCATCGGGCTTCAGAAGTAAAGCAACAGAGCTGTTGTATGTGACGTTAGAAGTACAATTCAGAGTGGATGTTGGGAAGAGAAAAGAAGCGTTCGTGCAGTTGTACAAGAACACTAGATTGAGAAGAGAATCACATTTCTTTAGGAAGATGTTTTCCGGAAGAATATGGAAAGATGGATCAGCAATACAAGAAGGATCCTGTGGGCTTACTAATTCGATGGAACTCTCATTGTAGGAGATGCTTTTCACTGAGAAGGAACCATACATAGTTCTTGTTCCTTCACAGGTGATCTCAAATCCAGGGTAACCACATAAATCTCTTCTTTCTCCTTGGACATAAAAGGGATAGCTTATGTTCACACGGTTGCCCCTACAATGGTAGGGTTCGCATGCTTCATATGACACTCCATTTGGCGACGACTCGACAGGATCTTTTAAAATGGCAATAAAGAAGATGCAGAACATTGTGCAAACAAAGCCTCGTGTGTAAGTGCACTGTAGACCCATCCGGGGATTTGATATGGTTTTAGTATGGAACGTATGCAGCTTCTTTTCTTTGGATATCAATGCTCTAGAATGGGATCAAATAGCACGAAGAAGGAGAAAAAGGAGGAGAAGAAGAAGCTGTGTGATTCCTCGCAAGAAAGTGAAAAGGAGGCCCTTTTCTTTGGAAATTCCTTCTACTAGTGTTGTGAGGTCAGATGGTTAGACACGGCAATTGACTTGGAAAGAGGATAGGAAGACTAGAACAAGAGACTTTTGAGAAAAGATAGGCAGCGACACCCATGTGAGATCAAATGCTTAAACACGGCAGTTGACTTGGAAAGAGGATAGGAAGACTAGAACAAGAGACTTTGAGAAAAGATAGGCAGCGACACCCATGTGATATCAAATGCTTAAACACGGCAGTTGACTTGGAAAGAGGATAGGAAGACTAGGGACTTTTGAGAAAAGATAGGCAGCGACACCCAAGGGAGCGATGTCAATTATCACTTTACCCCTTTGATGGCGATAGGTCGGTCAAATGTGTAGACCTAGTGAACTTGCACAAATCTTGCCCACATTGACAAGTTATTTGAATCCCATTTTCATATATCCTCTCAAGTTGGATCCTTTACAATAGGATAATGGGAAAAGATCGAGAAACTTTTATCCCTGTAATGCTTATTAAAATCAAACAAAATAAGCAAATTAGGAAAATAAGTTCAAGAAAAAAATAGTAGTTCTTTGATAGTTAAAGGTCTCTGTTTTAAAATTAATTTCAAAGAAATAGCAACAGGAGTTAGCTTCAGGAAATAATGGGAAATTCGAAAAAGTTAAATCCTAAGTATAATGAGTATGAACAACAAAAACTATTGATCCACCCAAAAAGTTTCTTGAGAGGGTTTCATTGACATTTAAATTTAGTCGACAATTCAAGTATTCATTATTGTAAAAGTACAAATATAAAAAGATAGCAAGATAGTAACAAAAATAAATAAATAAATAAATAAATAAATAAATAAATAAATAACAATGAAAAAAGAGATAAAAAGTGATAAAAGTGAGGTTTTCTTTTTCAGTATAGGCTCTTGAACCTTTTGAGTAAACCTTAGCCCATAAAAACATTTGGATTCGATTTGCACAATTCATTTATTAGGTTCAGCACTTGGGCTTATTAATTCCAAGCCTATGAGACCTAGCCAGGACGTTCGGCCCATTATTCCCAGTGGAGGCCCCATTCACCTGTCAATTGGACCCTCTTTTTTCCTCTCACGTTCATTCCTGAACGAGGGAGGACGAGACGACGCTAGCGGGCGCGAGAAGGAATGCTGAGCGAAGGAACATCGGAAAGGTTCCAGAATATAGAAGTGCTCCGTTCCTTTGCAGTTGACTGAGAGCTTCGAGTGCTTTTCAACCTCGTTCGTCCAAAGATTGCTTTCAGATTCCAATTCTGATCATCCTCATGGCCGCTCGTCGCTGCCTGCTACCGCCGAGAATTCCTTCACTTCTACAGTCTCCTGACGTTATTAACCTTCGTCGCCGTCGCGTTTCTCGGTTTTCCGTATTTGCGCGTTTCCTGCTCTGTCCCTTCCTGTTCCACGGCCAAGGAATTCGCGGAAGTTATATCGCGTTTGATTCTTCAATTTAACTTCCGATCCTTAGTGGTGAAATTTTTGGATTTGGATTTTCTCTCACTGTTCGGAGATAGAAGCTAAGCTTCATGAAGGTGAGTTCAATATTTGTTACTATAGGTCATAGTTTTAGAACGAAAACAGTAACTAAGACTTCATACGGTGCCAATATAAAATCTGATATGATCGAGGCGGAGATGATGATTTATGTTAGCGCTTATTGTGATGGAATGAATTACTGTTTCCCGAAACTCGTATATAAAGTAAGCAACTTAGCCACCCACCATGTGTTCCACAAAATGCCCAAACCGAGTCCATATAAGTTAGTCCTTGATCCTGGCCTGTTTTGAGTGTACAATGATATGTCACACATGATTGCAACTTTTTGTCGCTTGCTAAGGATGATTTTCTGCCTCACTTTATCTCCACCGGGACCAAATCTAAACATTTTTTTTTCTAATTGTGTTTTGCTTGGTGTTTATACTTCTTCATGTTGTGTTCAATGATAGTCGTCGGCAAGGTACCCCTCAAAAATTGACGGTCCCAAGATTAATTTCTAAGCTCAATTGTCCCAATTGTCCTGGTTTGTTCATTCCATCCTTTTACCTAATTGTGTCTATGCTTTTAATCTCTACATCTGTGGAGACCGTGGCCTGCATTTGTTGATGACTATGATGATGTCATTGGGTTAACTAAATGTATTATCCGCTTTGACCTATCTCATGTTGAGCCTCATGGTTTTGTCCTTTGGCGTATAGGCAGAGACCATCTAAGGAGGTGATGGTGTTCTACCCTAGGCTCACTTAATTAAACAAAAGTTCTTTTTACTTTAAAATGTATTTCTTGTGAGTTAATTTTCAGTTTTCGCATATATGTTTCAGAATAGATCTCCCCAATTCAGTGCATAGTTCAATTCATTAATGCCTCCTTTGCCATCCTAAATACCCGCTAGGAGCTGCTGCTTGTCTAGCTCCTCTAGCCCTAGCGACACTCCCTACCCTCATTTGGTCAGGTTGTTATAGGCACATCAACTTTCGCATGGACACCTAGGGGGGTTTGTTTGGATATCAAAAGATGTCACACCCCGAATCCTACATGGATAAGGATAAGACAAGGTCATCGTTCCACCCAAAGGACACAACGTCAAAGACAATTATATTCAAAATTTACTTCCAAAAGCCTCCATTGAAAACGTTCTCATACCATCACCACTAACTAAGGAACCTGAAAAGTTGGGAAAAAAAGGGGTAAACAACCACAATTCAATAAATAGTATATATCTTCTAAACAAATCTTTATTTCATTTCAACAAGGTCTATATAAATTGGAAATATTCATTTAAATCCACCATTGCAATACATATATTAATGGTCAAGTCCATCGGTTAATTTCCAGCAAAAATCATGTCAATGGTCAATTCCATCGGTTAATTTCTAGCAAAAATCATGTCAATGGTCATTGTCCAAACTCGTACCACATATCTTAAGACTTTGGTTCCCACAAGACTGTGGCCAGCGTATGTTGGTGACTGTGTGGCGGACAATGATGGAGGCTTGATAAGAAGTATAGGTAGATTAATAGAGATGAATATATGCTCGTGCTTTGATGATTTGGTAGACAGATCTTTGATTATGAGGAAGACGATGAAGACTTCAGTATACTGAGGAAGATAGAGAAAAAGAAAAAGAAAGTAAAGAAAAGCGCACATTAACAAGTATAAAACAAATAGGGCCTATCACGAAAAACGCGCATAGTATGGGCTGAGTTCAATTGTATTTAGAATTGGGCTTCGTATGGTAATAATAACAAAAGGATTAGTGTCAGCTTGATGCAGTTGTGATAGAAATTAGCTTAAATGATCTGGTCTCAAAAAAGTTAGAATTGGAATTGGAGAGAGCTAAATATAAAAGCTCAAGTTATGCCCATTAGCCTAGACCCAAGAGATCAGAGCGTGACCCATTTATGAACAAGGCCCAGGGACCTGGCCCCAGTCCTAATTTTCAAGAATATAAAAATATTAAAAAATAATAAAAATTTGAAAAAAAAAAAAATATGGAAATTCGGTAAGAAAAATAGGCCTTGATAGTTAGATTTTAGTGTTAGAATCAGTTTGGTTTTAGTTAGAGGGCACACCCAAGGTTTAGGAAAATTCGTGATTTTCTCTAGATATAGGAAAATTGAATATGATTTGAAATTAGCTTAAGGGGTTTATCGCCCCAAGGCTTAATAACAAGGTTAGGGAATATTTTTTGCTTGACTTGTATTGAGATACTTTAATGTACTTTATCTCTTACTCGTCCTTTCATTACTAATTTTGATAAATTGATTGTGATGCTTTTATATTGCTTTTTTTGAATTGTGATTTACCTGTTTTAGTTGAATGGGTAGGTTACATTTTTAGACCATAATAAATACAACAACATTGTATAGACACTTAGTTGAACATTGGTTTCCAACTGAACATTAACTCTAAAGCTCGTCTTCCTAGCCATGGTAGATTTAAAGACTATACAGTTTTGTTGTCCATTGTAAACTAATCTGAAAACTCAAATTATTAGATGAGTGTATGGTTTGATATTTTAAATATTCTAGCATTCTCCTTCAATTGTGGGGAAAGCTTTGGCCTAAAACTAAGTGGGAAAAGATTCAATAATAAAGGCAAATAAGGGTTTTGGAAAGATTTGAATACTTTAGTACTATGTGGAATATTGTTGTTCTTAAATAAAAGTGTGATTTAATATTTAAATATTATCATATAAAATTTTGTGGAATTACCGTAAATTGTTTTTAAAGTTTAAGTTTGTAAAGTGGCTTGTCTACAAATTGAACGTTAGAGTCTGGCTATCTACAAAAATCTTTGCTTATGGACAAGCCTCCATTTTTTCTTGTTTACGCAAGAGTCGTGTCTTTGACATGTGACAATGCTGGTGAAACTAAGATGAAGAAAAACTAGAGTCTAAGAGTGTGCATGACAAAATTTTTAGAACAAAATTGATTTATGGCTAGAAATTGATTTCTCAATTTCTATTTCAGAAATTAAGAAGTTAAAAATTTTAGCTTCTGATTTATTCTTCAAATATATTTCTAAAATAGATTTTTGTTCCAGAAATAGAAAAATCAAATTGCGTTACTAAACGGATTGCCCAAACATGTTCTGGGAATAGAGAAATAGAAAAATCGAGAAGTATAAATTTTATCATGCACACCCTAAAGCTACTTGTCAAACTTTGTTGAAGTCATGGTAGACTAAGATAAGAATGGATGATTGAGAACTGACAAGTCTATAAGGAAAGAGAGCAACGCCATGTGAATGCTAGAGCAGGACTTATTTATTCAATTTAGGATTTCCTTACGTGGGAACTCAATTTGACCGGGATTCTTCTTGTTTAGGTTTCATTAATTTGTCAGGTAATTTAGTTTCCATACTTGGCCAAAGCTTTTACTCATATGATGAACATTATCAGGCTATATTCTTATTTATCTTGGTAAAGCAATGCTTACTAAGAGCTTTTATTGGGAAAATATTCGATGTCTCAAATAGAACAGCATATATTTGACCAAAAATTAAATAAATAGAGCAACAAATAAAATTAAAGAAAACAAGATTTAGAATAAAGCCACAATAACTGCAATGTAATGTATGAGTTGAATTACAACTACAAGAAAACTTTAGGTGCCGTGACATACCAAGTACGCGATAGATACTTCTAGCCTTTCGTTCCACTTAACCTATCAACAAACAAGCTGCTAATCCAACTTTTACAGCTCTTTCCTGAAAGTGTGCGCCTTGTGAAATGATTGACCTTGGCATGATCGGTCAATTTTGTTGGCAGATAATTGTCAAAAAAAAAAATTCCTTGCACTTGGCTAATTCAAACTTGAAATTTTCGATTTGATCAATTTAGTCTTAAATTTTTTGATGATTTTTTTAATGAAGTTCATCGATCAATTTTATCTGAAAAAAATGTAATGTGATGATCTAGTTAATGTCACTTGTATTATGTGACATAATTGGCCCTACCGTGGATGATTGTTTAATTTTTTACTTTTGCTTTCCTTTCCTTTTATTGTTTCTCTCTTTTTTCTTATTTCCCCACTAGTCGTCGGTTGCCAGCCACAGGTGAGGACCGTGACACGTTGTGCTTGCCCTCACCTCAATATAATGTTGGGAACATCTAATGAGGGCATCATGGCCCTTGCCTATAGCTAGCGACCAACACAGAAAAGAAAATAAAAAGAAAGAAAAGAAAAGAAAAATATAAAAAATATATATAATTTACAAAATTCGTTTACATTAGTACCAAATATCATGACTAAATACTGTTAGCAATTTTTAACCAAAATTGACTAGATGGATTATATTGGAAAATTATTGTAAGGTTTAGCATTAAATTGTCAAAAAAAAAAAAAAAAAATAGGATTGAATCGCTTGTCGTATGATAGGTTTTGGACTTTTTGAACACTTTTCCCTTTTGTTGATGTACTACAAATTTGTTTCAAGAAGAAACACACATGTTTATATAGTCTTGAGAGGTTGCTCATTGGATCAAGGTGATAGTGGAAAAATAGTTATGAAATTATGGTCCGTTCGTTTCCTTAAAATATTATGTTTCCGAAAACATTTTCTTAAAAGTCATTTTCTAGGAAAATGACTCTTTCCGGTATTCGGCCGAAACCTAAACTTTGAATGGAAAATATTTTCATTGTTCGTTAGCTAATTTAATTATTTGGAAAAATTATCAAAAATTGAATTTTAATAGACCAAAAAATTAGTTCTATTTTTTAAAAAATGAATTTTTAATTATTTGTATTTTTAAAAATCGAAATATTTATTATTTATTATTTTTTCTTTCTTTTTCTTTTTCCTTTTTCTTTTCCTTCCTCCTCCTTCTTCGTCCTTCTTCCTCCTCTTTCCTTTGCCATTGCGTCAAGCTTCCTCCTCATTCCTATGCCGTCGCACGCCTAACGATGGCTGGTTGCCCTAAGATTGACCAAAACCGGTCGCGATTCGGCAAGCTTGAGGCTTGGCCAATCTCGCCCGAGCTCACCAGAGTTTCGCTGGGCTCGCGAGCCGCGAGCTCGCCGGATTTGGTGGCGGAGCTCGGGCTTGCCCGGGTCAGAGCCCGAGCTTCGCCGCCGGATCCGACGAACTCGCGGCTCGCGAGCCCGGCAAACCTCTAGCAAGCTCGGGTGAGACCCGAGCCTCGCCCAACTCACCGGATTTGGCGAGGCCCGAGCTTCGCCCTAGACCAACGAGAGCTCCGCCTTGCCCGATCTAGCGAGGCCCAAGCTGGCTTCGCTAGATTGAGCTAGGCGAGCCTCGCGCCTTGGGGCGAGGCAAGGCTCGAGCTAGCTCGTGGCCACGGTCGGTTGCCGCCTGCCGTTGTGGCGGGCGACCAGCCAAGGCTAAGGAAGAAAGATGAAAAAGAAAGAAAGAAAAGAAAAAAAGTAAAGGAAAAAAAGAAAAAGAAAGCATAAAAATAAAACAAAAATGTGTTGATGAAAAGAAGAAGTTATGGAAAATGTTTTCCACTTTTGAAAAGTGGAAAGCATTTTCCTGATCTTTGAAGGTTGTTTTTTCCAATGATGGAAAACATTTTCCTTGAGTAGTTTATTTTTCGTGAAACGAACACTGGAAAATCCAGAAAACGTTTTCTTGGAAGTCATTTTCCATGAAATGAATGGAGTCCTAGAATGAAAACAAAAATTGAGACTTCATACATTGTCAATCTAAAATCTGAAATGATGGAGGCTGAGTTGATGATTTAGGTCTCTGTTAGCGCTCGTCGTGTTGGAATGAAATGAATCGTTGTGGTAAACTCACATATAAAATAAGCAACTAAAATTCCCACCATATGTTGGACAAATGCCCAAACCGAGTCCGTATAGATTAGTCCTTGATCCTGACCTGTTTTGAGTGTGTAATGAATGATATGTCACGTGTGATTGCAATTTTTTTTTAATTATGGCTAAGCATGATTTTCTTCCGCATTTTGTCTTCACCTAGACCAAATCTGAACAATTTCTTTATGACTGCATTTGCTCGGTGTTTTTACATCTTTCAGCTGCATTCAATGGAGATCATCGGTGAGTTACTGCTAAAAAATTAACAGTGAGGTATATTCGATTAGCTGTATCTCACCTCTTGCGTTACTTAAGGCCTCCACTAGTTCTTGTACATGCAACAGTTGTATCTTTGATATGTAGACAATGCTGCCGAGACCAAGATGAAGAAAAATTAGAGCCTAAAGCTACCTGTCAAACTTTGTAGAAGTGATGGTGGACTGAGATAAGAATGGATGATTGAGAACTGACAAGTCTATGACGAAGGAAAGCAATGCCATGTAAATGCTACAGCAGGAGTTGTTTATTCAACTCGGAAATTCCTTACTTGGGAGATCAATTTGACTGGGATTCTTCTTGTTTACATTTCAGTCATTTGTTAGGTAATTTGGTTTCCATAAGTTCATATTCTTTTACTCATGAGATGAACATTATCAGGCTATATTCTTGTTTCTCCTAGAAAACCAATACTTACTAAGAGCTTTTATTGGGAAAATATCTGACGTCTCAAGTAGGACAACAAATAAAAGCAAAGACAAAAGATTTAGATGTAGCCACAACAACTGCAACATAATGTGTGGACTTAATTACAAATATAATTAGTCAATTTTGTCGATATATAATTGTTAGCAAGTGTAATATTCTCAAGTTGCAGCCTTGGTGCAAGTATTTGAGCCCTTGTGCTAAGGCTAGGGAGATTTGGTACAAGTTGTCCCTTCTGAGGTGGTGGCAACCTAAGTTGTTGTAGTTCTCTTCGTGTGTGAGTTTTGTCGCAACCTAAATCCTCTTGCAGGGGAGGAAACTATTAGGTTAAGGTATTGTCAGCTTCAGATCAACAGCCTTTTATTGACTTGGGCTCTCCCAAACTCATACCTTGCATGACATCGGGCGTTCAAAATTTTGATTAGTTAAGCCTATGCAAAGTCAAACAAAAGAGTTGCCACTACCCTTTTTTAGGGGCAAGCTAGAACCCCAATAAGATTTAGGAGGATATTTTACTATTTACACAACCAAAGAATGTGAACTCAAGGGCTTGATTATGTTAGCCCTAAGGCAAACGTACTTAATCTAATCATGTGCTAACTAACGCCACAGCAACCCATCGAAGAATTCTAGGTTTAGTCCTAACCGTTCTAAAATGAAGAAAATAACATTCGAGATATTGAGAAGCGCAATCAAGTATAATCATAGAGAAAATACACATGCATCCTACGATTGTCCCTAAAAAGAAAAAGACAACCCCAAACAAAGAACCTATTATAAAGTCCTAAAGGCTTGCAAATTTTGGGTTTCAATACTTTTAAAAGATTTTCCAATTTTTATTAAAATTTTCTGATTTTTTAAAAGAATTTTCACAATTTTCTAAAAAATTTATGAATTTTCCGAATTTTATAAATTTTTATGAATTTTCTGATTTTTCTCAAATGTTTTAATGTTTTCCCGAATTTTTTTTTTCAATTTTTGATTATTTTTTCTATCTTTTAATTTTTAATTTTAAAATTTTATTATATTTGGGAGCAGGTTCAGATTGGGTCTACCTGATCCATAGCCATATCTGACCTAGGCCCTATCATTCCAGGTTAGATTAAAAGGGGTTGCGCTAAGGCCCACTTTGTTTTAATCCCAATTGGCCCATGCAAATTTTAAAACAACCTACTCATATTACAGCCTGCTCCCATTTTCTCTTCTCAGCCCAATCTTTATCCTTGGCCCATGATACACCAACCACCGATCAGCCCAAAATGAAATTAAAAAACGAAGCCCATTTCCTTATTCTATCTTTCTATTTTAGGCTTTTTCTCTTTCTTTTTTTTTTTCTCTTATTGTTCCTTTTCTTTATTCTCTTTTCTTTTCCTTTTATTTTTCCTTTTTCCCCTCTTCTTTTCCCAAATGTTCTCACGCCCGAAGCCACCTTTTGCATCTTCTTCAACCAAACCAGCGCCACCACTAGGGCAAGCCTCCGTCGGCATTTAGGCCAGCGTTGGCTGACACCCAACCTCTTGATAGGGCTAGTAAGAACATCTAGATGGGGTGAATATGTGTAAAAAACAGATTCTGCACAATACAGTAAAAACCTTTACTTTTAACCTGAATCTGAATAACAACAGACTTTTGGAACTGAGTCTAAAAAGCAGCAGACTTTAAGCGAGATCAGATTTAAGCAGTTAAATAGAACTATGAACAAAATAAATGAGTTTAAGGAAGAGAATAAGAACACAAGGTTTATAGTAGTTTGGCTTGGATCAAGCCTACGTCCACTTTCCCACGCTAACAGCCTTCTAGTTGGATTCCACTATGCAATCAACAAGAGATTACAACTTTGAGTGCAAACACTTAGTAGTAGATCACAATATCTCACTAAGTCACTCTTTTGGTCTTTTTTTTTTTTTTTTTATGATCACAAACGTTTAAGCTCACAAGAGACAGTGTATGATCGAAGGTCGCCGATTTTGAAATTATAAATTCTCCGCTCGTCTCTAACTTGCTTATCGGTCCTTGATCTCCTTAAATACTCCTCCACTTCCAAACTAACTGTTGGATAGTATCTTGAGGACCGTCTTCCATTGGACAGATCCGTATCAAGAAGATTTGGTAGCCGTTGAGTGACAAAAGTAGAATCTCAAATTGATTCCAATTGCCCGTACAAACAGAATCTTGGTTTCCATAAATAGAGCTTCTTTGTTTAGAAAGTCAATTAGATTGAGTCAATCAAATCAATCTTGATGTAGAATTCAAACCAGATCACTAGCCCTTATAAGTTTGGGTTTGCATTACGTTCGTCGAATCTAGATGTAAAGTCCGAGAGCAATAGACTTTACAATCCGAGTTTGAGTGCGATAGACTTTATAATCTGGATGTCGATGCCTAACATATTCTGTTTCGAACAGATTTAGCTTTAAGGTTTGAACACGGTCTCGAATAAGTTCGCCAGCATAGAGTCTGTCTTCCGGTTCTTCGTTCACGTTCGCTTTGGAATTTGTCGAGTTGGCGACTTCCGATGTAGAATATACTTTGACACTAAAGTCCTGGCGCTTTAGACTTTGACACGTAAGTCTGGAAATCTTTATAATAGACTTTGGATATGTGTTACGTTCAGTCTTTTGGTCGTCTACGTGACTTTGACAATATCCTTTGCATGTTCTATCATTTGCATGGTCTATTACTTAACCATTAAACACATTAGTAGCCTTTAATTTATTTTGTCATATTCAAAACATCATAAGGGATTTTCCTAACAATCCCCCTTTTTGATGATGACAAAACAATCTCTGAATATGCATATGTGTAATCATGCTTTTAAAGATAATAATAAATCAAGGCAATCTTAAAAGGATAATGTAATTCAAGATAGCAAATAGATTGAGCATACAATTATATATGTAAAGATAATCGCAGCTCAATAAATATCAACACATATGCATGTTTATATTCTCTCCTCCCTTTGTCATAATTAAAAAGAAATAACAATAGATATAGTATCATGTAGAGAATATAAAACGATAACAAATGTGTCTTGCATAATTTCCAAAATAAGCTTTTATAAAGTAAATCGAATATTAAAGATATGCAATATAGCTCACTTCGATCATATATATCAGCAAATATCCAATAAAAATCACTGACGCATTATAAAATTTATTTACATTTTTATCATGATAAAATGATAATATCAATAAAAGATTTGTTAATGACAAAAGGTAATAAAAGATGCATTAACTAGATTTTGTAGAACTTGAGAAATTCTGATACATTTACCTTTTCCTTCATTCCATAACAAGATCACGATCAATCCAAAAGATTTTTCTATAATTGATCAAAGCTCCTCCTCAATTTGTTGCATTTTTAGATAATAACGATTCTTTCTTTTCTCTTGGATTTGCTTTCTCCCCCAGTCATCATGACAATATTTGCAATAGCACTAATTGTGGCTTGTGCACGTTGAACATAATATTTTTCCATTATTCTCTTTGTAGCAACAACATCCACAATGATCACTTGCATTTTGAAATTCGAGGCAAAAATTTATTTTCTTCAATTAAGCTCTTCTCGAATTCAACCTACATAAACTTAACAAACTTTTGCACAAGGAAGCTGTTATAATATCAACGTAATATATAATGACATTTCTTTAAATAAATTGAATATTATCAAATATTTAAATTCAGAGCTACTTAATCTTTTGTACGACACATAAGGGATTTCCTCAATAATTTGCAAAAACTTTGCACAAGGAAGGGAATTTTTGAACCTCCAAAAATAGTATAGAATATCCATAATTTTTTAATTGAGCTTTCCAAAATCCACATGGAAGATTCTATTGTCACCTGGAAAATCTTGTATAATAGTTAATAATCTTTGCAAAAAAAAAAATCACATAATACCTTCATTTGATTTATGGATCAAACTTGTTAGATATAAGATATCTTCTAAATATCCATGCATATGTAGTAATATCTTTCAAGATCAAAGGGATTTTCTTGAGCATTATTGATGCATTTCGCAAAAAGAAACATGATATTTCTATCACGTGCCAAATTAAGTAAAAACTTGCAATGCCTTATATTTATGATAAAAGATATTTGCAATAAAATGATAAGCAATCATCCAATATCATGATAAATGCACGTAGAAATTTGCAAGGCAGGATGATAAAAAATTATTCTCTTACCCATGGTAGATGTTTGAAATATACCATTGATAATAATAAAAAAAAATCATTACCAATATTTGCTTGAGATTCTTTTCTTATTGCACCAAAATATCCGTAGATTCGCAATCATTATTGCCTTATTGAATTTTCTGCAATCAACTCATTTCCTTTTTGGTATCTATCAATTTGGATCCTTCCACTTCATTAGAGCAAAATATGAAATCTCCATAGATAAACAAATATTCTATCTTAATTCATCATACCAAAGTATTCGAATAAAGAATATTATGCACGATGATATTTTGAAAAATAAATTCTCACTTAGTCATAGTACGATAAAAACAGAGAGAATAAAATCCTTGAGTATCTAAGAATATCTTGCATAATAAATTAATATTACGTAAAACAGATTTTTTATTTGAAAAATATGATAAAATTTGAGAGTATAAAATCAAAAAAAAAAAAAAAAAAAAGATCGCACGTATTATATCAAATCTCAACTCAGGAATCACAAAAATAAATCACAATTCTTTCTTCAATAAAAAAAAATCATAGCATATGATCATTATAAAATCTAAATCAATCAAGGCATGAAAAGAATATAATGAGAATTTTTTAAATTATGTACTCAAACGAAATTGAGAAATATATACCTTCTTTACCAAATTCTTTTTCTTCTTTTCCTTTATGTATCCTGCAAAAACAACTTACCTTTTCTTTGGTATCCATTTTTTCTTGGGTCCGTGAGAGTTAGTAGAATATGCTGTTTTTATCCAATCTTTCTTGATAGGTCTCCCGACTTTAGGACATTCTTTTTCAAAGTGTTCTAAATCTCCACAATTTGAACACTTGAGGGCATTTCGACCAACAGGTTTTGTAAAAATCCTTTGAAAATGCTTTTGTATGCAAGTTTAGGAGGTCTTTGTCTAACTCTCCTTAACTTTAAGAAAATTAATTAGAGAATCACTTTCCTTATTGAAACCAAGTCCCGACTTATTATAGTAAGGTACTTGTATGGAAAGAATATGTTCTAATGTTTTGAACCATTTGAAAATTTTATCGAAATATTTGAAAATTCTTTCTTTAAAGAATCATTTTTTTTGACAAGTAAATCTCGACTTTCTTTTGTTTGTAGAAAATCTTTTGCAAAATTTCAAAATTTTCTTTTTGAGAAAGATCCTGTTGCCTAACCCGTGAATTCTCCTTTTTAGTTCGAAGATCCTTTCAAGAGAAGATTTGAGATTTAAGAAAAGCTCATTTCTATACTTTGAAACTTTGAGAGGAATTTTTGAATGGCTTACCTCGATTTCCTCATCGGATTCTGAGTTTGAGTTAGAGTCAAACTTTGATTCCAAGTCTGTGTTTGAGTCAGACTTTGATTCCGAATTTGAGTCTGAGTTTGAATGTACTATCAAGCATATATTTCCTTGCTCATCATCTTCTTTCATTGTTCTTTTTTGCCCATTCTGCTTGTATTGTCTTCTTCCATCGAATTTCCTTCCTTTTCTACTTAGCTTTTGAATTTCTTGATCATAAAAGCAAGTTCTTTGTCGTCCATGTCATTTTCTGAGTTTGTATCATCGTAATCAGCGTTAGATATTAAAGCAATGGACTTCTTACCTTCGGGATCTTCATCATTGATTTGTTTCACTTCATATGATTGAAGAGTGCCAATCAATTCATCAACGGATAGTGGCATAATCCTCGAGTCTCCCGGATTATGATCTTAACGTGGTTCCAATCTTTTGAAAGACTTTGCAAAAGTTTGTTGACTTTCATTGGGGAAGAAATTGGATGACCTTGATATGCTAAACCATTTACAATTTTTGTAAAACGGTTGAACATATCTCCAATCGACTCTCCTTGCTTCATCTTGAAAGATTCATATTTGCCGAGTAGAAAGTTTACTTTTTGTCTCTTTTACATGATCAGTCCCTTCATATGTAACTTGAAGTCTATCCCAAACCTTTTTTGCTCTTTCACATGAAGAGATTCTATTATATTCAGCAGGAGACAATGTGCAATATAAAAAATAAATGGCTTTTGCATCAAGTGCTTCTATTTTGGACATCTCCGTCCGAGACATAGGAGCAGGGGGTTTGCTTTATTTGTCTTTGCCATTATTATTTGATGTGGACGCTGCAGTAGGATTGATTCCTTTTTCCACAACATCCCAATGTAAGGGATCTCTAGATCTTAGGAATGCCTTCATTTTGTTCTTCCACACGTTGTATTCATTTCCATCAAATTATGGTGGCTTGTTGTTGCTTTGCCCTTCTATAAATCCTGGTGCCAAGATACTAGCCATAAAAGATCTTTAGCTCAAAAGTAAAAACACTTATATAAAACAAGCACTTGGCTCTGATACCAATTGATATGGCTAGTAAGAACACCTAGATGGGATGAATATGTGTAAAAAACATATTCTACAAAATACAGTGAAAATCTTTACTTTTAACCTAAGTTTAAATAACAACAGACTTTTGAAACAGAGCTGAAGAGTGGCAAACTTTAAGCGAGATCAGACTTTAGCAGTTAAATAGAACTACGAAAAAATAAAAGAGTTCAGGGAAGAGAATAAGAACACAAGGTTTATGGTGGTTTGGCTTAGATCAAGCCTACGTCCACTCTCTCACGCTAACAGCCTTCTAGCTGGATTCCACTATGCAATCAACAAGAGATTACAACTTTGAGTGCAAACACTTAGTAGTAGATCACACTATCTCACTAAGTCATTCTTTTGGTGTTTCTTTCACGATCACAAACGTTTAAGCTCACAAGAGACAAGTGTATGATTAAAGGTTGCTCAGACTTTGGAATTATAAATTCTACGCTCCGTATCTTACTTGCTCACCGATCCTTGATCTCCTTAAATACTCCTCAACTTCCAAACTAGCCGTTGGACAGTATCTTAAGGACCGTCTTCCAATCTACCTATTGGACAGATCTGTATCAAGAAGATTTGGTAGCCGTTGAGTAACAAAAATAGAATCTCAAATTGATTCCAATCGCCCATACAAACATAATCTTGGTTTCCATAAGTAAAGCTTCTTCGTTTAGAAAGTTCTTGTCTTCAATATCCAATTGTCAATCAATTGGATTGAGTCAATCAAATCAATCTTGATGTAGAATCCAAACCAGATCACTAGTCGTTATAAGTTTGGGCTTGTATAACGTTCTGTCGAATCTGGATGTAAAGTCTGAGAGTAATAGACTTTACAATCTGAGTCTGAGTGCGATAGACTTTACAATCTTGATGTCAATCTGAACATATTCTGCTTCTGAACGGATTTAGCTTTAAGGTCTGAACATAGTCTGAATAAGTTCAGCTTTAGCATGGAGTCTGTCTTCTGGTTCTTCATTCACGTTCAGTTTGGAATTTGTCAGAGTTGGCAAACTTTGGATGTAGAACAGACTTTGACACTAAAGTCTGGCAGTCTTTAGATTTTGACATAGAAGTCTGGAAATCTTCATAATAGACTTTGGATATATGTTACGTTCAATCTTCTGGCCATCTTTAGACTTTGACAGTATCATTTACATGTTTTATTATCTGCATGGTCTATTACTTAACCATTAAACATGTTAGTAGTTTTTGATTTATTTTGTCATTTTCAAAACATCATAAGGGATTTCCCTAACATCTCTCACCCATCGTCCACCCCAATCACCACTTGTCGACCGACCTTGCCCCTAATGGCCACACCGAGGCCGCCTCCAAAGTGTCACATCACCCTCCCCCTGTTCAGAAACCACGCAACCCTTGCCCGTATCGGCTTGATCAAAGAAAGGGGCCATGCCAACGATAAATGAAACAACACATCGAGCGAATGATCAGTCAAAGCTCAGAGCGCACACTCCCAACAAAATTTTCAGATCTAGTTTAGGCATTACGTCAAATATATGAGGCGCACTATTGTAACGAGGTGTTTTTGGCTCAACTGGAGCTCAGACCATCCGAGAATCTTCGATTTAACCAATCAACGACCAAGAGTGCTAGTCCAACCTCCATAGCTCTTACTGAAAGTGTCCACCTCATGTCTTGAAATGATTGACTTTGGCGTAATCAGTCAATTTTGTCGATAAATAATTGTCAAAAAATTCAAAAATTCCTTGTACGTTCAAATCTAAACTTTTCATTTTTTTTTTTAAAATTTAGTCTTAAACACTTTAATGATTTTTTAATGTGGTCCATTTGGCCAAAAATCGCTAACATGATGGTTCGCCAATGTCGCTTGTCCCATGTAATACAACCGGCGCAAACGTGAACACATTTTTGTTATTTTTTCTTTTTAATTTTCAAAATTTGCTCTTCTTTCTCTCTTCTGTTTTCTTTTATTTTCTTGTTGTTCTCTTTTTTTTCTTATTTCTCTATTAGCTGCCACCAACAGGTGAGGATTGCGACACCTTGCCCTTGGCCTTACCCTCACCTCGATATAATGTTGGGAACATCTGGTGAGGACACCATGGCCCTTGCCTATAGCCAATGACTGACATAGAAATAAGAAAAGAAAGAAAGAAAGAAAGAAAAGAGATTAAAAATAAAAAATAAAAAAATTATAAAAATTGTCTATTGTAGCACTTTGGACATCCTCACTAAGCCACAATGTTAGCAATTTTTAAACAAAATTGATCAAATGGACGACATTGAAAAATCATCATAAGGTTTAGCATTAAATTGGCAAAACTAAAAATTTAGTACTAAATCTACTGCTGTACAACATGTTTAGAACTTTTGGACACTTTTTCCCATTTTGTGGGTGTGCTAATAATTTGTTTCAAGAAGAAACACACATGCTTATATAGTCTCGAGGCTGCTCATTTATTATGATCCAATGATTAGAGCAAGATGATCGTGAAAGAATAGTTATGAAATTAGTAAGTCTATAACGAAATTGAAAATCAAGGAAATAAAAAACATATTAAGTTCTAGATGGTCTTGCCGTCATGTACATTCATTAGCATAAGATGCAAATTCGTGTTAAAATGCTTTCTACAATTAATGACATGGCGTTATATAACTTCTATCGGCTTTATAATTGGTAATGAATACATTTAAATGGCAAAAGCACACTCTAAGTGCTTAAATTTAGCATGATGGGACATTTAAATATCAAAAGTTAGGAAAGTGACACTTAGGTACTACTTTTTTGAAAAATGAGAATTTGAGTACCACCTCTAGTGAATCTCGCTAGAAATCCTACATGGTAATTTTTTTTTTTTTTTATTAATTTTGCTCGTCTACATGGTTCGTCGGAGAGCTAACTCAATACGAAATACAAAAACAATGTCGTATTGGCATGTATTTAATTTTAAATAAAAAATTAATTAAATTAAGTTATAAACAATTAAAAAAGAAGAAGGAGAAATGAAGAAGATGAACAAGCGGGCGGTTGAGGGCTCGGCCCTCGCCGCCTCCCCGCCATTATCGTGAAGGGTCGATAGTGGGGAGAGGGCCTCGGCCAACAGAGGCGAGGGCTCGTGAGCCCTCACCTAGCTCTAGGCCAAGGGCTGCGGCCCTCACCCGCATCTAGTGAGGGTCGGTGGCCCTCACCTTGCTGAGCTAAAGGCTACCGTTGGCTAGGGCAACCACCTAGCGGGCAGCGACCCTTGGCCGAGCAAGGGCTGATAACCCTATTTTTTTAGGGGGAAGGCCGCAACCCTCACCCTAGATCTGGGTGAGGGCTCGTAGGCCCTCGCCTTTGGTCAACTGAGATCGTCGGCCCTTAGCTAGGGCCTGGTGACAAAGGTCAACCCTTCCCCCACCATTGTCGACCCTTCCCAATGACGGCGAGGGAGGCAAAGGGCGAGGGCCTCGCCACTTGCAATCTCTCTCTCTCTCTCTTAAATAAATTTAGTTTTAAATTAAATTTAATTAATTTTTATATTAATTATTTACCCACATCAACAGCAAAATGATGTCATTTTTTGCACTTGTCTAGCCATGTCGGTGTGCAAAACGACATTGTTTTGCACTTGCTTCGTCGGAAAATCAGCATGTCAACATTTTGATTGGATTTTCTCGTCGTTAGCACTTAAGTAATCTATTTTGCTCCGATTTTGACACTTAAATATCACTCTGCTAACTTTTAGCACTTAAATGTCCTTCCGTATTAAATTTTAGCACTCTAGATGTTCGGCACTCCATTCAAAATATATGCAATTGGGAAAAAATTCATATTGGTAAAAAAACCGTACGACCAGTGAGTACACTTGCACTTTGGAGCTCAAATTATGCAATTGTTAGAGATGACAAAATGGCTACAACCCTAAAAAGTAATAAATAATTGATGTTTCATAGTGCCTTAGACATATTTTTGTTACATCAATTCAAGTATACCTATCTCTTAAAGGCTATACTTGATTATTCTTATAACACCATGTATTTACAATTATAATCAAAACCACAAAAGGTGATATAATTAGTCAACCAATAAATACGTGTGATAGATGTAAAACAACAATAGCCTTCTTTTGCACTCATGTCTCTCTCCATTTCAGAACAACTACTTTCCGAGACACGTCCCATAAAGTCATATATATGCATAACCGCTAGTAACATGCTAAAGTAGCAACATTAATCTTTCACTTCGAGAACATAGTAAAAGTAACATAGGGCACAAAATAAGATAAATTATAAATTCCCTCAAGGGCAATTTCACTTACATTCCCTTGTCGGCCGTACAATACACATATAGTATGAATTACATGTTATAGTGAACTTCTCTTTCTATAAAAACATATGTCATTTATTCAATATATCCACTATACGGATCTTTGTCTAAACATAGTCACGTGCTTCTTACGTACTCAAGTTTAGCTCGAGTGTTCAGTTCGTTTTCCATAGCACCCAATTAAATACTCGCATCCGACATTTTTTAAGCATACGTGATTGTGGGACTATCATGTTCGATTTTATTATAAACAAATCACAGACCTCATCTTGACTTTAATCAATGCGACATATTATTTTATGTACTAAACTTGCTATTTAGCATTTATTTGTACATAACATCTCATCTCAATGTGTTAACTATAGCACTTGGGGTGATTGCTCGTGTGAGTGAGTTAATCATTACCTGCTGATATACTTTTCAATAATATATTTGTGTATGTGCTAGTCTCATAATGGATTTGTACTTATTGATAAAAATCAAGTCATTAATAAACAAACAAGTACAATATATATGTCCACATATACATAAACCAATGATACTCTACAATAACATCTATCACATTCTACATAACCCTAGTGACATCGTGTGGATCAAGAATATATCTCTAGGAACATCCTTCATAAATGAATCAGCAACCATTCTATTAGTTAAAATGTATTGTATGATCACTTCTTTCTGTGTTATTATATCTCTAATGAAGTTGTTCTTTATGTCAATGTGCTTTGTCCTTCCATGATACTTGTAATCTTTCACATAGGTAATGGCAGCTTGACTATCACAATAAACTATCACTCGTCTTGGAACCTTAGTGATAATAGCTAAATTTTCTAAGAAACATTTTAGCCATAATGTTACTTGCATTACGGTAGAGCATGCAATAAATTCTGCCTCCATCGTAGATAAGGCCATGTATATATGTTTCTTGCTATTCCAAGAAATTGCATCTCTATGGAGCAAGAATGCATATCTAGAAGTCGATTTACACTCATCTAGGTCTCCACCCCAATCAGTATCTAAATTGCTTAATAGGCGTAAATCATTCTCCCGATAACAAAGTTGATAGTCCATGGTGCCTTTTAAATATCGCAGGATCTTTTCACTACTTTCCAATGTGCTTGATAGAGATTTGATTAATATCGGCTACCAATTCCATGACATAACATATGTTAGGTTGAGTACACATCATAGCATACATCAAACTTCCGACTACACTAGCATAAGGAATAGTTTTCATTACTTTATTTTCTTCTGAAGTTTTACGACACATCTTAGTATTTAGGTTTTCACCTAACATGACAGGGGTATTAATGAGATTATAGTGCTGTATATTGAAACGTTCAAGAATCTTCATTATATAAGATTCTTGTGATAAAGTAAGGAGTTTCCTTGATCGATCTCTTTCGATCTTAACTCTTAGTATATAAGCAGCTTCTCCCACGTTCTTCATTTCAAAATTGGAGGAAAACCATTTTTTTTTATAGTGATAACCAAAACATAAGTCATTATTAATCTCTCATTTACTAAGAAAATCATTTTCCAAGAACGTGATATCTTATGACTCTATTTCGGTCATACTTCCATCAGCTTGTTCACCTATAAACACGTACCCTTTAGAGTGTTCATAATATTTTATAAAAATACATTCCTTCCCTCTAGTACCTAATTTGCCATATTTATTAGAAGAGCCATGAACATAAATTGCACATCCTCATGGATGTAGATCACTTAAGTCTGGTTTCCAACCAGTCCACAATTTATAAGGGGTGGAAGTGACTAATTCTCGCACTCAGTTAAGTATATAGGCAGCAGTCAATAACGCATCTCCCCAATAGGAGATAGGTAAATTTGCCTGCGTCATCATAAATCTAACAATTTCCAATAGGATTTTATTTATTCTCTCAGCTACCCCATTTTATTGTGGAGTACCAGGAATAATCAATTATTTCATTACAAAGAGTTTTGAATTGCTCGGATAGATACTCACGTTTGCGATTGATTCTCAATGCCTTTATTGTTTTGTTTAACTGATTTTCTACCATCACTATATATCGTCTAAAGCAACCTAATGCTTTTGACTTATGGGAGATCAGAAAAACATAATCTAAAAGCATGAAGTCATCTATGAAAGTGATGAAATATGAGGTTCCATGCCTCGGCCTCACATTCAAAGGATCACAAATGTCAGAATGTATGATTTGCAGTGGGAATTTGGCTCTAGTTCATTTACCAAATGGTTTTCTAGTTGATTTTTCTGCTAGACAATGTTTACATACGGGTAGATTAACATTAGGGAGTGACCTTAAAAGACTTTCTCTAGATAATCTTTGCATTCTTTGTAACCCAATGTGACCTAATCTAGCATGCCAAGTATTTGCATCAATCTCAATACTACTAGAAAATGCAATTAAAGAAAATAGCCATCGACATTAACATTGCATTATAGTCAATGTCTAACACCATAAAACCATTCAATACATTACCTGAATTATAATAAACTGTTCCAAACAAAATGTCAACATAATTACCATAGAAATTCAATACATAATCTAGGCTAAGAAGAAAAATTACGGATACCAAGTTTCGTCAAATATCTGGAGCATAGAGGACATCATGTAGGAATAGGCTTCAACCATCACGTAAACTTAATTTACATGTGTGGATACCCTTCACTTCAATTCTTGAGTTATTCCTAACATATATTCATCTTCTTCCACACTGTATCCGATGATACTCCACAAATGTTTCTTAGTCTCTAGCTATGTGGTCTGTTACTCTTGAGTTTACAGTCTACATTGGATGAGATTTAGCAAGCATTACAGTACTAGAAATAAAAACATTATTTAAAGTAATGGAGTAATAGGATACCTCTTTCGACTCAATGCATTAACGAGCAAAGTGACTCATCTTGTCACAATTGTAGCACTTCATCTTCGCCTTGTTATTCTTCCCACCACGCTTCTTACTTTGGAAGGTCTTAGTCCTCTTAGATGCCTTATCAGTCTCATTCCTTTTGTTGTTGAATTGATGATTCATTTTGCGCTTAAAACCTAAAGTTTTGCGTAAACTTAATTCAGCAACATAAGCATGGGTAGAGGATTTCGCAGCCTCTAGACACTTATCATCTAATTTCAAATGACGTGCTATATCATCAAAAATGACAATATTTTCATTATGCGTCATGTTGATTTTCATATGCTTTCAATTGTTTGAAAGAGACCTTATAATAGCCTGAACTTGTTGTTCATCAATAAGGAAATGACCAGCCGACTTTAATTCACGAATCATGTTTGACATCTCCCGAAAATGCTACCTCATTATTATATTTAGGCGTTTTTGATATGTGTCAAACTTGATGATGAGTCTCCTCAACTTAGTGGTAAATGTATCCCTAAACTTATCTTTCAAGGCAACCCACATTGTTTGAGCTTTATCATAACTTTCAAACTTACACATGAGATCATTTTGCATACAACTCAGTAACGTCATGCGAGCAATGCTATTTTTCTTATTTCAAGCTTGATAAACTTCTAAATCTCTTATGTATTGAGTTGAAGTTCCATGCTTAGGTTCATCCATGGTGTAGTTGAGAGTTTCCAAAACCTCTTGCTCCTTAAGAATGTACTGAACCTTTTAGTGCCAAATATCATAATTGTCACCGTTCAACTTTTCACCCTTATTTAGGTCAACTACAATGGTCTTGGATGTCAAAGCCATAATCAATTGCTATAATATATTGACATAATAAACACAAAATCAATACTAGCACACTTTTCAGAGGAACACACATATTTAATTTACAGCAAAGACAAACTAAACTAATGATAATTCAACAAAAAACACAGAAATGAAAGCTCATTATTTTCCCAATCAGCTTCCATGTGCGATTATTTTATTATCATTAATTAGTTTAATTTGTGCAAATTTTAAGTTCTAGGTAAGAACTCCTTCGAATTCTATCAACCTACGAACTCCTACTAGAAAAAAAAATTACATAACCTTATATAATTTATGCATTTTTCATTAACACAAAAGGCACAAAGATGATGTAAACTAAGGTACAAGAAAAATCATGTGACAGCTATAATCAAAACCATAATTCAACATGTAATGAAAAAATTAAGGATTTTCAACCATTGTTCGAATTTTCTTGGAACTAGAAAATTGCAAGCATATTAAACTTTATATGTGCTATCATCGAAACAATCTCTACCCAACACATATAATACCATTTTCATGCGGGTTAGTTACTATATTTCCAAAACCACAAGAAAATATAGGCTAAAAAAAAAAAAAAAAAAAAGGAATATACAATGCATTTGTACCATAAAAATACGTGTACTTAGGGTTCCCTATACATTTTATACCTTTAAAAATTCAAAAATATAAAATAATTGTACCACTTTGTGTAGAGAACATCCATACGAATTAAAGACTGCTAACTATGCTCCAATCGGAGCACCCACGCGACGCACACTCGGGTGTGCGACGCGTGTGGTGCATGCGCCTGAGCTAGAAGGCTCTGGCCGGTCCGATCGATCCGACCGGTCCCACCGGCACCGGTCTAATCAGTTTGACCACTGGACCGGTTGACCGGTCCAACCGGTTGAGCAATCGTTAGGTTGGGTAGGGTTGGGTTGGGTTGGATTGGATCGCCTACTAGTCATCGGCTAGCCAACTATTGCCGACCGTGACGTCATCGATGACATCATTTGGCGGTTACCGACTGTTGGATGAGGTTAGCACTCATTGGTTCGCCGACACGCATGTGACGCTCATGTGATGGGCATTCCCAATGCGTTGGGCGTGTTCGGCGTCCCCCGGCGGCACTCGACCCACCATTCAACTCGTCTTGATGAGTACTTTCATCCTATATATTAAAAAATTTATTTTGGCAGAAAAAATATTCTGAAAAATGGCCAAAACTGTACGGGTGTACGCAGCCCCAAACCCGTTCTTAGCTTTGGTTCGTTTTTGACAATTCAGATTGCATTTTCGAGCAATAAACATCCAGACAGTGTAGATTTCATTCTCTTGATCTCAATATCAAATGCTAAACGATAAAATTTAATGTAAAAACAAGGTAGAAATCACAACTAGGCTCTGATACCAATGTAAGAAGAAAATCGGTGGAAGATGACTTACCTCTTTCAGGATTTGCAATAAACAGTTTACCCCGGAATGATCGTTGAATTGTGGATGAATGACAAACAATATTACTTCACATTGGTTTGAATGCAGTCACGAGGAAAACATCTAATTTCCACAGCGTAAATGCCAATTGTTTTCGTAAAAGAGAAATGGAACGTCTTATTTTTCTTGGATGCAAAGGAGAGAGAAAAGAAAACAATATATTTGTGAGTGTACTTCTTGCCAACCATTTCAACGGTTATCTTCGGAAGATTTTTATACGACTCCCTCATATCCTTTCAAAGGGTGTCTTTCCATTATAACTTGTCAAGACGAAATGGTGTGTTCTAATTGCACCCCATCATAGACACATTAATAAAATACTACAGTTCCATTACAAGAGATATCAAATCTCGGGTAACCGCAAAATTCTCTTCCTTCTCCAGGAATGAAAAAGGGATAGCTTATGTCTGGACGGTGATTGACCCCACAATTGTAGGGTTTGCACACTTCGTATGACACTTCACCCAACGACGATGTGATGGGATCTTTTAAGATAGAAATGAAGAAGATGCAGAATGTTTGGCAAACTAAGTCTCGTGTGTGAGTGCGATGTAGACTCATCCTGGGATTTCGATATGGTTCTAGTCTCGAACATAGGAAATTTCTTTTCTTTTTTGGTATCAATGCTCTAGAACAAAATGGAACTGTTGACACCTAAAAGTGCTCGATATTTAGTTAGTATTGATATGTGATGATTGTTTGAAAGCAACAAAAGTGGACTCCATAATATCATATGCAACCGTCAAAACTAATGAAGAAAAAAGGGAAAAGAGTGGAGAATATACTATCCGGGCATATTTGATCATCCGTAGAGGAAGCCAATTTAATGGATTGAAGATTGGTTGATATTATATGTAGACGATCAATTTAGAAGACTGTATCTAAGGCTAAGGCACATGTAAATCCATTAAGGAGATCGTAGATAATAGTTATGTGAAAACGGAAAACGAGGCTACTATTTTGAAGAGAATTAACAATGTGGGAAAAGAACAACTCCTTGGAGATAAAGCTACTATTTTGAAGGGAATTAGCTACATGGGAAATAAGCAATTCCTTCAATGTAAGGCTACTATTTTGAAGGGAGTTGACAATGTGGGAATATGAAACCATTATTTTTGAAAACGTGAAACTATAATTCAACCACAAAGAAATTGCTCCCAGATAGTTATGATAAAAGGTATATAAATACCAAATTCTATCAATTGGAAGAGGCACCCTTAACAATCAAAATGTAATCTTTTACTATCTTTACTTTCCTAAACTTTATTCTTCCTTAGTTATAGTTTTCCGATTCGTATCGTCAGTTAAATGCAATGTACTGTGCCAGGTGATTATGGCTATAAGAAAACTTTAGGTGCCGTGACATACCGAGTAGACAATAGATACTTCAAGCCTTTGTTCCACTTAATCTATCAACAAGCACGGGTGCTAATCCAACCTCCACGGCTCTTTCTTGAAAGCATCCGCCTCGTCGTCTTGAAATGATTGACTTTGGCATAATCAGTCTATTTTGTCACCGATAATTGTCAAAAAAATTCCTTGTACGTAGCCAATTCAAACTTAAAATTTTCAATTTTGTCAATTTAGTTTAAAATCTTTTGATGATTTTTTAATGGGAAAAGTACCAAAAAAGTCATAAACCTATTGCATTAGTACCAATTTAGTCATAAACTTTTCAATTGGACCAATTCAGTCCTAAACCTTTTAATATTGGTACCAATTCAGTCCATCCAACCAATTTTGACTAGCCGGCACTAACGTGGATGTCGGTCGGCTGCCGGATGCTAACTTGGCAATTTTTTTTGATTTTTAAATTATTTTTCGAATTTTTATTATTTTTTATTAATTTTTTTTTTTCTTTTTCCTTTTCTTTTCTCCATTCCTCCTCCTTGGACTATTCCGGCGAGCCTCCAATGAGGCTCATGGCAAGAGGCTCACCGCCACTAGGTGAGGGTCGTGAAGCCCTTGCTTGCTGTTGGTGAGGGTCACAGCCCTCACCCGGCCTCTCCTGGGGCCACCGGCAAGGCGGCTTCGCCCGGATCTGGGTGAGGCCAGCCTTGCCTGGCCTTGCCACGGGCAAAGCGATTGGCAAGGGCTTAGTGGCCCTCGCCTTTGCCCTAGTGATGGCTGCCATCTCCAGCCGTCGGCGAGGGCCGCAACCTTCGCTGGCAGTAGGCAAGGGCTTTGCGGCCCTCACCTAATGGCCGGCGAGCCTCCAACCATGAGCCTCACTTTGAAGGCTTGCCGGCCACTGCCGGAACAATCCAAGGAGGAAGAAGGGAGAAAAGAAAAGGAAAAAGAAAAGAAAAAAGAAAAATTAATAAAAAAATTCGAAAAAATAATTAAAAAATGATAAAAATTGCCACGTCGCATCCAACCACTGGCCGTCGTCCACTTTAGTGTCGACCGGTCAAAATTGATCGGATATATTGAATTGGTACCAATATTAAAAGGTTTAGAACTGAATTTGTCCAATTGAAAAGTTTAGGACTGAATTGGTACCAGTGCAATAGGTTTAAAACTTTTTTGGTACTTTTCCCATTTTTTAATATAGTTCATCCAATTAATTTTGACCCAAAAATCACTAACATGATAGTCCAATCAATGTTAGTTGTTTTATGAGACATAGTTAGCACAAATGTGAACAATTCTTATGATTGGATTAAATTTTCAGAATTTTTTCTTTTTGTCCCTTTCTTTTTCCTTGCTTTTCTTGTTTTTTTTTTCCCTTATTTTCCCACCTATTGCCGATCGGCAGCCACGGGTGATGACCACAACAACTTGCCCTCTTGCCCTCACCCCAATCTAATGTTGGGAACATATGGTGAGGGCATCATGGCCCTCACCTATAGCCATCAACTAAAGTAGAAACAACAAAAACAAAGAAAGAAAAGGAAAGGAAAAAAATTATAAAAAAATCGTCTATGTCAACAATGGATATCTTAACTAGACTGCAATTTCAGTAATTTTTAATCAAAATTGACCAGATAAACTATATTGGAAAATCATCATAATATTTAGCATTAAATTGGCAAAATTGAAAATAGAGGACCAAATCGACCGCCCTATAATAGGTTTAAGACTTTTTGGACACTCTTCCCATTATGTTGATGTGCTGATAATTTGTTTCAAGAAGAAACAGACATGTTTATATAATCTTGGGGTTGCTCATTTGTTGTGATTCAGTTATTAGATCAAGATGATCGCAGAAAAATAGTTATCAAATTGGTAAGTTTGTAACATAAACCATAAACCAATGAAATTAAAAATATAATCAATTCCAGGTGGTCTTGCCATCATGTAAACTTAGCTGCATGAGATGCAAATTCGTGTTAAGATGCCTTCTGCAAGTAATGACGTGGCTTTATATAACTTCTGTCGGCTTTAGCATTGGCATCGCACGTTCAACAAATACAAGAAAAATTTCGGAAGTATCCTCATGTATCTTGGTACACAAGTTGTTCCTCGCGTTGAAAGGCTAGATGTGCTTATAGTACGATCTTAAATTTCACACGACCATGGGCATTGAAGTGGTTGGTGATGATCTTGATGGAGAAGACAAATAGGGCTTGGGAGGAACTCGCAAACAATCAACACCGCCTCTTAGCATATCCAATACCTCGGTCATTGTTGGCCTAATTGAAGGATTAGTCTGTATGCACCACAAGCCCACTATTACCATCTTCTCAGCTTTCTCTTTGTCTCCTTCACTTGTGACATTCTGCAGTCCTAACTCTTCTTGAAGTTCAAGACGCTTGTGAATCCAAAGTGCGGAAGTATATTTCACTTGTTCTCTCTGCTCCGGTCACTACATTTTTCCTCCCACCAACCATTTCAAGCACTGTCATCCCAAAGCTATACACATCAGATTTTTGGGATATTCCTCCAATGTTCCTGCAAAATACTTCTGGCGAGATAAACCCCGCAGTCCCTCGTGCGCCAAGTAGTGAGATTGTGCTCTTCTCTTGATGGCATATCTTCGCAAGGCCAAAGTCGGAAATCTTGGGGCAATAGCTTTCATCGAGAAGAATGTTGTGCGGCTTTATGTCGAAGTGTAGTATTCTTGAGTTGTAGCCTTTGTGCAAGTATTCAAACCCTTGAGCTATGCCTAGAGAGATTTGGTACAAGGTGTCCCATCCGAGGTGGCCGCAACCTAGCTTGAAGTCGTTCTCTTCGTATATGAGTTTTTCGAGAGATCCATTGTGCATGTATTCATAGACAAGGTCCCTTTTGGTTTTGTGAAAGCAGAAACCTAGTAGTTTAACAATGTTGACATGGGAAGTTCTGCTCATGCTGTTTACCTCATTGATGAAGTCTTCACCATCTCCTTTTGGCTTGCTTAGGATTTTCACAGCCACGAGATATCCATCTGGGAGCTTCCCTTTGTACACACACCCATAGCCTCCCTCGCCTAGTTTTTATTTGAATGAGTTGGTCATTGTCTTAATGTCAGCGTAAGAATACCTTGTCGTTACTAGAATTCCATGATTTTCGAAATTGACCTCAAATTTCATCTTTCTGCTCCCTCCGATCATGGATTTCTGCTTGGAAATTTTGCGTTGACAAAGATAGGGTAGGACTATAATAGCGACACCAAATGCACTGATTGATGCACCTGTGTAACCAAAGGATATACAAAGCATAATTAGAGACAATCATTTTCCTGGGGTTTTAATAGCCCTACTTTCTGTGAAATACTGTCCAAATGTCTACATTTTAATTCGTAAGTACTCATAAGAAATTTGATTTTTCTACTTACCAAGAGCACCTTTTTTCCGTAAGCTCCTAGCTTTCAATTTCCCTGCGACATAAAAGCAATAATAGTCGGAGAATTTTTTTTTTTTTTGGTAGAAGTCTGAGGTGAGGATTGTAATTAGAGAATAGAGTGTGAAGTGTAGTGAAGATTGCTTGGATTTGTGAAAGTAGAGAGCTACAAGGAGAAGAAACATCTTAAATCGTGGTAACATCTTGAGGATTACATAGTGAATTCCAGCCTTGATTTGGGCTATTATGGTTGTGTTAGAGTTGGGACTTGGGAGAGTGGGGAAGGCCAGTGCAATAGGCCAAGTAAATAGGCCTGAAGGGAGAAGACATAATTAACAAAGCTAGGCGTGCATCTTTCTCTTAACGGTTATAAAACTTGTGTCATCGTGATAACCACATTCTGTTCATGGAAGAGAATAAATGATGATGAACTTACTGCGTAAACTGTTTATTCCTAATTCTAAAAACCTTACCGCCGCCACTGTTGCATATCAAGGGATGATTGGTTCCATTTGGGCAATAGCACAGGAAGTCTCTGTCTCGTTATCGTCCACATCGGCCTCCGCTTTCTCGACAACCAGTACAAGTCTTGTTAGTTATATCCCATTGTAACCGGAGCCCGTTCTTCAACAATTCCTTGTAGTCAATATCTTTGATAGTTTGATTTGAGAACCCTCCCTTCAGTTGTACTGTCACCATTGAGAATGACTCGCAGAGTTCTGCTAGGTGATGGAAGGTGCCATTAGGAAGTAACGGAAAAGAGGAAGGAAGTAACGCAACAGAGGAGTTGTACGTGGCGTTAGAAGGACAACTCACGGGGATGTTGGGAGGGGAAGAGAAAAAGGGCCGGTGCAGTTATAGAAGAACTGGAGCGTAGGAAGAAGAAAAGCACTGTTCTTTAGAAAGATGCCTATGGGATTGATAGGGAAGGGACGAGGACGAGGGAGAAAGAAAGGAGTATCCAATAGGCTTGCTAATTCGATGGAGCTCTCCTCGTAAGAGATGTTTTTAATTGAGTAGTCAGCATACGTAGGCTTTGTTCCTTCACAAGTGATCCCAAATTCAGGGTAACCGCATAATTCTCTTCCTCCTCCACAAATATAAAAGGGATAACTTATATTCAGACCGTGGTTGCCCCCACAATGGCTGGGTTTGCACTTTTCATATGATACTTCATCTAACGACGACATGATAGGATCTCCTAAGATGGAAATGAAGAAGATGTAGAAAGCCGTGCAAACTAAGTCTTGTGTGTGAGTGCAGTGTGTTGGAGAAATCTTTCCAGAATATTTTGAAGCTGACAAAACATTTCTATCAGTTTAGTCTGGATATTTGAAGACCGACAGTTTAAAGTCTGAAGACTTTGTATTCTCGAGACTCAAGACTCAAGACTCAAGACTCAAGACTCGAGACTCAAGACTCAAGTCTATTCTCACTGACAGTCTTTCTAATCCAAAGGACGAAGGAAATCCAAAGCCGAAGTATATGGTTGAGGATTCGATCCTATCCTCTCGGAAAAGATTCTTTGGTTGGATAAATATTTCGGATTCTTCTATTGTTATCTAGATCGATTGAAGATCCGATGGTCGACGAAATATTCTTGGAATGTTCTATTCTTGGAAACCAAGATCCCGATTGTATGGGCGAACAGGATTGATGGGCTATCATCGATTCCTTAATTAGCTCGGATGATCTTCTTGATTGATTCCGTCCAACGGGTAGATTGGAGGAATTCCTTTGGTAAGTGCCAACGGCTATGATGGCATAAAGGAGTATAAAAGGAAGACGTTCTAGTTGTTTTAAGGGAGTGATCGATAGAAAAATTCCAGAGTCTGAAGAACCTTGATTGTTAGTCGATACAGTTCGAGCGAAATTGTATACACAGAGAGTGTTTATACTTGGTGACACCTTAAGCGAGTGTGATAGATCATCTACACCTAGAAATCAAGGAAGATCAACACTGTAACATCTCTTTGTTCATAGTGGAATCCAGCCAATTGGCTGTCGGTGCGTAAGAGTGGACGTAGGCTTGAATCAAGCCGAACCACTATAATGTTCAATTCTCTCTTTCCCTTACTCGCTTACGATTGATTTTTAATTATTGCAAATCCTTCGACCGTCTAAGTATTGTGCAATCTTCAAGAAAATTTTTATATACCTATTCACCCCCTCTAGGTACTCGTACTAGCTATATCAATTGGTATCGAGCTCGTGTTCTTACTTTATTTGAAGTGTTTTACTTCGAGTAAAAGATCCATGGCGAGTATCCTAGCACCGTGGCTGGTGGAAGGGCAAAGCAATACCAGACCACCCTACTTTGATGGAAAGGATTACAACATCTGGAAAAACAAGATGAAAGCTTTTCTACGGTCAAAGGATCCTCTCGGAATGGGATGTGGTGGAAAAGGAATCACTCCTACCGCTGCATCGCATCCGAAAGAGGGAAAGAAACCGTTGAAGCCAGCGGAATGTCTCAAGAAGAGATAAACAAGAGACCAGCACTCGATGCTAAAGCAATTTACTCTTTATATTGTGCTTTGTCACCAACTGAATATAACAGAATATCTTCTTGTGTTACAGCAAAAGAAGTCTGGGACAGATTACATATCACTTATGAAGGGACAGATCAAGTGAAGGAGACCAGAATTAACAATCTTCTTGGTCAATATGAATCCTTCAAAATGAAACCAGGAGAATCTATAACCGACATGTTTAGCCGTTTTACGATATTGTCAATGGTCTTGAGAATCAAGGACAGAAAATTTCTGATCCTATGAAGGTGAACAAGCTACTTTTGCGTGGACTCTCCAAGGATTGGAATCATATAAAGACTTCAATAAGAGAGACGCAAAGAATCATGCCATTATCTCAGAGACGAGCTGATTGGAACTCTTCGCCTTACGAAGTGGAACGAATTAATAAAGACGAAGATCCAAGAGGTAAGAAATCCATTGCATTAAAATCTAATGATGATTCTCGATGATACAGATTCTCGAAGAAGATCTGGACGATGAGGAGCTTGCTCTTATGATTAGAAGGTTCGAAAGCTCAATAGAAAAGGAAGAAGGTTCAACTCAAAGAAACAAAGTTTTCAAAAACAGCAAACCAAGTTTGTTGATAATGAGAAACCAAACAAAAATGTAGTTTGCTTTGAGTGTAAGAAAAAGGGGCACATCGACCCAACCGTCCTCTTCGAAGAAGAAAAGAGGAAAGTCCGAGAAGTCTCGAAAAGCTCTTAAAGTCGAAACTGGAGCGATACAGAGTGTGAAGAAAGTGATGAGGAATATGCCAACCCGTGTCCGATGGCGCAATCGACTCGGACTGGATCGACTCGGACGGTGAATTTGAGGTAAGTGATTATAAAATCCCCGTCAAAGTCTCTAAATACATTGATGAACTATGTTTTAGTCTTAAGACTTCTCTTAAAAAGATTTCCGAACTTAAAAAGGAAAACTCAGTTTTAAAACAAAAGAAAAACATTTTAGAAGAAAAGGTGAAAAGTTTAGACCTGAATATTTCTACTCTTAAAGAGAATGGAGATAATCTTTCAAAAGAAAATGCTTTCTTAAAAACTGACTTATCAAATATTTCAAAGAAATTTTCAATAGGGTCTGAAAACTTGAAAAAGTTCTTTCAATCCAAAGACCTTACTTCAATAAGTCTGGTCTAGGTATGACAGCAGAAACTATCCCCTTGATTGATTTTCCGAAAGTAAAAGAAAGAATTAAGAAAAGACCGTCGAGAGAGGCTTACAAAAATCATTTCAAGAAAGTTTTTGTAAAGTCTCGTAAGTCGAAATGCTTTAAGGTGTTCAAAATGTAACAGTCAGGATCATTTTAAAAAAGAGTGTCCTATGGTTTGGAAGCCTGTTAAGAAAATATGGCCTAATAATGCTCATTCTACTAACGCCAAAGGACCCAAGAAAATTTGGGTACCAAAGAAAGCTTGAGACTCTCTTTTGAATGCAGTCTCTGTCAAAAGAAGGTAAAGTGGTATCTTGACAGCGGATGCTCAAGACACATGACAGAGACTCAAATTGCTTCATAAAGCTTATTCAAGTAAATGGTGGAAAAGTTTCGTTCGGAGGAAACAAAAGAAAGGAAGCATTGTGGGATTTGGAACTGTGAAAATTGGAAATCTCACAATAAACAATGTCTCTCTAGTGGAAGGACTCAACTACAATCTTCTCAAAGATTAGCCAACTGTGTGATACCGGTTACAAGATCTCCTTTCAAAAAGGCATATGTTCTGAATTAGCAAAGACTCAACTCGCCTTTCATGGGTCGAAGGCATGGAAATATCTACCTCCTTGATGTAAAATCAAATGAAGATCAATGCCTAATTTCAATTCAAGATGAAGCAGTCCTATGGCACAGAAAACTTGGCCATGTCAACATGAAGCAATTAGCCAAAATCTCATCAAAGAAGCTTGTTCGAGGTCTACCTAAATTTCCATACCAAAAGTCTGATTTATGCACTCCATGCATTCTGGGAAAGCAGTAAGAAATTCATTTAAGCCAATAAATCATGTCTCTACTAATCATGTACTACGCTTGCTTCATATGGATCTCTTCGATCAACAAGAACCCAAAGCATTGGAGGTAAGAAATATTGTCTAGTAATCGTGGATGACTATTCTCGCTTTACCTGGGTATATTTTCTTGCAAGTAAGTCAGAAACCTTTTCGTACTTTGAGAAGTTTGCTAAAAAGGTTCAAAATGAAAAAGGATGTGCAATCTCAAGTATAAGAACAGATCATGGAAGTGAATTTGAGAATCAAGATTTTACGAAATTTTGTGATAAATCTGGTTTTAATCATTTGTTTTCCTCTCCATATACTTGAGCAAAATGGAGTTGTGGAAAGAAAGAATAGATCTCTTCAAGAAATGGCTGGAACACTTTTAATTGAAAGTAAAATTTCTTCACGATTTTGGGCTGAAGTCAAGTTTCAACAAAGATGCTATATTATAAATAGAGTCTTTCTAAGACCTATTCTAGAGAAAACCTCCTATGAATTATTCAAAGGTAAGAAGCCTATTGTTTCATACTTTCATGTGTTTGGTTGCAAATGCTTTATTTTGAAAAATGCAAATAATCGAGTTGGTAAGTTTGAAGAAAGATCGATGAAGGCATCTTCCTTGGATATTCTACATCAAGCAAAGCCTATAGAGTCTATAACAAGAAAAGCCAGTCTGTGGAGGAATCAATGAATGTCAAATTCCAAGACTCATCGCAAGATGAATCCAGCCAGACTCAGTATGAAGAGTTTGAACTCGCTCTAGACCTTCCAATGTCTACAACTCAAGAAGCGTCTTAGACTCGGAAGTCCAACATCAAGATGCTCATGAAGATTCAAATAAAGAAAGAGATCATCAACCAGGCAAATCAACTAGTAACTGGAAGCATAAATCCAATCATCCCAAAGATCTCATTATTGGCGAAATCAATGAAGGAATCCGCACCAGATCAAAAAGCGTGAAGAATCTAGTGCTGTGGCTCTCATTTCTGAAATTGAACCAAAAAGCATAGAAGAAGCTTTATCTGATGAAAGTTGGATCGAAGCTATGCAAGAAGAACTCAGACAGTTCAACATCAATGATGTCTGGGAATTAACATCTAAACCAAAAGGTAAAACTGTTATTGGAGCCAAATGGGTATTTAGGAACAAGATGAATGAAGAAGGAAAAGTCGTACGAAATAAAGCAAGACTCGTGGCCAAAGGATATACGCAAGAAGAAGGAATAGACTATGACGAGACTTACGCACCGCTTGCAAGGTTAGAAGCTATTCGACTATTACTTGCGTTTGCTTGTTATAAAAATTTCAGGTTATTCCAAATGGACGTCAAAAGTGCGTTCCTAAATGGATTTATCCATGAGGAAGTTTATGTGGAACAACTACCTGGGTTTGAAGACCCAAAGAAGCGACTCGCCCTTCGACTGAAAAGGCCTTCTATGGTTTAAAGCAAGCACCTCGAGCTTGGTACGACGTACTAAGTAAGTTTTTATTACGAATGGTTTTGTCAAAGGTAAAGTAGATACTACTTTGTTTATCAAAAAGGAAAACAAAAGCTTTTTACTTGTTCAAATATATGTGGACGATATTATTTTTGGATCACCTAATGAAAGTCTATGCAAGAAATTTTCTAAGTATATGCAGATGAGTTTGAAATGAGTATGATGGGAGAATTAACATTCTTTCTTGGACTCCAAGTGAAACAAATGAAGGAAGGAACTTTTATTCATCAAGAAAAATATGCAAATGATCTTGTCAAAAGGTTTGGATTGGAAAAGTGCAAAAAGACCGACATACCAATGTCATGTTCTCGAAGATAGACAAGGATGAAGAAGGGAAGGAAGTAGATCAAAAGCTGTACAGAGCATGATCGGTTCACTTCTTTATCTTATCGCTTCTAGACCTGATATTTTGTTTAGTGTTTGCATCTGTGCTAGGTTTCAATCGATCCTAGAGAATCCCATCTCAGTGCTGCAAAACGTGTTATCAAATACGGTGCCTCATCTTCAAGCATCGGTCTCTGGTATCCCAAGAAGGGAGACTTTAATCTTCTAGGATACTCGGATGCAGATCTGGCCGGTTGCGAGTCGATAGAAAGAGCACTTCGGAACTTGTCAACTGCTTGGAAACAGACGATATCTTGGTTTTCGAGGAAGCAAAGCACCGTAGCTCTCTCAACGACGTAAGCGAGTATGTAGCTCTTAGAAGCTGCTGTTCGCAAATTCTATGGATAAAACAACAGCTACAAGACTTTGGGATTGAAGACTCATGCACGTAAATCGATGTGACAACACCAAAGGTGCGATCAATCTCACCAAAATCCAATCCTTCATTCAAGAGCAAAGCATATTGAGATTCGACATCACTTCATTAGAGATCACATTCAAAATGGAGAAATCTCGATTCAATTTGTTGATTCAAAAGTCAACTAGCGGATATATTCACAAAGCCTTTGGAGAAAAATCAATTCGACTTTATCCGTTCAAGACTCAACATTTTGAAGCTTGAAGAAGTTAAAGTCTAGAGACTCACCAACTCTAAGACTCTAATCTCTCAGACTTTAAATCCTCAAACTCAGACTTTCATGGCTATAGACTGTAAGTTGCTATTTTATCTAAAAGGTACGAATTCTCGTTTAGTTATCTAAACTCGAAAAGGTACGATCTTTCGTTCGGTTATTCTATAATCCGTGTGAAATTCGAAAACTTGTCTTTTTAAAAAAGGATTAATTTTGGCAGTTATTGATTTTGAAAAGAAGTGTTCGTACACTTTCCTTGTACCGGTTGAACTTCCCTTTTCAAAACTGAGTTATATATATATATATATATATATATATATATATATATATATATATATACAGTTTTTCTTCGCCCAAATCTTCAAAACCCTAAAAGAACTCTCCTCCCGATCCTGTTTCTATTTCCTGTTCATCTTCGAGAAAGTGGTCATTTTTTCTTGGGAAAGCAAGTGAAGGAATCTTCCAATCGACAAAGAAAGATGTCTTCTTCGAGGAAATCATCAAGAATCACAAGCAGGGGACCACAAAGAATGGAGAAGGGACCGACTCACTTCGATCTTACGAGGAAGAAGACTTATCAAGTCAGCGACAAAGTCCGATTCGCTCTCCTCCACGTCATTCAACACCTCCCCGCCTCACAAGGTGCGAGTCAACATCCGGAAGAAGAGATAATCGAGGATGCCGACCCAAGAAGAGTCCAAAGACCCTCCTTTATCTATAAGCTTTATCGTGCGTTGAAAAGCACCGGTACTTCATTAAAATGTATAGATGAATTCCTTAAGGACAAAAATTATGGGAATGAGTATATTTTTCTCGGAAAATGGAGGAATTGGGAGTTGCTCCGAAAGGAAGGGCAGAGGAGGCACTTGCGAACATTCCAAGTGACCCTCGTATGCCAGACAAAATCTGATTGAAGGGAACGATGATGATAGAATGTTCCTTGAATTTCAACCCAAAATGGGTGTGGTAGCAAAGGTGAAAGGAAATCGGATGGATTTGTTTAAGTCCAAGGATTAGGAAAATGTGTATTTCAGGCTGTTGAAAAGAGGGGTGATAAACCCTAGAAGTGTCGATTTTGACTTCCTGGATGCCATCAACATGAACTTAAGAGAGAAGTTGAATTTGCTTCAACTTGAGACTTTTTGCTCTGACTCTACGGACGGGTATGCTCAACTGACCGCTTATTTCTATTCAAATCTTAGCTTTTTGGATGCGAATAGAATTTCATTCAATGTACGAGACCAAGTCTACGTGGTAGATGTGAATATGTTGGCGGACATAGTTGGAGTTGAACGAGGACGTTATCTACCAATCAAAGTCTCACCTGCTCGTACTACTCTAGAACTTGTCAAAGATAGGGACGTAGAGAAGAAAATTACCTATTTCAGATGAATGCCATCAACATTGTGCTTCATAAGATTGTGATCAACTGTCTCGGCATCAAGTCTACGTCAAAGACTTTCGTGTCTCTTTCTGAAGCAAAGTTGATGTACGCGATCAACTTAGGACGGAAGTTCTCTCTCCCGCACACTATTTTCTTCCATATGTATAGAGCAATGTCGAAAGACAAAGGACAATTGCCTTATCCCGGTCCGGTCACCAAGATCTTCAGACACATGAACATTGAACCGCCACAAACATTTTGTGTTCGACCGTATGATAAGATGGTGGTAGGTTTGAAGATGTTAACGAAGATGCGTCCGCAAGAACTTTCCAAGGCAATGGAGAAATTCAGAGTGAAATCTCCAGTTCAGCCCGCTTCAAAAGGAAAGGAAAGGAGGCCATTGGTTCCCCATCGAAAAGAAGAAAAGAACTCTCATCCCGGAGGATGAAGATGAAGATGAAGAGGATGAAGATCCCACTATCCAAGCACCGACAAGAACCGGACGCCCGTGCCTCAACCGACGTAACTTCGTAAGAACAGAAGAAGAAGAGCAGAGAGAGAGAAGGAGAAAGAAGTTGAAGAATAAAGAGAAGGAGAGAAAGAAAAGTCTCGCTGAATCTGAGAGAAGGGAAATCAAGAGCATGATCATCACTCTTCCCCTTTCGATGTCCTAGAGACAGGGGAGTTGGCGAGCAAGAAAGGTCCTCACCTCATGCTGCCGATAGTGAAGGTCCAAGACAATCTCCAACAGAGACCTGAAGAATTTCAGGCTTCTCAATTGCCTCGAAGAAGGTGATACGTCGACACCAAATCTGCCAGACTATACGTAAGCGCCATCGTCCGCATTTACTCCATCGAGAAAGCTCATGCCGCATACACGTACGGACGATTCTGCAGATTTTCGTTGCATCATGGATATTCTTCTCGAAATGCGTGGCCGATATATGCTCTAGACTCGTGAAATCCAAGCCATGAAGAATGCTGGACAAGCATCTTCAGTCACCCCGAGGACAAAATGAAAGACCTTGCTCGCAACTTCAAGCCAATGCCAAAGGAGAGGAGGTAGCTCAACTAAGGGAGGACCCGAAGAGGCTAGAAGGTGTAGTCCGCTATGGGAGATTTCCAGATCGTGCGCATTCCCAAGCGTACATGACTCCTTTCTCACCCCTTTTTAATGATGACAAAAAGGGGGAGAACCAATTTGAACCAATCATCTTTTAAAACTTTGACTTTTGTGGTTATGTTTATTTTTGAGTATGACTTGAGAACTTGAACTTGGATGTGAATTTAAATTTGACTGAATTGGTCAGTGGATTTTGATGCTTGACCTGGTTGCATTTATATCAAGTGTTGTTATATGGTATTACTCATGAAAGACTAACCAATTTTCTGTGGATGCAGAGTCTGGTTGCTTTATTAATCTTTTTGAGTTAGCCATATTGCTTGAGAAATGTTTTTGCAGGTCAAAGTTGTTCAAATCTACAAGAAAGTTTTGTCACCATCAAAAAGGGGGAGATTGTTGGAGAAATCTTTCCAATATATTTTGAAGCCGACAAAACATTTCTATCGTCTAGTCTGGATATTTGAAGACCGACGCTTTAAAGTCCGAAGACTTTGTATTCTCAAGACTCAAGACTCAAGACTCAAGACTCAAGACTCGAGACTCAAGACTCAAGTCTATTCTCACCGACGCCTTTATAATCCAAAGACGAAGGAAATCCAAAGCCGAAGTATATGGTTGAGGATTCGATCCTATCCTCTCGGAAAAGATTCTTTGGTTGGATAAATATTTCGGATTCTTCTATTGTTATCTAGATCGATTGAAGATCCGATGGTCGACGAAATATTCTTGGAATGTTCTATTCTTGGAAACCAAGATCCCGATTGTATGGGCGAACAGATTGATGGGCTATCATCGATTCCTTAATTAGCTCGGATGATCTTCTTGATTGATTCCGTCCAACGGGTAGATTGGAGGAATTCCTTTGGTAAGTGCCAACGGCTATGATGGCATAAAGGAGTATAAAAGGAGGACGTTCTAGTTGTTTTAAGGGAGTGATCGATAGAAAAATTCCGAGTCCGAAGAACCTTGATTGTTAGTCGATACGCTTCGAGCGAAATTGTATACACAGAGAGTGTTTATACTTGGTGACACCTTGAGTGAGTGTGGTAGATCATCTACACCTAGAAATCAAGGAAGATCAACACCGTAACATCTCTTTGTTCATAGTGGAATCCAGCCAATTGGCTGTCGGTAAGAGTGAGTGGACGTAGGCTTGAATCAAGCCGAACCACTATAAACCGCATGTTCAATTCTCTCTTTCCCTTACTCGCCCTTACGATTGATTTTTAATTATTGCAAATCCTTCAACTGTCTAAGTATTGTGCAATCTTCAAGAAAATTTTTATATACCTATTCACCCCCCTCTAGGTACTCGTACTAGCTATATCACAAAGGTGTAGACACATCCCGGGATTTCGATATGGTTCTAATCTCGAACGTAGGAAATTTCTTTTCTTTTTGGGTATCGATGCTCAAGAACATAATGGAACGGCAGGAGAAGAGGGAGAAAAAGAAGGAGAAGCTGTTTGATTCCTCACAAGAAAGTGAAAAGAGGGGCCTTGTTATTGGCAATTCCTTCTACTAGTCTTGTGAGATCAGCTGCTTAAACACGGCATTGACTTGAAAAGGGGACAAGAAGACTAGAACAAGTGAGATTAGCTGCTTAAACCCGGCAGTTGACTTGAGAAGGGGACAAGAAGACAAGAACAAGCGACTTTTGAGAAGAGCAGGAGACACTTAAGGGAGTAATGTCATCCATCAATTTACCTCTTTGATGATGATAGGTCGGTGAAATTTGTAGACCCGCAATTAGCGAACTTGCACAAATCTTGCCCCGATTGACAAGTTATTCCAAGAGTTGACTCCTATTTTCACATATTCCCTCAAGTTGGATCCTTTTTAAGAGAGGATAATGAAAACAATAAAAAGATGCAGAAATTTTAATCTCCCGTTATGCTTATTAAAATCAAACAAAATAAGCAAAATTAGGAAAATAAGTTCAAGACAAAAAGAAAAATCAGTGGGTCTTTGACAATTGGAGGTCTCTATTCGAAAATTAATTTCAAAGAAGTAGCGGTAGGAGCTAGTTCCCGGAAACAGCCGGAAATTCCATTAAACTAAATATCCTAAGCATAATGAGCATAAACAACAAAAGCTATCGGGTAATCCAAGAAAGATTCTGGAGAGGATTTTGTCGACACCTCAATTTTAGTTTACTATTCAAGTATAAGAAATGCTTATGTGATTGTTTTAATCTATTGTGAGAATAATAAACTGTTTTGAACCACAAAAATAAATAAATAATTAGAAGTTGTTTTGAGCTCCATTTTTTAAAAAATTTGTAACTCACAACATGCTATTATTCTTACAAGCCAAAAACTATTATGCTAACAAAGATCGTCAAGTATTTTTTTTTTTTTTTTTGGTAAGTAAGATCGTCAAGTATTCATTCTTGTAAAAGTATAAAAATTAAAAATATCAATAAAATAACAAAAATAAATAAATAATTACATGACAAATGAAAAAGAGATAAAAAGTGATAAAAAGAGAGGAGGTTTTCTCTGTCAGTATGGGCTCTTGAACCTTTTGAATAAACCTTAGCTCATATAAGTTATCTTGCGTTTAATTCTTCCGATCTCATTGGCGACATTTCTGAAACATCGTTGCTTGGATTTTCTCACTGTTTGGAGCTAGAAATTAAGCTTGATGAATGTGAGTTCAATATTTGTTACTCTCGGTCATAGTTTTGCAATGAAAACAGGAACTGAGACTTCATACATCATCATTCTAAAGTCTGAAATGGTCGATGTTGAGTTGATTATTTATGTTAGCTCTTATTGTGATGGACTGACATGAATCGTTACTGCAAACTCATATATGAACTAAGCAACTAAACTGCCCACCATATGTTCAACAAAATGCCCAAATTGGGTCCATATAGATTAGTCCCTGATCCCGACCTGTATTGAGTCCATAATTTGATTTGGATACTTGTTCAAAGTTCAGATTCTTTTATTCATATGATGAAAGTTATCAGGCTATATTCTTCTTTCTCTCGGAAAACCAGTGCTTGCAAGTTTCTTGGGAAGATATCTGATGTCTTAAATAGAACAACAGATAAAAGCAAAGAAAAAAAAAAGATTTAGAATATACTCACAGCTACTGCAACGTAACGTGCAAACTGAGTTATGACTATAAGAAAACTTTAGGTGCCGTGACGTAACAAGTGCACGATTGATTCATCTGACCTTTCGTTCCACTTAACCAATCAACAGGCACGGCTGCTAATCCAACCTCCACGTCTCTTTCTTGAAAGTGTCCACCTCATCGTCTTGAAATGATTGACTTTGGCATAATCAGTCAATTTTGTCATTGGATAATTGTCAAAAAAATTATTGTACGTAGTCAATTAAAACATAAATTTTTTAATTTTGTCAATTTAATCTTAAAGATCTTTTGATGATTTTTTAATATAATCCATCCAACTAATTTTGACCAAAAAATCGTTAATATTACGGTCTAGTCAATATTAGTTGTCTTATAAGAAACAACTAGTGTAAACGCGAACAATTCTTATAATTGAATTAAATTTTCAGAAATTGTTCTTTTTGTCCCTTTTTTGTCTTTTTTTTTTTAATATTTTCATTTCTTATTTACCTACTGGTTACTGGTTGCTAGCCACATGTGAGGACTGTGATACCCTCTCCCTTGCCCTCACCCCAATATAATGTTGGGAACATATGGTGAGGGCATCACAGCCCTCACTTATAGCCACCGACTTACGCAGAAACAAGAAAAAAAAAAAAAGAAAGAAAAGGAAAGGAAAGGAAAAAATTATAAAAAATTATAAAAATTGTCTACATCAATAGTGGATATCTTGACGGAGAATTGTCCAAAAAGTCCTAAACCTATTGTAGTTTTGCCAATTCAGTTCTAAACCTTTTCACTTCTTACCGATTCAATCCATCTGGCCAATTTTGGCCCAAAAATGCTGACGTGGACGCCAGTGGTGCCACGTAGGACCGCCAACGCCGACGTGGATAATTTTTAATAATATTTTAATATTTTTAAATTTTTAAAAAATTTTTGAACTTTTTTTAATATTTTCAGTTTTTCCATTTTTTTCTTTTTGACTTTTTGCTTGGCCTTTTCCGGTGGCCGGCCACGGCCATAGGCGATAGCCGGCCACCCGCCATAGTCGGCCTGGCCTCGCCCGCCACAAGCGAGGCCCGGCCAAGCGAGGAGCCTCGATGAGGGGAGCCCTCGCCCGGGCGCGGCTCAAAAGGGTTGCCTAGGCAAGGCCAACCCTCCCCCAAGCTAGGGCAGCCTCATCGGCGAGGGCCGGCCTTGCCGGATCTAGCGAGGGAGCCCTTGCCTGGCTTGCCCTCACCTAGGCGAGCGTCGGCCTCGCCCTTGGCCGGGCGGGTGACGGCTAGCCACCGGCCACGCCGATGCCCGGCTGGCTAGGGGCGAGGGCCGGCCTCGCCAGATCCGGTTCGCCTACGCGAGGGCGAGCCTCGGCGACGGCTCCCCTCGCCGGATCTGGTGAGGCTGGCCCTCGTTGGGGCCAGGGCGGCCTCGCCCGGCCGACGCTTGGCAAGGCCGCCCTGGCCTGGGGGAGGGTCGGCCTCGCCCAAGCAACCCTTGCCGGGCCGTGCCTAGGTGAGGGCTCCCCTTGTCAGGGGCTCCTCTTGCCGGGCTCCTCCTTGCTCGGCCGGCCTCCCCGTGGCGGGCGAGGACAACCGGTCGGGTGGCGGTGGCCGGCCACTGAAAAGGCCAAGCAAAAAGCCAAAAAGAAAAAAAAAAAAGAAAAGGAAAACAGAAAATATAAAAAAATAAAAAATTCAAAAAATTTTAAAATTTTTGAAAAATATTAAAATATTTTTAAAAATTGTCTCGTCAAGACCGTTGGTCCTACGTGGAACCGCCAAATACCACGTCAACATTTTCCGGCCAAAATTGGCCGATGGACTGAATCGGCAAGAAGTGAAAAGGTTTAGGACTCAATTGGCAAAATTAAAAGGTTTAGAACTCAACTGCAAAACTGAAATAGGTTTAGGACTTTTGGACAATTCTCTCATATCTTGACTAGACTACAATTTCAACAATTTTTAATCAAAATTGACCAAATCAACTACATTGGAAAATCATCATAATGTTTAGTCTTAAATTGGAAAAATTGAAAATAGAGGACTGAATTGACCACTTGTACAATAAATTTAGGACTTTTTGGACACTTTTTCCATTTTGTTGATGTGCTGATAATTTGTTTCGAGAAGAAACGTACTTATTTTATAGTCTTGAGGTTGCCCATTTGTTATAATTCAGTGATTAGATCAAGATGATCGTGGAAAAATAGTTATCAAATTAGTAAGTCCATGACGAAACCGGAAACCAATGAAATTATAAACATAATGAATTCTAGGTGGTCATGCCGTCATGTACATTCGGCCGCATAAGATGCAAATTTATGTTAAGATGCTTTCTGCAAGTAATGACATGGCTTTATAACTTCTGTCGGCTTTAGCATTGGTATCACACGTTCAACAAAAAAAAAAAAAAATTTCGAAAGTACTCTTAAATATCTTGGTACACAACTTGGTCCTTGCGCTAAAAGGCTAGATGTACTTATAGTACGAACTTAAATTTCACACGACCATGGACATTGAAGTAATTGGTGGTGATCTTGATGGAGAAGACAAATAGGGCTTGGGAGGACTCGCAAACAGTCAACACCGCCTCTTAGCATATCCACCACCTCGCTCATTGTTGGCCTAATTAAAGGATTAGTCTATATGCACCACAAGCCCACTATTACCATCTTCTCAGTTTTCTCTCTGTCTCCTTCACTTGCAACATTCTGCGGTCCCAACTCTTCTTGAAGTCCAAGACACTTATAAATCCAATGCGGGAAGTATATTTCACTTGTTCTCTCTACTCCGGTCACTATATTTTTCCTCCCACCACTGTCATCCCAAAGCTATACACATTGGATTTTTGGGATATTTCTCCAATGTTCCTGCAAAATGCTTCCGGCGCAATCAATCCAACAGTCCCTCATGCTCCAAGTAGTGAGATTGTGCTCTTCTCTTGATGGCATATCTTCGCAAGGCCAAAGTCGGAAATCTTGGGGTAATAGTTTTCATTGAGAAGAATGTTGTGCGGCTTTATGTTGAAGTGTAATATTCTTGAGTTGCAGCCTTTGTTCAAGTTTTTGAGCCCTTGGGCAATGCTTAGAGAGATTTGGTACAAGGTGTCCAACCAAAGGTGGCCGCAACCTAGCTTGAAGTAGTTCTCTTTGTATATGAGTTTTTCCAGAGATCCGTTGGGCATGTACTCATAGACAATGGCCCTTTGGTTTTGTGAAGGCAGAAACCTAGTAGTTTAACAATGTTGACATGGGAATTTTTGCCCATGCTGTTTACCTCATTGATGAAGTCTTCACTATCGCCTTGTAGCTTGCTTAGGATTTTCACAGCCGCGAGATGTCAATCTGGGAGCTTCCCTTTGTACGCACACCCATCGCCTCCCTTGCCTAGTTTTTCTTTGAAAGGGTTGGTCATTCTCTTAATGTTGGCATAAGAATACCTTGTCGTTACTAAAATTCCATGATTTTCGTAAGTTACCTCAAATTTATGACCTTTTTCATCTTTCTGCTCCCTATGATCATGGATTTCTGTTTGGAAATTTTCTGTTGACAAAGATAGGCTAGGACTATTATAGCGACACCAAATGCACCGGTTGATGCATCTTTGTAACCAAACGACATACAAAACATAATTAGAGATAATCATTTTCCCAGGGTTGTAGTAATCCTACTTTCTGTTAAATACTGTCCAAATGTCTGCATTTCAATTCGTAAGCACGCAGAAGAAATTTGATTTTCTACTTACCAAGAGTACCTTTCTTCGGTAAGCTCCTATTTTTCAGTTTCCCTGCGACATAAAAGCAATAATAGCCGGAGAATTTTTATTGGAAAAATATAGATGATACAATTCATCAAGGTCCACATGCATCTTCCTCCCAATAGTTATGAGATTCATATAATCATATTAACCACATTCTGTTCAGGGAAGAGAATAAATTCTGACGAACTTATTGCGTAAACCATTTATTCCTAATTCTAAGAAACTTACCGCCGCCACTGTTGCAGATCAAGGGATGATTGGTTCCATTTGGGCAATAGCACAGAAAGTCTGTGTCTCGTGATCGTCCACATCGGCCTCCACTTTCTCGACAACCAGTACAACTCTTATTAGTTCATATATCACATTTTAAGTGGAACCCGTTCTTCAATAATTCATTGTAGTCGCCATCTTTAATAGTCTAATTAGAGAACCCTCCCTTCAGTTGTACTGGAACCATTGAGAATGACCTGCATAGTTGACTTTGGTGATGGAAGGTGTCGTTAGGAAGTGTTGTACTTTAGCTGGTACGTCCACGATGGGATGCGATTGGAATGCACCATTTCGTCTTGATGTGTTATGATAGAAAGACACTAATGGAGGGGTACGAAGGGAGACGTATAAAAGCCTCCCGAACACAACCGTTGGATCGGTTGGCAAAAACATACGCACCAAATTTCTCTCCATTTCCATCATGGAAGAAAAAGGCATTTCATTTCAGTTTTGTAAGAACAATCGGCATTTACGCCGTGGAAATCAGGTGTTTTCATTGTGATTGCATCCAGACTAATGTGAGGTAGTGTTGTTCGTGATTTATTCGCAATTCAACGTTCGTTCCAAGGCTATTTGCTATTTGCGCATCGGAATCAGGTAAGTTGTCTTCCGCCGACTTGAATTCCAACATTGGTATTAGAGCCCGATCGTGGTTTCTGCCTTGTTTTTCATTGAATTTTTCAGTACACCATTTGATATCAAGATCAAGAGTATGATATCTACATTGGTTGGATGTTTATTAATCGAAATTGATATGTGAATCGTCAAAAAATCGAACCAAAGTGAAGAATGGGTTCGGGGTCGCCTGCATCTGTGCAGTTTTGGCCAATTTTCAAAATATTTTTTTGGCCAAAATCAACTTTTGAATATACATGATGAAAGTACTCGTTGAGATGAGTTCGACAGTGGTTCAAGTGCGATCGGAGGAGGCCGGACGCGCCTACACGCGCGGCTAGAAGCCGCTGCGTGTGGGTCTCACATGCCTGAAGCGCTGGGGACGCTAGCGCGTGCGCAACACGCACCAGTTGGTGAACCGACGCGTGCGTGTTGCGCAGAGCGACACGACGCTTGATGATGTCACGGATGACGCCATCGATGACGTCAACGCTGGTGGTAGTTGGCTGGCCGGTCACCAGCCGGCGACCCGACCTGACCCGTGACCCGAACCAACCCAAGATCCGACTACCCAACCGTTGACCGGTCAACCGATCCGGTGGTCAAACTGGCCGGACTGGTCACTAGTAGGACCGGTTGGACCGGTCGGACCGGTGGGACCAATCGAGCTGTCCGGCTTGATGGCGCGTGTCCCATAGGTGCCGTGCACTCGGGCGGCACGTGAGGGCGCATGCAAGCTCCGATTGGAGTGTGGTAAGAGGTGTTGGGTTCATATGGATGTGCTCTACACTGTGGTATAATTATTTTATAATTTTGAATTTTATAAATGTATGAAAATGGGTAGGAAACCCTATGTATGCGTATTTTTTGGCGTTTAATGCATAGTTTATTCATTTGTAACTTGTATTATCTTGTGATTTAGGAAATACAATAGCTAGCTTGTATGCAAATGATGTCATATATGCTGTGTGGAGCTTAGTTCATTGATATCATACATATAGTTTAAAATACTTGCAATTTTCTAATTGCTAGAAAATTCGAACAATGGTAGGAAATCCATTACATATTGAATTGCAATTTTGATTATAGTTGAAGCATGATTGTTGTTTATACGTTGGTTATTATCATGCTATGTTTTTTTTTGTGTTAAGGAAAAATGTAGAAATTACATAAGGTCATGTAATTATTTTTCCTAGTAGGAGTTCGTAGGTTGGTAGAATTTAAAGGAGTTCTCACCTAGAACTTAAAATTTGCGTAAATTAAACTAATTAATGATAATAGAACAATTGTACATAGAAGTTGATTGGGAATATAGTGAACTTTTGCTTTTGTGTATTTTGTTGAATTATCATTAATTTAGTTTGTCTTTGCTGCAAATTAAATATGTGATTACTTTGTAGAGTGTGCTAGTATTGATTTTGCGTTTATTATGTCAATGTATTATATCAATTGATTATGGCTTTGGCATCCAAGACCATTGTGGCTGACTCAATAAGGGTGAGAAGCTGAATGGTGACAATTATGATATTTGGCACCGAAAGGTTCAGTACATCCTTTAGGAGCAAGAGGTTTTGGAAACCCTCAACTATACTATGGATGAACTTGAGCGTGGAACTTCAGTTCAACACACAAGAGATCCAGAAGCTTATCAAGCTTGAAAAAGGAAAAATAGCATTGCTCGCATCACGTTGCTGAGCTATATGCAAGATGATCTCATGTGTGAGTTTGAAAGTTATGAAAAAGCTCAAGTTATGTGGGTTGCCTTGAAAAATAAGTTTGGGGGTACATCTGCCACTAAGCTAATGAGACTCACCATCAAGTTTGACACATTCCGAAAGCGCTCAAATCTAACGATGAGGCAGCATCTTCAGGAGATGTCAAACATGATCCGTGAGCTAAAGTCGGCAGGTCACTCCCTTATTAATGAACAGCAAGTTCAGGCTGTTATAAGGTCTCTTATTGACAATTGGGAGCATATGAAGATTAATATGACGCATAATGAGAATATTGTCACTTTTCATGATATTGCGCGTTAATTGGAATTAGAGGATGAGCGTCTAGAGGCTGCGAGATTCTCTACCCATGCTTATGTTATGAATCGAGTTCGTGCAAAGCTTCAGGCTTCAAGCGCAAGAGGAATTTTCAGTTCAACAACAAAGGGAAGAGGACTGATCAGGCACCTAAGAGGGCTAAGACCTTCCGACGCAAGAAGCATGGTGGGAAGAAGAACAAGGCCAAGATGGAGTGCCACAATTGTGGCAAGATGGGTCATTTTGCTCGTGAATACACTGAGCCAAAAAAAGGTACCCTATTACTCAATTACTTTGAGCAATGCTTTTGTTTTTAGTACTGTAATGCTTGCTAAATCTTATCCAAATTGGATTGTAGACTCAGGAGCAACAGACCATGTAGCTAGAGACCGAGATGTATTTGTGGAGTATCGTCAGATACTGCTTGGAATAAGATGGATATATGTTGGGAATAACTCAAGAGTTGAAGTGAAGCGAATCGGCACATGTAAATTAATCTTACGTGGTGGTCGAAACCTATTCCTGCATGATGTCCTTTATGCTCCAGATATTCGACGAAACTTGGTCTCTGTAGTTGTTCTTGTTAGCTTATGTTATGTATTGAATTTCCATGGTGATTGTGTTCACATTTTGTATGGAACAGTTTATTATGGTTCATGTCATGTATTGAATGGTTTTATGGTGTTAGACATTGACTATGATCAGTACAATATTAATGTTGATGGTTGTTTTTCTTTAATTACATCTTCTAATAAAGTTGAGATTGATGCAAGTACTTGGCATGCTAGATTAGGTCACATTAGATTGCAAAGAATGCAAAGATTAGCTAGATAAGGCCTTTTAAGGTCACTCATTAATGTTAGTCTATCCGTATGTGAACATTGTCTAGTGGGAAAAACAATTAGAAAACCATTCGGTAAAGGGACTAGAGCTGAATTTCCATTGCATCTCATACATTCTGACATTTGTGGTCCTTTGAATGTGAGGGCGAGGCATGGACCTCATATTTCATCACTTTCATAGATGACTTCACACGTTTCGGTTATGTCTTTCTGATCTCTCATAAGTCAGAAGCATTAGACTGCTTTAGACAATATAGAGCGATGGTAGAGAATCAGTTGAACAAAATAATAAAGGCATTGAGAACCAATCGTGGACGTGAGTATCTATCGGAGCAATTCAAGACTCTTTGTGATGAAAAGGGAATTGTACGACAATTGACTATTCCTGGTACTCCATAACAAAATGGGGTAGCTGAGAAAATGAATAGATCCCTATTAAAAATGGTTAGATCTATGATGGTGCAAGTAAATTGACTTATCTCCTATTGGGGAGATGCGTTATTGACTGCTGCCTATATACTTAACCGTGTGCCCTCAAAATCGGTCACTTCCACCCCTTATGAATTATGGACTGGTAGGAAACCAGACTTGAGTAGTATACGTCCATGGGCATGTGTAGCTTATGTTTATGATTCTTCCCATAAACATGGCAAATTAGGTCATAGATGGAAGAAATGTATCTTTATAAGATATTCCGAACACTCCAAAGGGTACGTGTTCATAGGTGAACAAGCTAATGGAAGTGTGACCGAAATGGAGTCACGAGATGTCACGTTCTTGGAAAACGATTTTCCTAGTAGATGTGGGATTGATAAGGACTTCCAATTATAAGAGATGGAAGATCTTGATAACACACCCATGATGTTGTAGAGGGAAATGAAAATTTACCTCAACATGCAAGACCTGGTGGGAGTGTTGCATCGCCTAACAAATCGAATTCAAGAGAAATTCAATTGCGTAAAAGTAATCATAAAAGTATTCATTGTCGTCGTTTTGAGATTGAAGGGGAGCATTTATGATTGCTCAAAATGACGATGTCGAGCCTAAGACTGTTCAAGAGGCTCTCTCATCCTCGATAAGAAAGAATGGAGAAAAGCTTTAGAAGATGAGATGGACTCAATGAGGGCAAACCACGTTTGAGACTTAGTTGATCTACCACCCAATCGTAAGGCCATTTGAAATAAATGGGTCTTCAAGATTAAGTGAAGGGCGGATGGATCCATTGAAAAGTATAAGGCTCGCATTGTGGCGAAAGGTTATACTCAACAAGAAGGTATAGACTATGAGGAAACCTTTTCACTAGTTGTAAGGTTTGCCTCAATACGCCTTATTCTAGCCATCGTTGCACATTTGGACCTTGAATTACATCAAATGGATGTAAATACGGCATTTCTTAATGGAAAACTAGATGAGGAAATCTATATGAAACAACCAATAGGTTTCATAGCTAAAGATCAAAAGCATAAAGTTTGCTAGCTTCATCGCTTAGTATATGGCCTTAAGTAATCATTTAGACAGTGGTATCTTCGTTTTCATCGAGCCATGACCACTTTTGGTTTCATGATGATCGAGGAAGATCACTGTGTATATGTCAAGCGGTCTAAAAATAAATTTGTGATTTTATCACTTTATGTGGACCATATTCTATTGGTTGGAAATGACAAGGTTTTGGTTATCACCATAAAAGAATGGTTATCCTTTAATTTTGAAATGAATGACATGGGATAAGCTGCTTATATATTAGGAGTTAAGATCGAAAGAGATCGACCAAGGAAACTCCTTGCTTTATCAGAAAAGTCTTATATAATGAAGATTCTTGAACGTTTTAATATGCAGCACTATAATCCCATTGATACCCCTGTCATGCAAGGTGAATGCCTAAGTACTGAGATGTGTCCTAAGACTCCAAAAGAAATTAAAATGACGGAAATTGTTCCTTACACTAGTGCAGTCGGAAGTTTGATGTATGCTATGATGTGTACTCGACTCGACATATGTTATGCTGTGGAATTGGTGTAGCCGATATCAATGAAATCCCGGTTAAGCACACTGGAAAGCAATGAAGAGGATCATGAGATACTTGAAGGGTACCATGGACTATCGATTTTGTTACCAAGGGAATGAATTATGCCTATTAGGCTCTTTAGATGCCGATTGGGGTGGAGACCTGGATGAGTGTAAATCGACTTCTGGATATGCGTTCTTGCTCAATTGAGGTGCGATTTATTGGAATAGCAAGAAACAAACATGCACGGCCTTATCTACGATGGAGGCAGAATTAATTGCATGTTCTACCGCAGTGCAAGAAGCAGTATGGCTAAAACGTTTCTTAGAAAATTTAGCCACTGTCACTGAGGTTCCAAGATTGGTGATAGTTTATTGCGATAGTCAAGCAGCCATTGCCTATATGAAGGATCCCAAGTATCATGGAAGGACAAAGCACATTGACATAAAGAATAACTTCATCATATATATTATAGCGTAGAAAGAAGTGATCCTGCAATACATTTCAATCAATAGAATGATTGCTGATCCATTTACGAAGACCATTCCTAGAGACATATTCTTGACCCATAGGATATCACTAGAGTTGCGTAGAATGTGATATCTGTTATTGTAGAGGATAATTGGTTTATGTATTTTGTGGACAGATGTATTGTACTTGTTTGTTTATTAGTGATTTGATGTTTTATCAATAAGTACAAATCCACTATGAGATTAGCACAAACACACATATATTATTGAAAAGTATGTCAGCAAGCAATGATTGGCTCACTCACACGAGCAATTGCCTCACACGAGCAATTGCCTCAAGTGTTGTAGTTAACACGTTGAGATGAGACGTTATGTACAAATAAATGCTGAAGAGCAAGTTTGGTACATAAAATATGTCGCATTGATTGGAGTCAAGATGAGGTCTGTGATTTATTTATAATAAGATTGAACATGATAGTCCCACAATCATGTATGCCTGAAAGATGCTAGATGCGAGTACTTAATTGGGCGTTATCAAAAGCGAGCTGATATAGCACTCGGGCTAAACATGAGTATGTGAGAAGTACGTGGCTATGTTTAGGCTAAGATCCGTATAGTGGATATATTTGATAAATGATATACGCTCTTATAGAAAAAGTAATCCACTATAGCATATAATTCATACTACATGTGTATTGTATGACCGACAAGGAAATGTGAGTAAAATTATCCCTATTTACTCATTGTGTGAGCCTTTGAGGTAATTTATAATTTACCTCATTATGGGCCATATGTTACTTCTGACTATGTTCTCGAAGTGAAAGATCAATGTTGCTACTTTAGCATGTTACGGGCGGTCATGAATAGATATGGCCTATGGGACATGTCTAGGAAAACAGTTGTTCTGAAATGGAGAGAGACATGAGTGTGAAGGAAGACTATTGTTGTTTTACATCTATCACATATATTTATTGGTCGACCAATTATATCGTCTTATGTGGTTGCGGATATAATTGTAAATACATGGTGTGTTTTTTAGGATAGTCAAATATAGCCTTTAAGAGATAGGTATACTTGGACCGATGTAACAAAATATGTTTGGGGCACTATGAGATATCGATTGTTTATTTCTTTTTGGGGTTGTAGCCATTATGTCATCCCTAACAGGTGCATAATTAGAGCTCCCAAGTGCAGGTGTACTCACTGGTCGCACGGCTTATTTGCTAGTATGAATTGTTTTGTAAAGTTGATGAATGTTGAATGCCTTATATTTTTGATAGAGCGCTATCAAGCCCATCATGTCCGAGTGGGAGATGTTGTACTTTAGCTGGTACGTCAATGATGGGGTGCGATTGGAGCACCGTTTCGTCTTGATGTGTTACGATAGAAAGACACTAATGGAGGGGTACGAAGGAAGACGTATAAAAGCCTCCCGAACATAACCGTTGGATCGGTTGGCAAAAACATACGCACCAAATTTCTCTCCATTTCCATCAAGGAAGAAGAAGGCATTTCATTTCAGTTTTGCAAGAACAATCGGCATTTACGTCGTGAAAATCGGGTGTTTTCATTGTGATTGCATCCAGACTAACTTGAGGTAGTGTTGTTCGTGATTTATTCGCAATTCAACGTTCGTTCCGAGGCTATTTGCTGTTTGCGCATCGGAATCAAGTAAGTCATCTTCCGCCAACTTGAATTCCAACGGTAAGTAACGCAACAGATGAGTTGTATGTGGCGTAAGAAGGACAACTCACGGGGGATGTTGGGAAGGGAAAAGAAAAAGGGCTGGTGCAGTTATAGAAGAACTTAAGTGTACGATGAAGAGAAACACTGTTGCTTAGGAAGATGTTTACGGGAGTGAAAGTAAAATGACGAGGAACAAAGCAAGAAGTATCTAATTGGCTTACTAATTCAATGGAGCTCTCTTTGTAAGAGATGTTTTTATCTAAATAGTGAGCATATGTAGGTTTTGTTCCTTCGCAAGTGATATCAAATCTAGGGTAGCCGCATAAATCTCTTCCTTCTCCATGAATATAAAATGAATAACTTATAGTGGTTCGGCTTAATTCAAGCTTATGTCTACTCGCCGCACCGACAGCCCACTAATTGGATTTCACTATGAATCAAAAGAGTCGTTACGTATCACGTCCTTGATTCCACAAAGGTAGAGACTCGCTACACTTTCTCAAGGTCTCACAAATGTATAAACTCTCTTTTGAGTACAAGTTTACGCTCAACAATTGAATCAACAAAGAACAAAGAGCTTTAGACTTTGAAATTTATCTATCGAGCACACACTTGAATAATTGGAGCATCTTCTTTATATACTCCTCCATGCCTTCATAACCGTTGGCACCAATCTACCCGTTGAACAAAATCAATTAGGAAGATCTTAAGTTACTTAAGGAATGTGACGATAGCCCACCAATCCTGCTTGCCCATACAATCATGATCTAGATTTCCATAAGTAGAACTTTCCAAGTATATTTCACCAATCAACGGATCAAAATTACCCAAACTAATCAAAACGAATAATAGATCTTGAGATGCTTTCTCTAGCAAAGAGATCTTTTTTAGTTGCTCGAATCAAATCCTTAAAGAAATACTCAATTTTGGATAAATCTTCTTCGACGGTCTAGAAACTATCAATGAGGGTAGATTTTAAATCTTGAGTCTGGCAATCTAGCGGTCTTCAAACTTTGATGAAAGAGTTTGCAAGTCTTCAGACTAGACTAATGGAAACGTTTTGTCAGCTTCAAAACAAATAAGGAAGTTTTCTCTAACAATCTCCCTTTTGATTGTAATAAAACTTTCCCCGCAGATTTGGATACTTTTGACTTGCACGACAATACTTAAGCGGACATGGAAATCTCATAAAAAAATAAATGGATTAGGATAAAGATAGTATCCAATCTGCATCCATAGGAAATAAGTTAATTCTGTAAAAACAACTATCTTTTCCATGAACACCAACAACGCTTAAGATACCGCAAGCATTAAACGATCAAACGATCAAGCAATCCAAACCAAAAACATAGTCCAAACCAAACCAAGCAAAAGCAAAGTCAAAAGTCAAATCTGTACCAACTTCTCCCCTTTTTGTCAGCATTAAAAGGTAGAGACAAAAAGAGAATTTGATAAATTAAGATTGTTTTGGAACGCGAACAAGCTGGAAATCTCCCATCGACTTGATAGTCTTCTCCAGCTTTCTCGGATCCTCCTTTAGTTGCACTACTTCCTCACCCTTGGCAATTGCTTGAACTTAAAGATTAAGTGCCTAAACTTGATTAAGCAAAGAAACGAAGAGGCTTGATTGGCATTTTGCATATTCTGAACTTCGCATCCCAAAGCATAAATCGGCCTCGCATCTCCATAAGAACATCAAGCAATCTTCGAAAATCTGTTGAGTTGTCGGTTTGAGTGCTTGCTTCAGCATGATCAGGTTTGTGGAGTATTTGCAGATGATGGCATTTCAGCATGAGCATCCAGATTTAGAGGTGAAACCTCATGACCTTCCTCAAGAAATTGAGAGGCATATACATCTTCTGGATCGGCGGGAGAACGACTAACATCTTCACTAGTAAAAGTAATTGAAGAGGTACCTCTTTTCTCGGTAGCTCCCCCTATTTCGGTGCCTTCGGGTGGAGAGAAGTACTTTTCATGCTCTATCCCTTCTTGTTCTCCTCTTCCTTCTTCTTCTTCTGCAATTCTTTTTCCTCTGCTTCTTTCCTCATCGATTCCCTCTCTTCACTCCTCTCGCTCTGTTTCTTCTTTGTCTTGATCTTCTCTCTCCTTTGTTTCTGGAATAAAACGCTGCAAGTTCCTTAAGGCAAGAGTGGAAATGGTGACATCTTTCTCATCTTCTTCATCCTGCAAGATGAGTGCTCTTCTTTTCTTGGATGGAGTTGTCATGTGCTCCTTCCCTTTCCGTTTTGTAACCATAGAGACTTGATGAGTTTTGATAGGGGTTTTCTCCTTAAATTGCTCCAAAGCCTTGTTCAGCTCCTTCAGACACATTTTGGAAACCATCTTTAGTCCCACCACCATTTCATCACAGGTTCGAACACACAGAATTTTGGGAGGCTGAATATTAAAATGTCTGAATAACTTAGTGACAAGTGCTGAATAAGGAAGTTGGCCATTGTCTTTCACCATCGATCTATACATGTGAAACATGATAGTGTGTGGCAGAGAGAACTTTTTGCCAGCATTGATAGCATACATCAGCTTTGCTTCCAAATTGGAGACATCAGTCTTTGAAGTCGATTTGGGTCTAAGACAATTGATCACAATCTTGTCAAGCAAGATATTTAAGGCATTCATCCTTAAGTACCAAATTCGTCCTTCTACCATTCCATCCCAAACAAGCTCTATAGTCGCACGACCAATAGACACACTAATTGATTGAAATTCCCCTCTCTCTACTCCAATCACATCGGCCAAAGTGTCCATATCAACCACATAATCCTGGTCTCTAACATTGAAGGAAAATCTATTCACATCCAAAAAGCTTAGATTGGAATAGAAATACGTAGTAAGTTTTGGATGAGCCACTGTTGTCTCAAAGAAAAATCGTTCAAGTTGGAGTAAAGTAAATTTCTCTCCCAACTTCACATTCAGAGAGTCAAGAAAATCAAAGTCCACACTTCTTGGGTTCATCACCCCTCGCTTCAGCAACTTAGAGTAAAGTCGCTTGTGTTCCTCAGAATGAAACAGATCTGTCCTTTTGCTTCGAATATTCACGGCAACACCCATTCTAGGCTTAAAATGAGTGAACATCTTTTCATCATCATTTCCATCAGGTTGACTATGTCCTCCAACACGGGGATCACTTAGGATATTCGCAAAAGCTCTTTCTACCGAGCTCACAGGAGCAATTCCCAAACGTTCTATCGTTCGTTAAAAGTGGGTTTCATTTTGGTACCTCTTTTCTTTCAAAAATTCATCAATAAAGTTCAAAGCAGAACCTCCATCCTTTAAGGCAGAGTAGAGTTTGAAGGTAAAAATAGGCTTTAGAGTTCTTATGGGTTCTGCATCCTCAATAATTTCTTCCTCTGCTTGCTATTGAGCATCCTGTGGTCTAGCGCGAGGAGAATGACGCGGTTGAGAATGTTGTGGACTTTGCTGTTACCTTGGAGATTCTTCTTCCTCGGTCAAATCAAAGTGCATAGGATCCTCACGCATATGTTGTGGTCCCCGCTTGCATCCTTGAGGACTTCCTTTGAGAAGCCATCGTCACGATCTTTGAGAGATTTCAAACTCGATTTGCGAGAAAGATGAAAACTTTGAGGATGAAACTAGAGTAAAAGTAAGAAAGTGAAGTTTTTGCTTTTAGGGTTCGTGAAGAAGACGATCGGTATATAAGGCAATCGAAACGGGGTATACGGATCGTCGTAAAAGGAAAAATATAAAATGCATTTAAAAAAATAACTGCCTTTTTAAAAATAGATAACTGTCATTTCAAAAGATAACTTCTTTTTCGAAAAGGAATGATTGTTATAATTACGAAAACTTGGGAAGTTAAGGTCAATCAATTACGGATTAATAGGCAAACATACCCTTTCGAGTTTTTATCCGAAAGATAAATTTCTAAAACTGAAATAACTTGCCGGTCGTGATTCTTGATCTTCGAGTCTAAGTATCTTTAGACTTTTATCCCTGAGTCTGAGCTTCTTCAAACTTTAAGATATTAAGTCTGGTTCGAATAGACTCAAATTGACTTTTCTCCAATGGCTTTGTAAAAATATCCGCCGGCTGATTATTTGAGTTAATGAATTGAATCAAGACTTCTCCATTTTGAACATGGTCTCTAATAAAATAATGTCAAATCTCTATATGCTTTGTTCTTGAATGAAGAATTGGATTATTGGTGAGATTAATTGCGCTGGTATTGTCACATTTGATCTCGTGTATGAGTCTTCGATTCCAAAGTCTCTTAGCTGTTGTTTTATCTATAAGATTTGAGAACAACAACTTCCAAGAGCCACATACTCTGCTTCTACTTTAGAAAGAGCTACCATACTTTGCTTCCTTGAAAACCAAGATATTGACAAGTGCCCGAAGTGCTCTTTCTATCAACTCTGCATCCTACTAGATCTGCGTTTGAATATCCAAGGAGAGTAAAGTCTTCTTCTCTAGGATACTAGAGACCCAAATTAGAGGTTGTTGCAACGTATTTGATGATGCATTTCGCAGCACTTAGATGAGATTCTTTGGGATCGATTGAAATCGCACAAATGTAAACACTAAACAAAATGTCAAGTCTAGAGCGTAAGATAAAGAAGTGAACCAATGATACTTCGTATAGCTTCGTCAACTTTCTTTCCTCCTTCATCTTTGTCCGGCTTCAAAGAACTTGACATTGGTATATCAGTATTTTTGCAATTCTCCAAACCAAACTTTTTAACAAGTTCTTTAGCATATTTTTCTTGGTGAATGAAAGTCCCTTCCTTCAATTGTTTTACTTGTAGTACGAGAAAGAATGATAGTTCACCCATCATGCTCATCTCGAATTCATCCCGCATAGACTTAGAAAATTTCTTGCATAGACTTTCATTAGGTGATCCAAAAATAATATCATCTACATAGATTTGAACAAGTAAAAAGTTTTTTCTTTCTCTTTTGATAAATAAGGTAGTGTCTACTTTACCTTTAACAAAATCATTTTGGATTAAAAACTTACTTAACCTGTCGTACCAAGCTCGAGGTGCTTGATTTAAACCATATAGTGCCTTTTTCAATCTGAATACAGAGTTTGGTTTCTTTGGGTCTTTAAAACCAAGAGGTTGTTCCACATAGACTTTCTCTTGGATTAATCCATTCAGGAATGCGCTTTTGACATCCATTTGGAATAACCTGAAATTCTTATAACAAGCAAAAGCAAGCAATAATCTAATTGCTTCTAATCTTGCTACTGGTGTGTAAGTCTCATCATAGTCTATCCCTTCTTCTTGCGTATATCCTTTGGCCACGAGTCTTGCTTTGTTCCTTATAACTTTTCATTTCCCGTCCATCTTGTTCCTGAAAACTCATTTAGCTCTAATAACAGATTTACTTTTTGATTTAGGAGTCAATTCCCAGACATCGTTGTCATGACCTACCCTCGGAGGAGAGAATAGGTTTAGGGGTATTGCCTAAGGACGGGCCTAAGGTCTATGATTAGGTGTGAGCTCTCCTAAGTCCATACCCTATGTGACATTTGGATATTTCATATGAATTTTGCACAAAAGGAGTCGCCACTAGCCTATTGTGGTCGGCTATAAACCAAGTGAGGCATGGGAGTGTACCTCACTTCCTACGCAACCAGAGAATCTAGGGTCGGGGACTTGATTACACTAATTGGTCAATTAATGCCCTTTTGGTACCTAATCTTATTCATTTTAACAAAATGATTTTCTTGTCGATTATTTTGAATTGATTTTACTCATCCACAAACATATTAAAGTGATCATACGGGTGCAATCTAAACACATACTATTAAACATACCATATGACTACACACATACCATTAAACATATCCACTAATAATCATAGCTAACAATGTCCTAATCACCATAAGACTACACACATACCATTGAACATAACAAGATATACAATCTAAACATGCGACGTAATCAAAATAAATGCATAATTGCACTTAAAACGACAACACCTAGCAATTCTTAACCAAAGTCTATCACTTTTTGAATTTACGAAATATTTTAATATTTTAATATTTTAATTACTTTTTTTAAATTTTAAAAAAATCGATTTTTAATTTTAAATTTTTTAAAGGAATTTTCGATTTTTTTTTTTTAATATTTGCTTTTTAAATTTTAATTTTAAAAAATTATTCGAATAAATGGGCGAATCGGGTCGGGTTCGGTCGACTTGACCCGGTTTGCTCCGCCTAGCTAGGAGACGGGCTGATTGGCTTGCTCGGAAAAGAGTAAGGCCTAATCGGGCCTTCAAATAAATTCGGATTGGGCCTAACCAGCAGGCCCAACCTAGTCAAATTTTTTTTTTTTAAATGAAGCCCACAAACCCTATGCACTAAAACGGCCCAAAACAAAGCCCATTCCTCTTTTCCTATTTTTTGATCTTTTTGTGATTTTGTTTATTTTGTTTATTTTTTTATTTTTACTCCTTTTGATCGTCTTCTTCGAGGTTCCCCTCCCGCAGCCGCGACACGCCGAAGCTTCCGCAGCTCCTCCGTCGATCCAACGCCGACAACATCGCGAGTTCTGACCACCCTAAGGAAGCCGCCAGACCACTGCCACTCACCGATCGTCCCCCTCAACCAGCGCCGTTTACCTATTCCGACAACCCCTAATCTATTTCCGACGAAACAAGTCCTCGGTCCAACTCCATGCCAATATCTCGCGCAAACCGTTCGAAAACACAACAAATCAGGGGCAAAGCAACAAGGATTCAGCAAGCATGGGGGAAAAATGAATGGGTCCGGTGTTAAAACGTGAGCTTCTCCTTGGTTTTCTTTGAGGAATTTTGTCGAACACATGGTTTGCACTACCGAACTTGAAGGATTTCGGCTCAACCGAACACCGAACATGCTTTAGGGGTTCTCAAAATATAACGTAGAAGGACGGGGAGCAAAGAGCAAAGGCGACATGGACCGGAGCTCATGCGAACCGGTCGACCGTGAGTTCCGGCCTAGCGTTTTCCGGAAACGAGACCGCGGGGTTCAGGAGAGCTACCTTGTCTGGTGATGGGCTACGGTGGACAACGGCTGGCAAATGAACTTCTGGCAACGATGGGCTGCTCCCTCAAGCTTCCTACCTCTAGTTCAACCTCTCTTTCCCTCCGTGTTTCTCTCTCGCTCGCTCTCGGCCTTGTGTTTTTTTTTTTTTTTTGGTTTGGATCCTCACTTTGTGCCGCTGGGTTCTAAAGGTTACAACGGCGACCGGCAGTTCACCTAGCGGCAGCTGGACATTCGGGGCTCCTCGACTCCTTATCCGGCCTATTCTCCTCCCTTTCCCCTTCGGTTTCCCCTCGTGTTCTCTCTATTCTCCCTCACTTTGTGACTGTGTTCTCCCCTCCCAATTCCCATTGCCCCCTCCGGTTTTATTCTCGGCTAGCTCGCGTGGCCTTTGCAACTACCAGCTTGCCGGCGGACTGCCCCTCCGACCCGCGGATCATGTCGCTCACCTCGCCACCGATCCCCTTGCTCCCTCTGTTGCTGCCCTGTTTCTGTTCTTCTTTGCAGGTCTTGTAGCGAAGACCGACTGCAGGAGGGAGATGACCAGCTCATGCGCGGGCTGGGTTGAAGGGAAAAAGAAAAACCAAGGCTGGGTTTGGGCTTAGTGCGAAGTAAAGAGGAAAGGAAAGAGAGGAATGGGCCTACTCAAGGCTTGTTCGAACTTGGCCTAATTGCCCCTCTTTCTTTTTTTTTTTTTTTCTTTTTCTTTTCCTTTTTTTTTCAAATTTTTTTGTTTAAATTTTTTTGTAATTAAACAATTAATTTTTGATAAATTTTAAAACTAGTGATGCAAATGCTCCTAATGTCTATATTGATGCGATTTTAATGAAAATTTTTTGTTAAAGGGTTAAAAATCAATCTCCAAATTTCCAATGCAATTAATAGTTAAACAAATCATCAAAATTTAGGTGTCAACATTTGCCCCTTTTTGAATGGGGGCTCGGAGAGATTCCTTTCAAAGATGAGAGACACCTAAATTTTGCCCATGAGGATGACGAAAAGGGGCTGCCGATGAGAAAATGGGGTGAAGGGATGACCTTACTTTGTAAGAAAATAGCCTTCGACCAAGATGGGAAAGTCTTATTACGTGGTAACCAGTTTCGACTAGGAGAAATGTCCCACCGTGTACAAATGGGTCGCAACCGGATGCGATAAGCATGATTTACGGATGAATCTGCAAGCCGTGTGGTTTAGGAAAAACCACCAACCCCATGGTTTAAGGATAGACCCACCAACCTTGTGGTTTAAGAATAGACCCACAAACCTTGTGATTTAGGAAAAGCCACCAACCCCATGGTTTAAGGACAAACCCACCAACCGTGTGGATAGACCCATGAACCATGTGGTTTAAGGATGGACCCACGAACTTTGTGGTTTAGGAAAGCCACCAACCCCGTGGTTTAAGGATAAACCCACCAATCATGTGGTTTAAGGATAGAACCACGAACCATGTGGTTTAAGAATAGACCTATGAATCATGTGGTTTAAGGATAGACCCACAAACCGTGTAGTTTAGGAAAGCCACCAACCCCGTGGTTTAAGGATAAACCCACCAACCGTGTGGTTTATGGATAGACCCATGAACCATGTGGTTTAAGGATAGACCCATAAACCGTGTGATTTAGGAAAGTCACCAACCCCGTGGTTTAAGGATAAACCCACCAATCGTGTGGAAATGGCATGATTTAAGGCCAACCATGAACTTTTGGAGATGGCATGGTTTGAGATTGACCATGAACCTTTGATTTTTGGGGAAGCATCCACTCATCCCTTGAAAACTGCATGACTTCACTGAGGAATCCTGTCAAACTCAACTTGAGCAAATGTCGTTAGAGACATCATTAAGAGACGTATAAGCAATATTACAGCATTAATTGAACAAGCTAATCGAGTTAAGTCTAATTTTCTTGAGAAACATTCAATGTCAATCATCATGTGACGCAAAGTTGTCATCTTACTCGAGAATGCATCATTAATTATCAAATTTTCTAGGAGACAAGTTCTCATTAGAATGACTATAACTCATGAAAAAGGCTTATTAAACATGCCAAACTAGAGCTTCTTAGTCAGAAAGAGTTTCTCACACACTCTTGATAAAATGGTTACTTGATCTCATCCATCCATGTGGGAGATAACTGGTTGCTAAAGGTATCTCACATAACCTATGTCGAAGGCTTCCAGAAACATTCGTAATGAGCACAATATGATCGATCAAAAAGGTCTTTTGAAAGGATCGCAATATTGGCTCGGTTAGGGCTTACAATGGAATTATTGCTTTGAGGTCAATAAAGGAACACTTGTCATTATCTTCATCGGGTTTACGAGTCGAGAACTTGGAAGATAAGACAAGATAGAATTACCTCCACTCCTTCAAGTAGCAAATTCTTTGGAGCATTCTCATATTCACTCAAACCATCCCAATCAGAAGAGACTTCGGAAGAGGGTTGTAATGTTGGCTTGGGTGAGGCTCGAAAGGCTTAAAATTTTCAAGAGGGTTTTTAAGAGTCGTTGATCATCATGGCATCGTAACCTGGTCACTCGACCTTTCGAAAACATTTGACTTTTGAAACACAGCAAATCTCAAAAGTCCCTTGACTAATGATTTATGCATGAGAGCTTTGCTCATTTCACTAATGTCTTTTGCTCTTGCGATGGATTTTTTTGCACATGCACTTGGATTTTGATAATTTTTTTTATAAGATGCAGCTCTTTGACTCTTTTTCTTAACGGGCGTTGGTCTTGCTTTTACCCGGGCACACTACTTTTTCATGCCCCCGAATTTGTCGAACTTCTTGCTCTTTGAACTTTTGGAGCTCTTATGACCTTTGAGATGCTTTTCACATTTTCTCGTGACTTTGTCAATTGTATTTGGTCAATTCTTATGCCTTGCCCCGGTGAAGGGAGATGATCACCGCTCGGGGTTCGAAATGAATAATCGAGGCCCAAATTGGTTAAAGTAATGGGTATCGGTGTTTGGGTAAAAAGGAAATGCTCTTCTTCACCTTGGGATGAGTCAAGCTTTGATGATAATTCCTTTGAAGCTATCACCAGAAGATTGATGCAAGTGAAAGTAATAGAATCTTTCTCAATCTTTCGCTCTACAACACACTCGTAACCTCCTATGCTTTGCCCCAATATAGGGTTGTTCTCAATAGGGATACTTTGAAGGATCATCTTTATTTAGCCGAAAGGGTGTCAGCAAGATGTCAGTTCAGTGCTTGGGATTGATGAATGAAATGCCTTTATCATTTTGATCTTTGCGCTCAATGCAAATGAATCCTTCGTCCTAAGAGAAAGTTGTTTTCCACTCAACTCTCAAAAGTGTTTGAATGACGTGTTTGGAAATGGCTTACCTTTCTTCATTCTAAGCACTTCTTATTTGGCATGATTAACATTCTCTTTTAGTTTTGTCAAAATCACTCATATGAAGTTCCCCTCATGATGACGCAATTAACAACAATCGAATCGACAAAGCATGAATGACACTAGGCGCTCTACTTTTCATTCATTCATCTCTTTCATCATTTTCTATTTTTTTAATATTTTTTTTTTGTTGTTGTTTTCTTTTATAAACAAAAATAGGAAAAAGAATACCTGACTGCCTTTGCAAAGGTTAGGTAGCCATTCGAATCAACCTTTCAGGGGCAACGATCAACTTCTTCCATTCTATTGTAACTTCATCAAGTTGGTTGAATACTTGAAATACAAATAAATATGCATGTATGTGATGTATGCATGACATGCATGATGCTATGTGACTCGGATTATGCGCAAAATGGCTCTACGGCCTTGATCTCATTCATAGGAAATATTTCTTTACAGCATCGGCATTTACAGGCTTAGACAGCTCACGGCCATCCATTTCAACTAAAACCATAGCACAACCTGGGAGGATCTTCTTAATGATATAAGGTCCCTCATAGTTCAGGGTGAACTTGCCACGAGGATCAGGGATGATTGACAGCACTTTCCTTAGCACCAAGTCATTTATCTCAAAGTGTCTAGGACGAACCTTCCAATTGAAAGCCTTCGCAACCCGTTTCTAATAGCATTGACCATGACATATTGCTTTCAACCTCTTCCCATCAATCATGTTTAGTTGCTCATGCCTCTGCTATATCCATTCGGCTTCATCGAGCTTCGACTGAGAAAGGACCCTCAATGAGGGAATCTCGACTTCTATAGGCAAGACAGCCTCCATTCCATATACTAACGAAAAAGGAGTTGCCCCTGTGGAGGTGCGAATAGATGTTTGGTATACCATCAGTGCGTAAGGAAGCCTTTCGTGCCAATCACGATAATTTTCAGCCTTCTTTGCCAGGATCTTCTTTATGTTCTTATTTGCTGCTTCAACTGCCCCATTCATTTGAGGACGGTATGGTGATGAGTTCAAATGGCGAACTCGAAACTCATCAAGCAAGTCATCTATGACTTTGTTGTTTAAGTTGGACCCACTGTCAGTGATGATCGCCTTCGGTACCCCATAACGAGCAATAATATCGCGGCGAATGAATTTGGCTACATTCTTAGTAGTGACATTGGCGTACGAGTCGGCTTCAATCCACTTCATAAAGTAGTCGATCGCCACCAAGATAAATCGATGTCCATTTGATGCCTTGGGATTGATGGGCCCGATCACATCGATCCCCCACATAGAGAAGGGCCAGGATTGGGACATTTGGTGAAGCTCATTTGGTGGAGGGTTTATCTTATCCCCATAAATTTGACATTGATGACAACATCGCACGTGTTGTATGCAGTCAAATTCCATTGTCAACCAGTAGTAGCTGAGTCGCATGATCTTTCTCGCCAAGTGGTGACCATTCATGTGGGGGCCACACTCCCCTTCATGTATTTCCTTCATCAAATGATTGGCTTCTTTGGCATCGACGCATCTTACTAATGTCAAGTCAAAAGATCTTTTGTAAAGCGCACCTCCGTTGATGAAAAATTTCGATGCCAACTTTGTTAGATATTTTCTGTCTGATGCGTCGCTCTCTTGGGGAAACTCGCCATTCTGAAGATAATTTAAGATGTCACGATACCATGGCTCTCCATCAGGTTCGTCTTCAATTATCATACAATAAGCTGGGTGTCTAAGAATTTCAATTCTTAACGGTTCAATGTCTATGCCTCTAGCTACTCGCAGCATTGAAGATAAGGTAGCTAGGGCATCAGCAAACTGATTTTGGGACCTTGATAAGTATTCGAATGATATTTCTTAGAATTTCTCCATCAACTCTCCTAGGAACTCATGATACGGAATCAATTTAGAATCCCGTGTTTGCCATTCACCTTCAATCAGCCAAGATAATAAAGGCCGAATCACCATAAACCTGCAGCTTCTGGATCTTCATATCGATGGCAGCCTAAAGGCCGAGAATGCATGCTTCGTATTCAGCGACGTTATTTGTACAAGGAAATGTCAACTTAGCGGCGACAGGATAGTGTTGTCCATCTAGGGAAATAAGGACTGCCCCAGTACCAGACCCAGCTAAGTTAACAGCACCATCGAAGTACATCATCCATGTGTCGCTTGATACAAGTAGAATTCGCTCCTCTGCATCACTATCTTCATCAGATGCTCTGGACCCCTTGGAACTTTCCGCTAACATGTCCGCTATGGCGCGACCTTTAACAGACTTCTGTCCTAAGCTCTGAATGTCGAACTCTGAAATTAAGATTTGCCATTTAGCTAACTTGCCCACTAATGCCGGCTTCTCTAAGAGATACTTGATGGGATCATTTTCGGTAACTAGTAAGATTCGGTGATGAAGCGTGTATTGGCACAGCCTGTAAAACCCAAGTTAAAGCCACACAAGTTCTTTCAACTTCGTGTAGTTCATTTCCGAAATGGTGAACTTCTTGCTCAAGTAGTATATCGCGCATTCTCTCTCGTCGTTTGGTCTTTTTTGTGCCAACATGGCTCCCAATGATTCGTCATGTATGGTTAAGTACAGAATCAGGGGAATTTTAGGGAGAGGGGGCACTAGGACTAGTGCGTGAATGAGATAGTGTTTTATCTTCTCGAAGGCGTTCTAGCACTCAGCATCCCACTCAATCTTTGCATTCTTTTTAGGAGCTTAAAGAACGGTTTCGCTATTTCAGACAACTGACAGATGAACCTCGCTACATAATTGAGTCGTCCCATCAGACTGCGGACTTCCCTAGTGGTAGTCGGGGTCGTAAATCACAGATAGCCTTTACTTTTGACGGGTCAATCTCTATGCCCTTACTACTGACCATGAATCCTAACAATTTCCCATTTCGCTCCAAAAACATAGTTTGTAGGATTGAGGCGTAGCTTAAATTTCCAAAGACGTTCGAATAGTTTCCACAAGACCTCAACATGGTCTTCGCCTCGTCTTGATTTCGCGATCATATCATCCACATATACTTCAATCTCCTTGTGCATCATGTCATGAAACAACGTGACCATGGCTCTTTGATACATTGCCCCAGCGTTCTTCAGACCGAAAGGCATCACTTTGTAGCAGAAAGTTCCCTAAGGAGTTATGAATGATGTTTTGCTCCTATCTTCCTCCTTCATACAAATTTGGTTGTATCCGGAAAAACCATTCATGAAGGAGAATAACTCAAATCCCACCGTAATGTCAACTAAGACATCAATATGCGGGAGTGGGAAATCGTCTTTTGGACTAGCTCGGTTTAGGTCACTATAATCTACGCACACCCCGACCCGCCCATCCTTTTTCATGATAGGTACAATGTTTGCTATCCAATCCGAGTAGTGTAACACTTCAATGAAATCCACTTTTAACAACTTCATAACTTCCTCCTCGATTTTCTTAGATAACTCTGGCTTCGTTCTTTTGAGCCTCTGTTTTTTAGGTGGTACATTAGGATCGGTCGGAAGGGCATGCTCTACAATATCAGGGTCTAACCCTGGCATGTCGGCATAAGTCCGAGCAAATATATCATGGTATTCTTTTAGAAGGTTAATCATTTGTTCCACTTCTAACTTCGAGAGACATGCCCCGATCTTTATTTCCTTGACATTTTGTGTATCGCCCAAATTTATGGTGACCATTTGCTCTTCCTCGTCGCGGTTTTGATCCCTCATGTTGATTCCAATCACGCTCGATTCCTTTCGGATCTTCATCGGCGTCGATTCTAAAAGATCTCCCTCATGTGGATCCGAGTCACATGAATCTTTGCCATGATTATGCATAATGTAATGCCCGAGATGCGATGAAATGAGTTAGTATGCATTAATAACAAACTAAACGTGTGTCATTTGTGAATGATTTTTCAAATAATTTTTGGAAACTATTTCGAGAGGTCATCCTCATATCCTCAGATTTCCTTGCTCTTATGAAATTATGAAACTAGGAAGCATGTAGAAGCCCAGCCCTTAGTGACCATCATAGAACCAGTTTGGTGTGCTTCCACATGTCCTTAATAAAACATGCATCTTCATTGAAAGGGAAATGATAAGGCTGTATTACAACATACTCTACCCAACACCAATGGCTCAAGGTCAAAGGCTTAACAGAGTTTACATCATAAGCGACTCAAACAAGCAAATTGAAATAACAACGAGTTCCCACGCAGGGGAAGAAAACATAAGGTAAAAAACTATGCTGAGCTAGAACCGTCCTACTCAAGGGTCGTCTATGCTCTCGAAGATTTAGCCGCCTTGCAAGCTAGGAGGGTGCATATAATATTCTCTTCAAACATCTCGGCTATATCGTCAATAGCTCCATCTTCTTCCATCAGAATTTTCAGGGGTCTTAGGAATGTTTCTTTCAGTGGAGGAGGGAAAACACTCTGGCAACTTCTATCTCTTATAATCCGACCTCCGTGGTAGCCTAGGCCTCCATGTTCACCTCGACCTTCTCGGGTGCCTTGACCTCCACATTCGTTGCGGCCTCCTCTATTGCCACGGCCTCCACGCTCTTCAACAAACCCTAAGCCTTTTCTCCTTAGAACTCTTCGAGCTTCAATAGGCTTTCGAATCCCTTGTCCATGCAACCCTATACCACCTCCAGGATTGTACCCATTTGCTAGCATAATCTTCCCTACGGCCAGGGCCGGCTTGGATAATTCAGGAATGCCCACGCAAGAGCGCACAGGAACGTGGACCATAGACACCAGCTCAAAAGTCTGAAAGCTTGACTCTTCTTTGCACTCGGGTTCCACATATGGGATGGCCGTTTCCTGGTACATCTTGAAGTTTGTTTCCCCGTGCACAGTGATGTCTTGAAGTTTGTTTCCCCATGCACAGTGATGAGTCTATTGTCCACCACAAATCGTCCTTTCTGATGAAGGCTGGAGGTAATAGCACCCGCTGTGTGAATCCATGGTCTCCCTAACAAAAAGTTGAAGGCAGTTGGTATATCTAGGACTTGGAATGGTACCAAAAAAAGCACATGACCGATAAGTAGTTCCAACTCAATTGCTCCTAGCACCTTTTTCCTCATCCCATCAAATGCGCGCACAGTGGACTTAGTTGGATATATCCTTTCCATCTCGACACCTAAGCGATGGAGTGTAGCTAATGGACATATATTTAGCGTAGAGACATTGTCAATCAACACTCTAGAGACAACGGTGCTATCGTGCTTTGCTAAAATGTGCAGTGCCTTTGTGTGATCACCTTCGTCAGCAGGGAGGTCTTTATCAGTGAAGGCGATCTGATCTTTCAAAAGGATGGTCCCCACGAACTCCTGTAGTTGGGTGTCATCAATTGTTTCCGGGACATGTATCTCGTTAAGGACCTTCAACAAAGCGTTTATGTGCTTTTCAGAGGATTGAATTAGCTCCAAGATGGAGATTTGGGCTGGCATTTTTCGCAGTTGATTCACTACGTTAAATTCGCTCGTTTTCACCATGGCTAAGAATTGCCTCGCGTCCTCCTCTGTCACGGCTTTCTTTTTGATTCCTCTAGTGGGCGCATAGCAACGACCTGATCGAGTGACGGTATCTACTTCCTTTGTCTCATAATCCCAAGGTACCGCTTTGGTGTTGAATTCCAAGGGGGGTTCTAGCATTATCACCTCGTCCTTTCCTTGAGGTGGCGCTTCGATCACGATCGGCGTCGAGGCTTTCCTCCAAGATTTCGATCACTGATAATTCTTCGACCATAAGGTCAATCGTCATTGGCTCAATGGTTTTCATCTTGACATCATTAGTGTGATCCTCATCAGGCAATTCTATCACTACCGGGGTAATCATAGCGACCATCCCCTCCTCTCGTGGCATCGGATCATCCATACCCCCCATCCATCAGGGACGATGTCCTTAGGATAGTCAAAGAAACTCGAGCCAGGCAAATATCTCACGTAGTAGTCATATTTTCCGCTTAGTTGACCCAATGTGTCGAATACTTCACCCTTGTCACGTATCTTCTCTAGGAGATCCTGGCTTCGAAAAGTTCCCTCAGAATCCGTTCTCGATGTGTTGTCTATTGCCACTTGTTCATCCTCTTTTGGGAAAGGAAGCTTAGCTTTCTCCACTTCACGGTTGCAAGTAGCATCGTGAGATGATGCGCTAATCATGGATGGTGTCATCATGGGTAGTAGTTTTTGTTCTCCATTGACACTTCGGATTACCCTAATGCCTATCATTTTGCGAGATACGTTCTAGTTTTTCCTCCATGGTTATGTCCTCTTCTCTTTCATAGTGCCTAGCAAACTCAAGGGCCTCATACAATTTAGGGATGTCCACCGCAAGGGGTCGCTCATTCACTTGCATTTCCTCAAGAATCACATTCACTCCTTCAGCATGATCAGGTAAAGGATTTTGTTGCACATTGGGCGTGGCTTCTTTAAAGGTCAACTTTCCTTTATCCAATAGGTTCTGAATTTTCAATTTCAGTGTGTAGTAGTTATCGACGTCATGCCCCCTTTCTCCCATGTGGTATTCACATGTTTTGGTTATATCGAAGCCCGAGAATCTTGGAGGGTTGTCCTTAGGTACCTCCTTGGCTACCAATCTTTTTCGAAGAGGATAGGAAACAATTTCGATAGAGGTCGGGGCAGAGGTGTGAATTCCTTTTGAGGGAACTTCCTGCTTCCGTCAAATCCCTATGACTCGTTTCCTTGCATAGCTCTGGGCTTTTGTGAAGGCATCGACACTGATTTAGGTGTAGCTGGCTCCCGGATAAATGCCACTTCGACCGCCGTCTCCTTGTCCTTCCTCGTTGTGAACTTCTTGCTATTCCTAGTAGATATTCTTCCATCAATTATCACCCATTCAACCCCTTCACCAACCTCCACCAGCTGCGAAAATGTTTGGCAACCAGAGTACACTAATCCCTAAAAATAGTCAAATGGCATAGTCCTCAAGAAAAGCTACCTCATTTCTTTCTCACTCAGTGGAGGCTTCACTTGTGATGCCATCATTCTTCACCTCTGGGCGAGCGCTTTAAACGATTCATTCCTCCTATTTTCCATCCAAACTAGCTCCTCTCTTGTAGGGACAATCTCGAGTTAAATTTATATTGCTGTAAAAACTCGGTGAGGTCGTCCCATCCAGTGAGCTCTTCAATATCCAAGTGCAATAAACCACGACAGGGCAGGACCGTCTAAGCTATCTTGAAATGTATGTATGAGGAGTGGGACATTTTCGGAGTAGCGAGCCATCCTCCTCATATAGTATTTGAGGTGGGTTATAGGACAGCTGATGATATTTTCTCGTGAATTCTGGTTCTTTGAAATTCTCGGGTACTTTCACCTTAGCATATGGGGTTAGCTTGTCCACTCCCTTCATCTCATATCCTTAGAGGACACAAAGTCGCTCCTCCATCTTAGCCAAGCGTCTTGCATTTTCTTCATCGAAGCGAATGGCGGATCCCTGCTTTGGGGGGGGGGATCCAAATTGACAATTACAGGCGTAATAGAATGGGCTTCCTCAGAACCACCTTTTTCAGTAGGATCGGTGACATGTGGTTCTCTAGCTAAGGGTGGAGTGGGTCCCGACAAAACGGGAGTAGAGGTTCCGGCTATGGCCGGGGTCGGAGGTTCACTGATTTTTCGGCTTATCTTGGCCATCAAAGCAGTGAGTTGAGCCAACTGGTTCTCCATGTTGGCCACGCGTATGCTGACATCCTCATTCTCCATCCTAGCTTTTGTGCGAGTACGAATTAGAGATCTCCTCTTAGCCGTGTTGACAGTTGGACAAAAGTAGACAACTTGTTAGTACCTAAACAAGGATAGATAAGCATATATAAGCATTGAGTAATGATTAGGCAGTCAGTCCATAATAGAGATCTAATCGCCCCAATTTGTTCGTTTCATTGAAAGCAAAGTTGCTACATAACGCAGGAAAAGACATGAGGGAGAACCCCTAAACAACGAAGCTAATCATGACTCTCATCTCCCAATAACGCGACTCGAGACAAATTTTTTAACATTGTAACATATGTGGGCATGGGCCCATTACATATCGCACTTGACTCGATCTAACTAACGAGGATAGCTCCCGCTTGTGACCGCCCCACTAACTCGGGTCAACTTTGAGGCACGCTCCTCGGCTTCTTCGAGCTTCCTTTTGAGGCGTTTGATCTCGGCTCGGTGGGTGGTCTTTAATGGCACATCGAGAATCTTTAGGCATAGGCTCTCTGGGATTTTATGCCTAAGGATGTATTCCATCGAGGCATAGTAGGTCTTCTCTTGCCCTTCCAACTCCTCTTCGGGCCATATTAGCTTCCGGGGATGGCACATATCCCACATCGACTTTACTAACACAACGGAGTCTTCATGATCTTGGCATCCATTAGGGAAGTCTATCCTAAGTGGGTCTTCTTGAATCGTTGGTGAAAGTTGTTAAACCTCTTGGAATTGGCGGGCGACTTGAGTTGGGTAATACTCAGTGACCCCGGTAATTCCCAACAAAGGAATAGGTCCAGTAAGCCCACACACGAACCGTGCTTCTCGAACTCAAAGCCATTTGGCATGCCATTGGAAATCTTCGGGTCCAGGATTGGTCATGAAAACTAACCATTCAGAATAATGATAATCGGGGGCAAACGCCTTCCTATCTTTAAACTTCAGGGTAGGATGGCTAGAGTCAGAGATGTTGTTCACGGTCATTAAGCTACCAAACCCTTTAACGTGAGAGAAGAACCAAATTTGCAAGAGTTCAGGAGGAGCATGATTTTTTTGTTCACGGTTTGAATTGATTTTACTCATCCACAAACATATTAAAGTGATCATACGGGTGCAATCTAAACACGTACTATTAAACATACCATATGACTATACACATACCATTAAACATATCCACCAATAATCATAGCTAACAATGTCCTAATCACCATAAGACTACACACATACCATTGAACATAACAAGATATACAATCTAAACATGCGACGTACTCAAAATAAATGCATAATTGCACTTAAAATGACAACACCTAGCAATTCTTAACCAAAGTCTATCATTTTTTGAATTTTCAAAATATTTTCATATTTTAATATTTAATTAAATTTTTTAATTTTTTAATTTTTTAATTTTTAAAAAATTAAATTTTCGATTTTTTTATTTTCGATTTTTATAATTTTTAATTTTTTAAAAATAATTTTATATTTTTTTAATTTTTAATTTTAATTTTTAATTTTTAATTTAAAAAAATTATTTGAAAAAATGGGCGAACCTAGGGTCGATTCGGGTCTAACCCAACCCGGTTTGGCCCGGCAGCTGGGAGACAGTGATTGGCCCTCGGAAAGAGCAAGGCCTAATCGGGCCTTCAAATAAATTCGGATTGGGCCTAACCATCGGCCCAACCTAGTCTAAGTTTTTTTTTTTAAATGAAGCCCACAAGCCCTATGCACTAAAACGGCCCAAAACGAAGCCCATTCCTCTTTTCCTAATTTTTGATCTTATCGTGCTTTTATTTATTTATTTATTTATTTATTTTTACTCCCTTTTCGATCGTCTTCTTTAGGGTTCCCCTCCCGCAGCCGTGACACGCCAAAGCTTCCGCAGCTCCTCCGTCGATCCGACGCCAACAACACTGCGAGTTCTGACCGCTCTAAGGAAGTTGCCGGATCACTGCCGCTCATCGATCGTCCCCCTCAACCCGCGCCGGTTACCTATTCTGACAACCCCTAATCTATTTCCGACGAAACGAGTCCTCGGTCCAACTCCATGCCAATATCTCGCGCAAACCGTCCGAAAACACAACAAATCGGGGCAAAGCAACAAGGATTCAGCAAGCATAGGGGAAAATGAATGGGTGCGGTGTTAAAATGCGAGCTACTCCTTGGTTTTCTTTGAGGAATTTTGTCGAACACATGGTTTGCACTACCGAACTCAAAGGATTTTGGCTCAACCGAACACCGAACACGCTTTAGGGGTCTCAAAATATAACGTAGAAAGATAGGGAGCAAAGTGCAAAGCGACGTGGACCCGAGCTCACGCAAACCGGTCGACCGTGAGTTCTAGCCTAGCGTTTTCCGAAAACGAGACCGCGGGGTTTAGGAGACCTACCTCATCCGGTGATGGGCTACGGCGGACAACGGCTGGCGAATGAACTTCTGGCGGCGACAGGCTGCTCCCTCGAGCTTCCTACCTTTGGTTCAGCCTCTCTTTCCCTCTGTGTTCCTCTCTCGCTCGCTCTCAGCCTTGTGTTTTTTTTTTTTTTTGGTTCGAATCCTCTCTCGTACTGCTGGGTTCCGAAGGTTACAGCGGTGACCGGCAGTTCACTGGCGGCAGCTAGATGTCCGGGGCTCCTCGACTCCTTATCCAGCCTATTTTCCTCCCTTTCCCCTTCGGTTTCCCCTCTGTGTTCTCTCTATTCTCCCTCGCTTTGTGCCTGTGTTCTCCCCTCCCGATTCCTGTTGCCCCCCTCCGGTTTTATGCTCGGCCAGCTCGCATGGCCTCTGCAGCTACCAGCTTGCCGGCCGGACTGCCCCTCCGACCCACAGATCACACTGCTCACTTGCCACCGATCCCCTTGCTCCCTCTATTGCTGCCCTGTTTTTGTTCTTCTTTGTAGGTCTTGCAGCGAAGAACGACTGTAGGAGGGAGATGACTAGTTCGTGCACAAGCTGGGCTGAAGAGAAAAAGAAAAACTAAGGCTGGGTTGAGCCTAGCGTGAAGTAAAGAGGAAAGGAAAGAGAGGAATGGGCCTACTCAAGACTTGTTTGAACTTGGCCTAATTGCCCCTCTTTCTTTTTTTTTTTCTTTTTCTTTTCCTTTTTTTCGAATTTTTTTGTTTATTTTTTTGTAATTAAACAATTAATTTTTTTGATAAATTTTAAAACCAAAGATGCAAATGCTCCTAATGTCTATATGTGATGTGATTTTAATGAAAATTTTTTGTTAAGGGGTTAGAAATCAATCCCCAATTTTCCAATGCAATTAATAGACACTTAAACAAATCATGAAAATTTAGGTGTCAACAATTGTTAAATACTGAATTGCCTGAATTCTTCTTGCATAATTTCAATCCAGCTTTCATCAGTTAAAGCTTCTTATATGCTTTTGGGTTCTATTTTAGAAATAAGAGCTATAGCGCTAGACTCTTCATGCCTTTTGGATCTTGTTTGAATCCCTTCATTAATGTCGCCAATAATAAGTTCTTTAGGATGACTAGACTTGTGCTTCCAAGGCTGGTTGGTCTGATGCATCACGCCGATCTCTTTCTTCATTTGATTTTCAACAATCGTTCGTTGTTGACCTTATGAAGTCCGAGCTGCTTCTAGGGATTTAGACTTTGTAGAGTCTCGGAGCAAGTTCAGATCCTTCAAATTGAGTTTGGATCAATTAATTTTGTATAAGGTCTTGAAATTTGACATTCATCGATTCCTCCACATTGAGTCTTTTTGTTGTATATTCTGTAAGCTTTGCTGGTGGTTGAATATCCAAGGAAGATGCATTCGTCGATTTTTCTTCAAACTTACCAGTTCGATCATTTGCATTTTTCAATATAAAACATTTGCAACCAAACACATGAAAATAGGAAACAATTGGCTTCTTACCTTTGAACAACTCATAGGGAGTTTTCTCTAGAATAGACCTTAAGAAGACTCTATTAATAATATAACATGCTGTAGAAACTGCTTCAGCCAAAAAACGAGAAGAATTTAGCAAAATCTTGATTTTCAAACTCACCTCCATGGTCTGTCCGTATACTCGAAATAACATACCCTTTCTCATTCTGTACTTTCTTAACAAACTTTATAAAATAAGAAAAAGTTTCAGACTTACTTGCTAAGAAATATACCAAAGTAAATCATGAATAATCATCCACTATTACTAGGTAATATTTCTTTCCACCAATGCTCCGAGTCTTAGTCGGTCCAAAGAGATCCATATGTAAGAGCTGCACCACACAATTAGTGGAAACTTGATTTATTGGTTTGAAAGTACTTCTAACCTGTTTTCCTAAGATGCATGGTGCGCACAGATAAGACTTTTGGTATGTTAGGTTGGGTAATCCACGAACAAGCTTCTTTGCAGAGATCTTGGCTATTTGCTTCATGTTGATGTGGCCAAGTTTTCTATGCCAGATATTAGCTTCCTCTTGAATTGAATTTATACATTGGGATTTTTTTGGCTTGATGTTCGAAGATAGATGTTCCCATGTCTTTGCCCCGTGAAAGTCCGAGAGGAGCCTTTACTAGTTCTTGAACATATTCCTTCTTCAAAGTTGATTTTGAAACCTATGTCGCACAGTTGGCTAATACTTAGCAAGTTGTAGTTGAGTTTTTCCACTAAGGAAACGTTGCTGATTGTGAGATTTCCAATCTTTTACTGTTTCGCATCCAACAATTCTGCCTTTGCTATTTCCTCCAAAAGAAACTTTTTCTCCATTAACTTGCGTAAGTTTTATGAAACAACTTGAGTCTCATGTCATATGTCTTGAGCATCCACTATCTAAGTACCATTTGACTTTGTCATAATTAGTCTATTTTGTCACCGATAATTGTCAAAAAAAAAAAAAAATTTCCTTGTACGTAGCCAATTCAAACTTAAAATTTTCAATTTTGTCAATTTAGTATAAAAATCTTTTGATGTTTTTAATGGGAAAAGTACCGAAAAAGTCATAATCCTATTGCATTGGTACCAATTCAGTCATAAACTTTTCAATTGAATCAATTCAGTCTTAAACTTTTTAATATTGGTACCAATTCAGTTCATCCAACCAATTTTAGCCAGCCGGTGCTAACGTGGACATCGGTCGGTTGCATGACGCCGACGTGGCAATTTTATGATTTTTTAAATTTTTTCGAATTTTTTACTAATTTTTGTTCTTTTATTTTCCTTTTCTTTTCTCCATTCCTCCTCCTTGACTGCTCCGGCAAGCCTCTGGTGAGGCTCATGGCCGTAGGCTTGTCGGCCGAGGCGAGGGCCGCAAAGCCCTCGCTTGCCACCGGCAAGGGTCGTGGCCCTCGCCCAGCCTCTGCCAGGCCATTGGCAAGGTGGCTTCGCCGGATCCGGGCGAGACCAGCCTCGCCCGGCCGTCTCGCCCGCCTTGCCGTGGGCAAAGCCACCGACAAGGGCTTAGCGGCCCTCACCTTTACCCTAGCAATGGCTGCCATGGCCTCTCCAGCCACAGGCGAGGCTGCCTTTGCCTACGGCAAGGCTAGGGTGAGGCTGGCCTCGCCCAGATCTGGGCGAAGCCACCTTACTGGCGGCCCTGGGAGAGGCCATGAGGGCCGCAACCTTCATCGGTGGTAGGCGAGGGCTTCGCGGCCCTCGCCTAGTGGCTGGCGAGCCTCCGGCCACAAGCCTCACCGAAGGCTCACCGGCCATTGTCGGAACAATCCAAGGAGGAAGAAGGGAGAAAAGAAAAGGAAAAAGAAAAGAAAAAAAGAAAAAGTTAATAAAAAATTCGAAAAATAATAAAAAATCAAAAAATTGCCACGTTAGCATCCGGCCACTAGCCGATGTCCATGTCAGCGCCGACCAGTCAAAATTGATCAGATAGATTGAATTGATACCAATATTAAAAGATTTAGGACTAAATTGGTCCAATTGAAAAGTTTAGGACTGAATTGGTACCGATGCAATAGGTTTATGACTTTTTGGTACTTTTCCCATTTTTTAATATAGTTCATCCAATTAATTTTGACCTAAAAATCACTAACATGATAGTCCAATCAATGTTAGTTGTTTTATGAGACATAGTCGGCACAAATGTGAACAATTCTTATGATTGGATTAAATTTTCAGAATTTGTTCTTTTTGTCCCTTTCTTTTTCTTTGCTTTTCCTTTTTTTTTTCCTTATTTTCCCACTTGTTGCCGATCGGCAGCCACGGGTGATGACTGCAACAACTTGCCCTCTTGCCCTCGCCCCAATATAATGTTGGGAACATATGGTGAGGGCATCATGTCCCTCAACTATAGCCATCAACTAATGTAGAAACAAGAAAAACAAAGAAAGAAAAGGAAAAAAAAATTATAAAAATTTTTTTAAAAAATTATCTATGTCAACAATGGATATCTTAACTAGACTGCAATTTCAGTAATTTTTAATCAAAATTGATCGAGATAAACTATATTAAAAAATCATCATAATATTTAGCATTAAATTGGCAAAATTGAAAAATAGAGGACCAAATTGACCACCCTATAATAGGTTTAAGACTTTTTGGACACTTTTCCCATTATGTTGATGTGCTGATAATTTGTTTCAAGAAGAAACAGACATGTTTATATAGTCTTGAGGTTGCTCATTTGTTGTGATTCAGTTATTAGATCAAGACGATGCGGAAAAATAGTTATCAATTTGGTAAGTTTGTAACATAAACCAGAAACCAATGAAATTAAAAATATAATCAATTCCAGGTGGTCTTGCCATCATGTAAATTTAGTTGCATGAGATGCAAATTCGTGTTAAGATGCCTTCTGCAAGTAATGACGTGGCTTTATATAACCTCTGTCGGCTTTAGCATTGGCATCGCACGTTCAACAAATACAAGAAAAATTTTTGGAAGTATCCTCATGTATCTTGGTATACAAGTTGTTCCTTGCATTGAAAGGCTAGATGTGTTTATAGTACGATCTTAAATTTCACACGACCATGGGCATTGAAGTGGTTGGTGATGATCTTGATGGAGAAGATAAATTGGGCTTGGGAGGAACTCGCAAACAGTCAACACCGCCTCTTAGCATATCCACCACCTCACTCATTGTTGGCCTAATTGAAGGATTAGTCTGTATGCACCACAAGCCCACTATTACCATCTTCTTAGGTTTCTCTTTGTCTCCTTCACTTGTGACATTTTGCAGTCCTAACTCTTCTTGAAGTTCAAGACGCTTGTGAATCCAATGCGGGAAGTATATTTCACTTGTTCTCTCTACTCCGGTCACTACATTTTTCCTCCCACCAACCATTTCAAGCACTGTCATCCCAAAGCTATACACATCGGATTTTTGGGATATTCTCCCAATGTTCCTGCAAAATACTTCTGGCGCGATAAACCCTGCAGTCCCTCGTGCGCCAAGTAGTGAGATTGTGCTATTTCTTGATGGCATATCTTCGCAAGGCCAAAGTCAGAAATCTTGGGGCAATAGCTTTCATCGAGAAGAATGTTGTGCGGCTTTATGTCGAAGTGTAATATTCTTGAGTTGCAGCCTTTGTGCAAGTATTCAAGCCCTTGAGCTATGCCAAGAGAGATTTGGTACAAGGTGTCCCATCCGAGGTGGCCGCAACCTAGCTTGAAGTAGTTCTCTTCGTATATGAGTTTTTCGAGAGATCCATTGTGCATGTATTCATAGACAAGGGCCCTTTTGGTTTTGTGAAAGCAGAAACCTGGTAGTTTAACAATGTTGACATGGGAAGTTCTGCTCATGCTGTTTACCTCATTGATGAAGTCTTCACCATCTCCTTTTGGCTTGCTTAGGATTTTCACAGCCACGAGATATCCATCTGGGAGCTTCCTTGGTACACACACCCATAGCCTCCCTCACCTAATTTTTCTTTGAATGAGTTGGTCATTGTCTTAATGTCAGCATAAGAATACCTTGTCGTTACTAGAATTCCACAATTTTCGAAATTGACCTGAAATTTCCTCTTTCTGCTCCCTACGATCATGGATTTCTTTTTGGAAATTTTGCGTTGACAAAGATAGGCTAGGACTATAATAGCGACACCAAATGCACTGACTGATGCACCTGTGTAACCAAAGGATATACAAAGCATAATTAGAGACAATCATTTTCCTGGGGTTTTAATAGTCCTACTTTCTGTTAAATACTGTTCAAATGTCTGCATTTTAATTCGTAAGTACTCTTAAGAATTTTGATTTTCTACTTACCAAGAGCACCTTTTTTCCGTAAGCTCCTAGCTTTCAATTTCCCTGCGACATAAAAGCAATAATAGTCGGAGAATTTTTATTGGAAAAATATGGATGATACAATTCATATAGCTCCGCATGCATCATCCTCCCAATAGTTATAAGATTCATATCATCATATTGACCAAATTCTGTTGTGCAGGCAACCGAGGATGACAGGAAGCTATAGAAGCAAAATCGACTACTTTGGGAAAATCTCTTAATGGAGCTACAAAGTGAGTTCTACGATTGTAGATGAAAGAATCAAGGCTACTCGTAGGATTTGAATTTCAAATGGTCATTTGAGATCTCATGGCTATAAATCAACCAACCAAGTAGTAGATTTGGGGGAAAATGAATAAGAGTCTATTCTCTGAGTGTTCATCCTCTTGTTCTTGGGTGTAGTGTGTAAATCTAATTGTAATTTTTTTTTTTTTTTTTGGTAGAAGTCTGAGGATTGTAATTAGAGAAAAGAGTGTGCAGTGTAGTGAAGATTGCTTGGATTTGCAAAAGTAGAGAGCTACAAGTAGAAGAAACATCTTCAATCGTGCTAACATCTTGAGGATTACATAGTGAGTTCCAGCCTTGATTTGGGCTTTTATGGTTGTGTTAGAGTTGGGACTTGGGAGAGCGGGGGAAGGCCAGCGGAATAGGCCAAGTAAATAGGCCTGAAGGGAGAAGACATAATTAACAAAGCTAGGCGTGCATCTTTCTCCTAACGGTTATAAAACTTGTGTCATCGTGATAACCATATTCTGTTCAGGGAAGAGAATAAATTATGACGAACTTACTGCGTAAAATGTTTATTCCTAATTCTAAAAACCTTACCGCCGCCACTGTTGCATATCAAGGGATGATTGGTTCCATTTGGGCAATAGCACAGAAAGTCTCTGTCTCGTGATCGTCCACATCGGCCTCCGCTTTCTCGACAACCGGTACAAGTCTTGTTAGTTATATCCCATTTTAACCGGAGCCCGTTCTTCAACAATTCCTTGTAGTCGATATCTTCGATAGTTCGATTAGAGAACCCTCTCTTCAGTTGTACTTTTACCATTAAGAATGACCCGCAGGGTTCACTTAGGTGAGGGAAGGTTCCATTAGGAAGTAACGCGACAGAGGAGTTGTACGCGGCGTTAGAAGGACAACTCACAGGGAATGTTGGGAAGGGAAAAGAACTAGGGCCGGTGCAGTTATAGAAGAACATGAGCGTACGAAGAAGAAAAACACTGTTGGATAGGAAGATGCCTATGTTATCGAAATGGAAGGGACGAGGAGAAAAGCAAGAAGTATCCAATGGGCTTACTAATTCGATGGAGCTCTCCTCGTAAGAGATGCTTTTTAACTGAGTAGTAGTCAGCATACGTAGGTTTTGTTCCTTCACAAGTGATCTCAAATCCGGGGTAGCCGCATAATTCTCTTCCTCCTCCAGGAATATAAAAGGGATAACTTATATTCAGACCGTGGTTGCCCCACAATTGCTGGGTTTGCACTCTTCATATGATACTTCATCCAACGACGACATGATAGGATCTCCTAAGATGGAAATGAAGAAGATGCAGAAAGCTGTGCAAACTAAGTCTTGTGTGTGAGTGCAGTGTAGACCCATCCTAGGATTTCGATATGGTTCTAGTCTCGAAGATAGGAAATTTCTTTTCATTTTGGCTATCAATGCTCTAGAACAGAATGGAACGGCAGGAAGAAGAGGGAGAAAAAGAAGGAGAAGCTGTTTGACTCCTCACAGGAAAGTGAAAAGAAGGGCCTTGTTATTGGCAATTCCTTCTACTAGTCTTGTGAGATCAGTTGCTTAAACACAGCAGTTGACTTGGAAAGGGGACAGGAAGACTAGAACAAGAGACTTTTGAGAAGAGCCAGGTGGAGACACTCAGGGGAGCAATGTCATCCATCACTTTACCTCTTTGATGATTATAGGTCGGTGAAATTTGTAGACCTGCAATTAGCGAACTTGCACAAATCTTGCCCCGATTGACAAGTTATTCCAAGAGTTGACTCCTATTTTCCCATATTCCCCAAGTTGGATCCTTTGCTAGAGAGGATAATGAAAAAAATAAAAGACGCAGAAATTTTTATCTCCTGTCATGCTTATTAAAATCAAACCAAAATAAGCAAAATTAGGAAAATAAGTTCAAGGACAAAAAAAAAAAAATCATTGGGTCTTTGACAATTGGAGGTCTCTATTCGAAAATTAATTTCAAAGAAGTAGCAGTAGGAGTTAGTTCCCGGAAACAGCCAGAAATTCCATTAAACTAAATATCCTAAGCATAATGAGCATAAATAAAAAAAAAAAAAAAAAAAGCAAAAGCTATCGACTTACCTAAGAAAGATTCTGGAGAGGATTTTGTTGACACCTCAATTTTAATTGACTATTCAATTATAAGAAATGTTTTGTGATTGTTTTAATTTATTGTGAGAATAATAAATTATTTTGAATCACAAAATCAATAAATAATTAGAAGTTGTTTTGAGCTCCTATTTTTAAAAAAATTGTAACTTGCAACATGCTATTATTCTTACATGCCAAAAACTATTATGTTAACAAAGATCTTTAAGTATTCATTCTTGTAAAAGTACAAAATTAAAAACGTCAATAAAATAACAAAAAATAAAAATAAATACATGACAAATGAAAAAGAGATAAAAAGTGATAAAAAATGAGGTTCTCTTTTTTAGTATGGGCTCTTGAACCTTTTGAATAAACCTTAGCTCATATAAGTTATCTTGCGTTTAATTCTTCCCATCTCATTGGCGACATTTCTGAAACATCGTTGCTTGGATTTTCTCACTGTTTGGAGCTAGAAATTAAGCTTGATGAATGTGAGTTCAGTATTTGTTACTCTCGGTCATAGTTTTGGAATGAAAACAGGAACTGAGACTTCATACATCGTCAATCTAAAGTCTGAAATGATCGATGTTGAGTTGATTATTTATGTTGGCTCTTATCGTGATGGACTGACATGAATCGTTACTGCAAACTCATAAATGAACTAAGCAACTAAACTGCCCACCATATGTTCGACAAAATACCCAAATTGGGTCCATATAGATTAGCCCCTGATCCCGACCTGTTTTGAGTCCGTAATTTGATTTGCAAACTTGGTCAAAGTTCAGATTCTTTTACTCATATGATGAAACTTATCAGGCTATATTCTTTTTTCTCTCGGAAAACCAGTGCTTGCAAGAGCTTTTCTCGGGAAAATATCTGATGTCTCAAATAGAACAACAAATAAAAGCAAAAAAAAAAAAAAAGATTTAGAATATAGTCACAGCAACCGCAACGTATCGTGCGAACTGAGTTATGACTATAAAAAAACTTTAGGTGCCGTGACGTACCAAGTGCACGATTGATACTTCTAGCCTTTCGTTCCATTTAACCAATCAACAGGCATGGGTGCTAATCCAACCACCACGGCTCTTTCTTGGAAGTGTCCACCTCATCGCCTTGAAACGATTGACTTTGGCATAATCAGTCAATTTTGTCATCTGATAATTGTCAAAAAAATTCTTGCACTAGTCAATTAAAACATAAAATTAAATTCGTATCATCAATTGGAAGAGGCCCCCTTACCAAGTTATGATAAAAGGTATATACCATGTTTTCCGATTCATATTGTCAATTAAATTTTGGCGCATATCTTTATTCCAATGTTTCATTGTCAATTCAATTCCGGTGTGCATCTTTGTTATAGATGTCGTGACATCGATTAAATTTCAGGATTACATTTTGCACCTTCTTGAGCTTTATTAGCAATTAAATTCTGGCACAGTTCGTGCATGTGTATTGCTATGGAAATTGTTATATTTTCAAGCCGTATTGTTGATTGAATTCTAGTACGGTTTGTTTGTACAACTTGGTTCGAAGTTTGAAATAAATGGTTATAGTTATTCCTTATTTGCCTGAATATTTCTTGTCTAGAGTCATTACAGAACCCGTCTCCTCTCATCATTTTAGAAAAGATGTTTCATCGTCAATTAGATTTTGGTGAAATAGGAACTGTAGGAAGAAGATGAAGAAAAAGAAGGAGAAGTTGTTTGATTCCTCACAGTAAAGTGAAAAGAAGGCCCTTGTCATTGGCAATTCCTTCTACTAGTCTTGCGAGAGTAGCTGCTTAAACACGGCAGTTGACTTGGAAAGGGGACAGGAGAGCAGCTGCTTAAACATGGCAGTTGACTTGGAAATGGGACAAGAAGACTAGAACAAGAGACTTTTGAGAAGAGCTAGGTAGAGATAATCAAGGGAGCAATGTCATCCATCACTTTACCTCTTTGATGATGATAGGTCGGTGAAATTCGTAGACCCACAATTAGCGAACTTGCACAAATCTTGCCCCGATTGACAAGTTTTTCCAAGAGTTGACTCCTATTTTCACATGTTCCCTCAAGTTGGATCCTTTACAATAGGGTAATTCAAAAAATCAAAGACCTAGAAACTTTTATCTCCTATTATGCTCATTAAAATCAAACCACATAAGAAAAATTAGGAAAATAAGTTCAAGAAAAAAAAAATCAGTGGGTCTTTGATAACTGAAGCTCTCTATTTGTAAATTAATTTGATTTAGTTCTCGGAAACAGCCAAAAATTCCATTAAAGTAAATATCCTAAGCATAATGAGCATAAACGACAAAAGCTATCAACTTATCTAAGAAAGATTCTGGAGAGGATTTTGTTGACATCCAAATTTTAATTGACTATTCAAGTATGAGAAATGCTTATGTGACTATCCTAATCCATTTGGAGAATAACAAACTGTTTTGAACCATTCTAACCAAGAGGTAAGGGTTCGAATAATAATAATAATAATAATAATAATAATAAAAAAAAAAAAAAAAAAAAACTAATAATAATAATAACAATAACAATAACAATAACAATAATAATAATAATTAGAAGCTATTGTCATATCCACTTCTCAAAAAATATGTAAGTCACAACATGCTATAGTATTCTTACAGTAGGCACAAAACTATTATGTTAACAAAAATCTTCAAGTATTCATTCTTGTAAAAGTAAAAAAATTAAAAATATAAATATAATAACAAAAGTAAATAATTAAATACATGACAAATGAAAAAGAGACAAACAAAGGAGGTTTTCTTTTCCGGTAAACCTTAGCCATATAAGTTATCTTGTGTTTAATTCTTGCAATCTCAGTGGTGACGTTTCTGAAACATCGTTCCTTGGATTTTCTCACTGTTCGGAGCTAAAAATTTAGCTTGATGAATGTGAGTTCGTTTTGTTACTCTCGGTCATATTTTAGAATGAAAACAGGAACTGAGACTTCATACATCGTCAATCTTAAGTCTGAAATGATCGATGTTGAGTTGATTATCTATGTTAGCTCTTATTGTATGTGAATCGTTACTGCAAACTCATATATAAAGTAAGGAACTGAAGTACCCACCACGTGTTTGACAAAATGCCCAAATTGAGTCCGTATAGATTAGTCCTTGATCCCGACCTGTTTTGAGTCCTTAATTTGATTTCCATACTGGGTCAAAGTTCAGATTCTTTTACTCATATATAAACTAAGCAACTGAAGTGCCCACCACGTTATTAGGCTATATTCTTATTTCTCCCGGAAAACTAGTGCTCACAAGAGATTTTCTCGGGAAAATATCCGACGTCTCAAATAGAGCAACAAATAAGAGCAAAGGGAATCAAAAAAAGAAAAAAGATTTAGAATATAGTCACAGCAACTGCAATGTAATGTGCGAAGTGAATAAACTTTTAGGTGCCGTGACATACCAAGTAGACAATAGATCCTTCAAGCCTTCCGTTCCACTTAATCTATCAACAAGAGCGGGTGCTAATCCAACCTCCACAGCTCTTTCTTGAAAGCGTCCGCCTCGTCGTCTTGAAATGATTGACTTTGGCATAATCAGTCTATTTTGTCACCGGATAATTGTCAAAAAAATTCTTTGTACGTAGCCAATTCAAACTTAAAATTTTCAATTTTGTCAATTTATTTTAAATTTTTTTGATGATTTTTTATTGTAGTCCATCCAACTAATTTTGATTGAAAAATCATTAACATGATAATTCAGTCAATGTTAGTTGTTTTATGAGACACGGTCAGCACAAATTTGAACAATTCTTATGATTGTATTAAATTTTAGAATTTGTTCTTTTTGTCCCTTTCTTTTCTTTTTGCTTTTTTTTTTTTGGTCACTTTTTATTCCTTATTTGACTCCCACCCCTCCCGGACCGCAAGTGAGTCGCACAATCGATGGCCGCTCCCTCCCGATAGAGGGATTGAGCGCAAACCACGCAACCACCAATGTGGTGGGTTTTTTACTTTTCTTGTTTTCTTTTTTATTCCTAATTTTCCCACCGCCGATCACCGGCCACGAGTGATGACCACAACAACCTCACCCTTGCCCCGCCCCAATATAATGTTGGGAACATATGGTGAGGGCATCATGGCCCTCACCTATAGCCATTTACTAACGTAGAAACAAGAAAAAAAAAAAGAAAAGGAAAGGAAAAAAAATAATAATAAACCTTCTATGTTGGCAATGGATATCTTGATTAGACTGCAAATTTCAGTAATTTTTAATCAAAATTGACCAGATAAATGTCGCGACCCGATCTCGCCGCCCCTCAAAATATCCAAGGTGGGAAAGGTTGGGTTTAGGGGTATTTTGATCACGAGAGTTCCCTCACAAGATCGCGAGCTCTCCCAAGCTCGTACCCCACACGACAAAGAGATTTATTTATGCGATCTAGTTGTTTATAACAACCTAAAAATATATAGGAGTCGCCACTAGCCTCATTTTGGAGGTCAGCTAGAAACCCAATCGAGGGTCGAGAGTGTTCTTTCGATTCCTACGCAACCAGATATCTAGGTTTGGGGACTTGGGTTACACTAATATTGCTATTAGCGCCCTTTCGGTACCTAAACAATATGTTGTGTTTTTCCTAACATGTTCATACGTTTCTTTTTACATTTTCAGGATCATCAATTCCTAGACTAAGTGATCATGCGTGGTTGATCATTTTCATGTTATTCTATTATATTCTATTCCTAAAAAATGAAAGGAAAACAATCAATGAAAAATGAAATTGCAAGACATGAAGTAAACAATTAAAAAAATCAGTTAAACCTAATCATGCACTTCTAAAAATATAAAAGAGAAAACAATTGAGAAAGAAAGAAACCCACAACTCGTCGGGTTTTTTACAATGCATGGAAACCAAGACATATGTCGGGAAAACAAATAGTACAAGACAATGGTCGGAATGGACATCGACCTCCACCATCTTCACACTTTATCCATGTTCAGGATCCTATTCTAAACCTAATCTAAGAAATTTGGATGACTAGATGCATACAAATGAAAGAAACAAATTTCTAAATCAAAAGATATGTAAACGATGCAAAACTAACATCATCTGAAAGATTAAGATGAATCTTAAGACTTCCTAATAGGGTTCAAGTCCAATCAAGATCTAATTAATGGTCAAAAATTGATATTTGTGAAATTGCGCATGTCAGACACAAACAAGACAAAATACAATGCATGTTTAATGGTTCGTAAGACCACCTAGACAATGCACAAAAATGTGAAACTTGCACATGACATAAGGTTGAATGCAAAAAAAAAAAAAAAGTTTGGGTAAACATTTAACCCTAAATCAGAATGCAAAGAAGTCACACAAGTCATTAACATTGCAAAGCGACTTGGAATTGAGAATGTCATGTTTGACAAATTTCAATTGCAATTAGCCAAATGGGTGCATGATATTCACATCAAACGAGATTCAAATATGATATGCCATGCATTAATGCGAAACTTGTAACACGTGTTTCAAATGTCAAGAAGACAATGAGGCACAAGTTTCATGCAGACAACTTCGTCAAAAATGCAGCAAAATATCAGGATGTCATGACACATTAATAGTGATTTGATCTAAAAAGAAAATCTGAAGAATATGAAATTTTACCACAGTGCGAACAAAAGAAAGACGAACAACTTTTGTTAAAGACCCAATCTTAGAATCCTTAACAAGAAAATCATAGAAGAATGACAAGAGGTCCGCTTCGACAAGGGAACAACAGGGGTTCTGAATTTCATTTTATGACAGATTTCTATCATGCGCATCACAAGAGAAGTTGAGTCCAAATGATGTGCAAATCATGCGAAATCAGCATCATAGGAAAGTGACAAACAATTGGGCCCACAATAACATAATATGCATTTTTGACCAAGGCAAATTCCAGATTTCAGAATGGATTAGAAAAAAAAAATGTCAAACATAGCAAATGATGGTTGATTCAGGCATGCAATGTCATTTTAAAGCTTGAGATGTCTATTACAATTATCTAGAAGACATTAAATCCTAATAACATCACCCGCCAGCTCATTCCAATTAAAACAGAACATCAGAGCATAACAGGAAATCAACCTAAAAAAAAAAAAAAAACTACTGCAGAATCAACAGATTTTGTAGGTGTTTTTCGATGACCAAATGACATCCTCTCAGGGCATGTGAACTATCAAATCGAAGCTTGAGAAGTCTATTTTCTATGTCTAAAAGGGCTCAAGACCAGAAAGGCTCATCTAGCACCTCGTTTCAGCCAAAACAGAAAGTGACATATTAGGTATACGAAATTGCAGATCAAGGCAAATCAAGTTCATCATCAATAATCATCAACTCATTGCAAATCATGCAAGAGAAAAGCGTGGCAACGTGCTGGCAGGATTGGTACAAATTTCCAACTTTTTCTCAACTTGCTAAAAAATATGGCTACATTATTCCCACAATCAAATAACAAACTTGCGATTTGAATTCTCAAACGTTCCAAACTATTATTGTATATCTTTTCAAAACAATTTGCCTCTCAAAGCAAAGAACCAGCAAAATCAGTACCTAAAGAAACAGCAAAAACAGCACATAAAGAAACAGTGAACAGAACTGGCAAAATCATATCAAGACAACCGGCTTTCCGTGCAGCTACACATATATTCTTACCCCATCCACCTTTCATCTCACTAATTTCCCAATGCAGCATCACTGTTTGTCACAAAATAGAGCCATCCAGAATACCTTGCTCATCTCTTCAAAATTTTCCAACAACCAAAAACCATCTACTCAGCACATACTGCCCTGCCATATGCCAAGAAAGACTATACTAACCCCAACCACAGCCATAATCACTTACAAGTCGCTGCACTTCTATGTTGGGCTGACAGAATGCTACAAAAACTACCGAATGAAAACTGAAGCTAAATCCATGTTATTGCTCTACATAACAGAAACGTGAGACAACAATGGCGTCTCAACTATACCTGGATTGGACCACAGGAAGATGGCAAGATCAGAAAAGGAGAATAAAGAAGCGACAGGAAGTTGTCACCACCACTGCTGTCGCTGCCACCACTGCTACCGTCGATACTGTCGTTGCCACCGCTGTCAACACGAATCTGAGCCCTGTACTTTGAGCTCCTCGACCGACCGCCCAACAAGTTAGATCCGGCGCGCGAGAGAGCAATTGAGAGGGAGAGACGCCGATTCGGCAGGTCAGATCCGACAAGAGAATCCCCGATCGAGAGAGTCACCGATCGAACTCTAGAGAGAGAGCGAGAGCCAGAATTGAGAGAAAACCTCCTTTGATCGAGCGATCCTACCTCCGATCGGGTTCCAGAGAGCGAGCGATTGAGAGAAAAAGAGGGATCTGCCGAGTGAGAGCCAGTAGAACGAGAACGAAACTGAACTCCTCTCGCAATCCCCGACTACCGGCCTTCGATCTTCGATCTTCGCTAATGAGAGAAAACTCTAGCCTTCACTCGCTTGACGGAGAAACAGAGACGAAGGCGGAAGCTTCCTCTGGTGGACGGCGCGCGAGGCGGGATTTTGCCCCGAGGAATGGCGGATTTCTACCGAGATTGCCCGAGGCTAGGGTTTCGAGATCTGCCATGGAAGCTCCATCCAGCAGTTACAGAGAGAGGGAGGATCGAGAGAGAACCTGTGAGCTCGAGAACCCAAGAGAGAATCATGATGGAGAAAGAGCGGGAGAGCGAATCCCCGCGCCCAAAATCCCCGAGCACCCCCTTTTTTTTTTCTTTTTTCTTTTTCCTCTTCTCTTTCTTTTTTTTTTTTATTGTTTCCTTTACTTTTTTTTTTTATTATTTTCTTTTCATTTTCACTTTTTTTATATGTTTTCATTCATTCATTTTTTTTTAAATCTTTTTGGCTTTCTATCTCTTTTCTTTTTCTTTCTTTTTTTTTATATTTATATGCAAACTACATGGACGTTAAAAAAAAAATCAATAAAATTTCGGGTGTCAACGTAACTATATTGAAAAATCATCATAATGTTTAGCATTAAATTGGCAAAATTGAAAATAGAGGACCGAATCAATTGCCGTACAATAGGTTTAAGACTTTTTGGACATTTTTCCCATTATGTTGATGTGCTGATAATTTGTTTCAAGAAGAAACACACATGTTTATATAGTCTTGAGGTTGCTCATTTGTTGTGATTTAGTCATTAGATCGAGATGACCGTGGAAAATAGTTATCAAACTAGTAAGTTTGTAACATAAACCAGAAACCAATGAAATTAAAAATATAATCAATTCTAGGTGGTCTTGCCATCATGTAAATTTAGTTGCATAAGATGCAAATTCGTGTTAAGATGCTTTTTGCAAGTAATGATGTGGCTTTATATAACTTCTGTCGGCTTTAGCATTGGCATCATACGTTCAACAAATACAAGAAAAATTTCGGAAGTATTCTCAAGTATCTTCGTGCACAAGTTGTTCCTTGCGTTGAAAGGCTAGGTGTGCTTATAGTACAATCTTAAATTTCACACGACCATGGACACCGAAGTGGCTGGTGACGATCTTGATGGAGAAGACAAATAGGGCTTCGGAGGAACTTGCAAACAGTCAACACCGCCTCTTAGCATATCCACCACCTCACTCATTGTTGGCCTATTTGAAGGATTAGTCTGTATGCACCACAAGCCCACTATTACCATCGAGAAGAATGTTGTGCGGCTTTATGTCGAAGTGTAATATTCTTGAGTTGCAGCCTTTGTGCAAGTATTCGAGCCCTTGAGCTATGCCTAGAGAGATTTGGTACAAGGTGTCCCATCCGAGGTGACCGCAACCTAGCTTGAAGTAGTTCTCTTCGTAAATGAGTTTTTCCAGAGATCCATTTGGCATGTATTCATAGATAAGGGCCTTTTTGGTTTTGTGAAAGCAGAAACCTAGTAGTTTAACAATGTTGACATGGGAAATTCTGCTCATGCTGTTTACCTCATTGATGAAGTCTTCACCATCTCCTTTTAGCTTGCTTAGGATTTTCACAGCCACGAGATATCCATCTGGGAGCTTCCCTTTATACACACACCCATAGCCTCCTCGCCTAGTTTTTCTTTGAATGAGTTGGTCATTGTCTTAATGTCAGCGTGAGAATACCTTCTGGTTACTATAATTCCACAATTTTCGAAATTGACCTCAAATTTATGACTCTTTTTCATCTTTCTGCCCCCTATGATCATGGATTTCTGCTTGGAAATTTTGTGTCGACAAAGATAGGCTAGGACTATAATAGCGACACCAAATGCACTGATTGATGCACCTGTGTAACTAAAGGACATACAAAGCATAATTAGAGAAAATCAATTTCCTGGGGTTTTAATAGTCCTACTTCTTGTTAAATACTGTCCAAATGTCTGCATTTTAATTCGTCAGTACGCATAAGAAATTAGACTTTCTACTTACCAAGAGCACCTTTTTTCAGTAAGCTCCTAGCTTTCAGTTTCCCTGCGACATAAAAGCAACAATAGTCGGAGAATTTTTATTGGAAAAATATAGATGATACAATTCATAAAGCTCGGCATGCATCTTCCTCCCAATAGTTATAAGATTCATATCATCATATTAACCAAATTCTGTTCAGGGAAGAGAATAAATAATGACGAACTTGTTGCGTCAACTAATTATTCCTAATTCTAAAAACCTTACCGCCACTGTTGCAGATCGAGGGATGATTGGTTCCATTTGGGCAATAGCACAGAAAGTCTGTGTCTTGTGATCGTCCACATCGGCCTCCGCTTTCTTGACAACCAATACAACTCTTGTTAGTTAGTATATCCCATTTTAACCGGAATCCGCTCTTCAACAATTCCTTGTAGTTGACATCTTTGAGAGTTTTATCAGAGTACCCTCCCTTCAGTTCTACCGGTACCATTGACAATGACCCGCAGGGTTCACTTTGGGAATGGATGGCGCCATTAGGGAGTAACGCAACAGATGAGTTGTATGAGGCGTTAGAAGTACAACTCACGGGGGAGGTTGGGAAGGAAAAAGAAATAGGACCAGTGCAGTTACAGAAGAACTTGAGCGTAGGGTGAGTAGAAATACTGTTGTTTAGAAAGATGTTTGTGGGAGCGAAAGTCACAGGACGAGGAACAAAGCAAGAAGTATCGAATTGGCTTACTAATTCGATGGAGCTCTCCTCATAAAAGATGTTTTTAACTGAGAAGTGAGCATACATAGGTTTTGTTCCTTCACAAGTGATATCAAATCCGGGGTAACCGCATAAATCTCTTCCCTTTCCAGAAATATAAAAGGGATACCTTATATTTAGATGGTGGTTGCCCTTAGGGGTGAGCGTGGTTCCGGGTAGAACTGGGAACCGGAACCGAACCGGAGGAGGGTCCGGTTCGGTTCCCGGTTCTGAAGAGGCCGGTTCCGGTTCCCGGTTCCTTTTTTCTGGGAACCGGCGGTTCTCGGTTCCGGTTCCGGTTCCCATAGGAACCGGAACCGGCCAAGTTATAAAAAAAAACCTAGCCCGTCCCCACGTGATTTCATTTCCCCCCCCTCTGCCATTTCTTCCCCACTTTTCCCTTTCTTTTTCTCTCTCTCTCTTTTCTTTTCTCCCCTTTTTCCTCCTCACGTCACTTCCTGCCTCCCCCAAACTTTTTCTTTTCTTCTCTCTCTCTCTCCTTTTCCTCCTCTCTAGGCCAAACCCCCCCTTCTTCTTCTTCTTCTTCTTCCATCCTCTCTTTTTGAGGGCTCCTTTTGGCCGAGGGAGAGAGGGACCAAGCAAGGGAGAGCGACGAGAGAGGGAAAGCAAGGGGGTTTCTGGTTTTTCCGTAAATTTTGGGCTGAGAGAGAGATGAGCTCGAGGGAGAGAGATCGAGAAGGAGAGTTCAGTGCGATTGAGGGAGAGCGGGAGAGGTTCAGCCGTGCATGGGCTCGGTTAGAGAGCGAGACCGAGAGAGAGACCAAGGGAGTGAGAGAGAGTGAGTAGTCCGCTTCGTCTCGTGTGAGAAAGTAGTAAGAGACTCGCGTTGCCGGAGGCCAGTCCACCGACCACCGCCTGCCACAGCATCGCGCCGGCCCAGGTAGGCCTTTCTTCATTTGTTGGTTTAATTTCTGTTTAGCTTCAGTTGGGAAATCATTTAGCCTTTTTAGTCTACGTAATGTTGTGTTAATGTACTGCACTATTTACTTTCTATTATCTGGTACTTGAGTTTTTGTTATCACTTGGTTGATTATTTTTGTGTATGGGTGGAAAATAACGGGGAAGATGCTTGTTCAGCTTATTCATGCCAGAGTTAATTGTTCTTTAGAGTGATATTTTCACTTGCCTGCATTGGAAGGATATCGTTTGATTCTGCATTTTATTGGCGAGAGATGCTTCCTTTTTCTATTTTTGCATTTCGTTCTTTCGTTTTCTTTTTAAATTTTCCATAATGCTTATGTTCATTTCGTCATTCTCTATCCACTGTTTCAATGCTTTTGGTTTGGGTCTTTGCTTTCTTTCCCTTTGTATTTGTTTTTCTTTTCGATGTACTGTGGGTAGGACAGTTGAGAGAAGTGTCAAATAAAGTTCCGAATGCCGAATTGAAGTTGTTCTTGGAAGTAGAACTCGGGTTGGTAAATTTTCTCGTTGCATCTTGGTCAATAGAATGCTTTCATATGCTTGGTGGCATCACTCATTTGGTTGAACTGTATTTTTTCAGGATATGCACCCCATTGCCCCACCTGACAAGTCAAAGGAAGATATATTATTGTTCTTCAAGCTTTATGATCCCGAGAAGGGAGAGCTGCCGTAACTTATTGCCTCTGTGAACATTCTATTGTAGCACATAAATCTGAAACTTAAATCACTCGTCACTTCGTTCCGATACGAGATATGTTGGAAGGCTTTTCGTGAAGGGTATTGGTAAACCTGCAGAAATCTTGACCAAGTTAAATGAAATGGCCGGCTATTCTCCCGACCAAGAAATCGAGCTTTACGAGGTTTATTTTCATCGATGGATTTACATCATTTATGTAATTCATACCTATTCAGCTAGTCATATTGAGAAAACCCGGGGTTCTATTAATTTTAAGGCCATGTGTTGACACTTGACATCCTATTTATGTTGACATGTTTGATGGGGACTCTATTTTGTTGACAAGCTCTATTTTGTTTATGGATGTGCGATATGATTGCAGTATCTTTTTTGTGCTTTCTTGTTCAGGAAATAAAGTTTGAGCCTAATGTCATGTGTGAACCCGTTGACAAGAAAGTGACATTTCGAGCTAGCCGTGTACGTGATTGCCTTCTAATGCGGGGTTGCCTGAGTAAGTCTCCAAACTAATTGTTGAATTGGCTGCAGCTTGAAGATGGAGATATCCCGTGCTTCCGAAATCTTTTCCAACTGAAAATGGTGAACAGTTTTCCTATCCAGATGTCCCTTCCTTTCTGGAGTATGTGCACAATCGTCAAGTATGTATCCTGGGGTTGTTCTTTTATGCGGTTCATGATATTGCTCTCTCCAAAGGCATGGATTAATACCCCCACAACTTCATGTATTGTAGATTGTCCACTTCCGTTCTCTTGAAAAACCCAAGGAGGATGATTTCTCTTTGGAGATGTGAGTATGGACACGGTTCTTAGTTAGCCTTTCTGCGTTGCTTGTGCATATGTTGCTGTCAAAATCAAAATTATTGATATTTGCAATTTTATATTTAAGGTCTAAGCTGTATACCTATGATGATGTTGTGGAAAGAGTTGCTCAAGACTTGGTTTGGATGATCCATCAAAGATCGGGCTCACATCTCACAACTGTTACTCTTAGCAACCCAAGCCCCATCCTATAAAGTATCGTGGAGTGGATCATTTGTCTGATATGTTGGTTCACTATAACCAGGTAGAGTAATTATATCCATTGGAGACTTCTAATGGATTGAAATTTAAGGAGCTGAAATGTCTTCTTCCACTTCCACATTCATGCGAGTTCGGATATATTGTACTATGAAGTGCTAGATATACCTCTTCCCGTAACGCAAGGTTTAAAAACTTTAAAAGTAGCATTTCATCATGCTACTAAGGATGAAGTAAGTATTCGATTGATGCTTGTCACTGCGTGGAGGTTTGCTGCTGATTTTTGTTGTTTCGCTTCGTATCTTGTAGGTGGTCATCCATATGATCGACTTCCAAAGCAGAGTACCGTTGGAGATGTGCTTAGTGATCTCAAGACAAAGGTAATTTTGGCTGTCTTGGTGCTATTTCTTGCTAGGGATGAGTGTGGTTCCCGGGTAGAATTGGGAACCAGGGAACCGAACCGGAGGTTCCGGTTCGGTTCCCGGTTCTGGTTCCCCTTTTCTAGGAACCGGCGGTTATTGCACGGTGTTGGTCCCAGGGTTCAACATGCTGATCCTAAAATTTTGACATTTGCAGCGACGACTTTATGAAGCCACATAATCAGAAACTGCGGAAGATTACTTGTTTTATTGTCATCCTAAAATCAGAAAACACCACATAATCGTAAAGTGCGGAAATGGTTTGTCCCGTTTACCTTTCTTCTTCTACGGTTGTCTGTTCATCAATTTGTTCATGTACATGTCTTCTCAAAAGACTATGCCCATCTTTTTCCCATGGATTATTCTATTATTCCTTTTTTTTTTAGGATGCTTTTGCTCCCAAGGAACTATTTTTGACAATTTATGTACATAGAAGCTTTGGTTCGTTTCTTTCCTTTTCCATTATAGTTCAAATCTAAAAATGAACAAAAAGAAAAAAAGAAAAAGAACCTGTTGGAACCTGGAACCGGACCCTGGAACCTGTGAAGGGTAGGTTCTAGGTTCTTGGTTGACGGGTAGGTTCCGGGTTCCAAAAATGAGGAACCCGTACCCGGGTAGGTTCCAGGTTCCAGCCGGAACCTGTAAGGAACCGGGAACCGCTCACCCCTAGTTGCCCTCACAATTGCTGGGTTTCCACTCTTCATATGACACTTTAGCCAATGACGACGTGATAGAATCTCCTAAGATGGAAATGAAGAAGATGCAGAAAGCCGTGCAACCTAAGCCTTGTGCGTGAGTGCAACGTTGACCCACCCCAAGATTTCGATATGGTTCTAGTCTAGAAAATAGGAAATTTATGTTTTTTTTTTTTTTTCCGGGTATGAATGCTCTGGATGGAATGGGATGGCTTGAAGAAGAAGAAGTCTGTGTGATCCTCACAAAAAAGCGAAAAGAAAGCCCTTTTCTTTAAAAATTCCTGCTAGTCTTGTGAGATTAGCAGCTCAAACACGGCATTTGACTTGGAAAAGTGGACAGGAAGACTAGAACAAGAGACTTTTGAGAAGAGCCAGGTAGAGACGTCCAAGGGAGGGAGCAATGTCATCCATCCCTTTAACTCCATGATGATAGGCCGGTGAAACGTGAACGCCGGCAATTAGTGAACTTGCACAGATCTAGCCTCAATTGACAAGTTATTCCAAGAGTTTACTCCTATTTTTATGCATGCCCTCAAGTTGGATCCTTCATAAGAGGATAATGAAAAAAAAAAAAAAAAGATTTTTATCCCATGCTATGCTTATTAAAATCAATCCAAATAAGCAAAATTAGAAAAATAAGTTCAAGAATAAAAAATAAATGGGTCTTTGACAATTAAAGGTCTCTCTATTCACAAATTAATTTCAAAGGAGCAACAACAAGAGTTAGTTTTAGGAAACAACGGGAAATTCAAGTAAACATCCTAAGCACAACGAGCATGAATAACAAAAGCTAGTAGCCTATCCCAAAAGTTTTTAGAGAGGGTTTTGTTAACACCTAAATATTAATTGACAATTCAAGTATTCATTCTTACAAAAGTACAAAAATAAAAGATGGCAAGACCATAACATAAATAAATACGTAGCACTTTAGCCCACAAAAGTTATCTCCCGTTTAATTCTTCAATCTAACTTCCGATCCTCTTTAGCGACCTTTTAGGAACGTCCTTGCTTGGATTTTCTTGCTGTTCCGAGCTAGAAATCAAGCTTGATAAAGGTGTGTTCAGCATTTGTCACCCTAAAATCTGAAATGGTCGAGGCTGAGTTGAAGATTTGAGTGTCTGTTAGTGCTTATTGTGATGGAACGTTCCCATAAACTTACATATAAACTAAGAACTAAACTGCCCACCATATGTTCGACAAAATGCCCAAATAGAGTCCGTATAGATTGGTCCTTGATCCCGACCTGTTTGAGTGTATAATGATATGTCACACATGATTGCAACTCTTTGTTGATGACTAAGCATAATTTTCTACCGCATTTTATCTCCACCCAGACCAAATCTGAACAATTTCTTTTTGATGGTATTTGCTAAGTGTTAATAATTCTTCCAGCTGCATTGAATGGCGGTCATCGGTGAGGAACCGCTCAAAATTTGACTGTCCGAGGGTTAATTTTTTAGCTCAACTGTCCCGGTTTGTTCATCACATCCGTTTACCAGACCGAGGTCCCCATTTTTGTTCTCTGCGTATGTGGAGGCTGTGGCCGGCGTTTGTTGTTGCCGTGTGGTGGACGACAGTGGAGGTTTGATAACAAGCGTAGTATGAGATGAGTTCAATTGTATTGAGAATGGTGCTTCGTATAGTTATTACAACAAAAGGATTAGTGTTGGCTTGATGCGGTTGTGATAAAAATGGGCTTAAATGATTTGGACTCAGAAAGGTTAGAATTGGAGATGGATGAATATAAAAGCCCGAATTATTCCCAATTAGCCTAGACCGGAGAGAAAAAGAAGGAGAAGATGTTTGATTCCTCACAGGAAAGTGAAAAGAAAGCCTTGTTATTGGCAATTTCTTCTACTAGTCTTGTGAGATTAGCTGCTTAAACACCGAAGTTGACTTGGAAAGGGGAAAGTGATAACTCTAAAAATATAGTTATTTTACCTATTTTAGGTAACAATTAATGCATTATCTATGAGAAAATATTTAGATTTCTTTCTGATTATTTGAATTTTCCTTATTTATGCAGAATAATGAGATATGGAGAAGATAAGGAAAATAATGGCAAATATCAGGAATTCAAATAAAAAAGTAGTGGAAGATGGATATCAAATTAGGAAATTCTTGATTTTGTTCCCTAATGTTATCTGCAAGCGTTGAGAGATAGATATCTTGGATATATCCTATAAATAGAATAATAGAGAGCAAAGCGAGGTTTTTGTTAGATCATTTTTCATTCTTCTAAGATTTTTTTTCAAGTATTTTGAGAGAAGACAAAAGTGGTGACAGAATTCTTGTCCTTTGATCAAAATGCTGGGTTTGATCTATATTTTTATTTTTTCTTCTATTATGTTCTAATTTTCTTTTGTTAGGGCTACGATGTAGCATAACCATTATGATGTGAATTTCATTAATTTTATGTTTTACAATTGATTTCATTCATGTGAATTATATATTATTGTGCTTAATGATTTTGCGTGACTGGCCACCACTTGAATGATCTAATGTGCATGTTTGAGATTGAGAAGTGATAATATGCAATTGCTCATTATAATATATAACCATGAATTAAATGTGGATAGAGATATACCGCGTTATTTATGTAGTTTTCGGTGATAAGATGATCCAAAAGAGTCATTGTAAGCCAGGAATATTCATAGTTTTTAATGCACTCTTTTTTTTTTTTAATTCACATAGAGATATAGTGAATTAATAAGCTGAGTAAGTTTACTATACCTAGAGATAGGATAGTAAATAGATTAGGAAATTCCGCTATCACATGTTTGATATCGTTCTTGTATTCACAACAATCAGAAATTCATATCTAGTGATTATGGTTGTTGACACCTAAATTTTGGCGAGCTGGTAATTTATTTATTGCATAGAAATTTAGGGGTAATTTTATCCCTGAAAAATATTAATTGCATAGCATATAAATTTAGATGAATTTATTTTTAGTCTGCATATTTGCATTTTATTTTTAGGACTGGTGGTGGAGGGGTGTGAATTAATATTTCGAGCTCTAGCTTGGCGAAAAATGGATTAGGCCCGCGAAAGGAGTAAATTAGCCCAAGCCCGTTGTTTTTTAAATTAATTATCTCGTGGAAATTGAGATTTGATGGGATATTACAGTGGTTTTGGAATCAAGTTGCAATCTTATCTTTAGTCTTTATGTGATAAGATCGTTGGGAATATTAAGGAGATAAGGAAAATAAGAGGATTTTGGGTGATCGGGAGGTTATAGATTATCTTCGTGTATATTGAAAAAGTGAGATAAAATATTCTACGAAGATCACCTATTTTTACCTATAAAAGCAATTGTGTACGATGAGAGAAAAGGGGGCTTTTCGAGGTTTTTCTCTTCGTCTTCGAAAGAGAAAAAAAGGTGAAAAGTAAAGAGTGAAAGGAAAGTTGCAGCAAGTGACGTGAGGGAGCGAGAGAAGAGAAAAAAAAAAAAGAAAAGAAAAGGAAAAGGAGCTTATGTTTGTTTCCTTGTGCAGCTCCGAACGCTGGTGTCCCCCTCGCCGATTGGCTCCACCAGCCCAACGAAGCCCACCGCGCCTCAGCCGATCTCCATCCCCAAGTTCAACATCGGAGCCTTGACGGATAGCTCCCCGCTCTAATGACCCAAGCGTCGACACCACCTCCGTTCGATCTCGTTGCGCCGACGTTGCCCGAAGCCAAAGCTCACTTTGACTCCGCCACTTCACCTCTCCCCGCACCGTGCCACGACCTGATTCCTCTGTTCAGCCCGGTGACCCAGCACCTCCCGGACCCACGAGCCCTCTCGCTCCACCGACGTTCCGCTGATCTCGCCCGTGACGCTCACCGAGCCGCCCCGAGTCGCTGACCGCCTAGTGCCGATCACCTTGGATCGGGCTTTGCTTCTCTTCGAGCCGTTGCTCTTGCTCCAACTTGCACGATTTTGGCCGACCCGAGGCGCCATCCGTGAACCGTTGTTGCCGCCGATCGCTCACCGCCGATCTGCCGCTAGATCGGGCTTTGCTTCTCTTCGAGCCGTTGTTCTTGCTCCAACCGCACGATTTCAGCTAACCCACGGCACCATCCGTGAACCATTGCTGCCACTAGTCCGCTGTTGCCGATCCCCGAAGCCAAACGTAAGCCGATTGCAGCCCCTCTACTCGACGACGCTGCTTTCTTTGTTATCCCTGTCTTGTCGTGCTTGCAGATCTCCGCCGGTGCTACTCCGATCGCCGACTTGCCGGCGATCCGATGCCTCGCTGCGAGCCTGAGCCAAGGCGCTCCGCTCTGCCTCGGCTGAGTGAGGTCGCCTCGCGCTGCTCCTCGCGACGCCATCGCTCGCCGATCTGTTCGCTACTAGTCCTCCTTGCCGGAGCTCCAACGACCTAAGAACCGATGGTGAAACTCCCCTCACCGAGGCGACCATCACTTGTTGCTTTGCTTGGAAAAAAAAATGAAAAAGAAAAAATAAAACAAAAAGAAACATTAGGTAGTTTTTCTTTTACTTATTTATCTCATTTTATTTGTTATTTGTTATTTTATTTTATTTTCTCTTTTCTAGTATAATTATTCCTTGATGCAATGATGAATTGTCCGACATGAAATAGCTGTGAAATTTGTGATTGTCGAGTCCGATTTTCGCGCCCGAAATCCGACTTGCAATCACTTCAAAAATTGCTAATCCGATCTCCCGCCCGAGATTCGATTCGCGATTTAGGTGAAATTGGCCAACCCGATCTCATGTGCGAGATATGGTTCGTCAATTTGGATATCGATATTGCTTGATTTGCTGTTGTGTCACTTAAGTTAATTTTATTTTTAAAAAAAAATCCAAAAATGTAGGTTAGAATTAGGTTTTAGGGTTTGCATGTTTAGAGTAGAAACTTTGTTTTGAATTTTATAAAAAAAAATCAATTAATTTAGGTTGTTAGTTTTTTAAACTTGGATTGCATGTTTAATTATTTGGCAATTATTAGTTTCGAAATAAAAAAAAAAGAGGAAAAAAAGGAAAAACAACAAAAAATCATCATGCATATGTCATGTAGAGTTATTGCATATTTTGTACGTCATTACATATTATGGTAAAATTGCACTTATTTTAATTCTAGGTAATATTTTTTATTAATTTATTATAAGTTTAAGTATTTTCTTAAATATATTGCATTTTAGGATTATTTGGGTTAAGATAATATTTTAGTTTAAATTAGGATTTGGCTTAGCTTAATTCCTAATATAAATTGAATAGGATCTTAATCTAACTAGATAATTTTCACATTTTACCTAACTTCGAATTTCATGAAAAAGACAAAAAAAAATGCCATGGGTTGAATTAGTTTTATTTTTTGGGATAGGTTGCATTCTTTTAGGAAAAAGAAAGAAAAGAAAAAAAAAAAGAAAAATGTCACATGCACGTCATTAGGATTATATTCATTGAAATGCATGTCATGTTGTAGTTGTTGCTAGGTTCATCCAATTAGAAATTACATGTCATTAGAGTGAGGTCATTTAGTTAATATTGCATCGCATATTGCATAATTTTCATTAAATAAGTGAAAAAAAAAAAGAAGAGAAATTGCGTGTTAATTAGAAATCATATATAGGATTGTTGATGTGGATTTTAATTTAACACTATAGATGCTTTCGTTGCTTTGAGGTAAGTTCTACATTATTTAATTGCTTTCTTTGGTGTTAAATTGGTAGATTGCGTGCCCGCATGATCACCTCACATGTTAGGAAAATAGATTTAAAATCAATTTAAGTTGCCTGCAAAAACATTTTTGAAAATGAAAGAATGGTACCGAAAGGGCATTAGAAAAATCTAGTGTAATCAAGTCCTCGTACCCATACTCTCGGTTCGTAGGATAAAGTAAATCTCCCGTTACTTTACTTGAGTTTTTAATCGACCCACCAAAAATAGATTAGTGGCAACTCTTAGATAAAATCTATCTGTATGTTAAGAATTTGAACATAAGTCGCGAATTGGTATGGGCTTGGGAGAGCCCGAGTTAGGTCTAGGATTAACAATCCATTAGCCAAACCCTAGTTGGTTCACACCCGAAAATTTGGTCACGACAGCTTGGCGACTCCGCTGGGGACTTGTGTTAAAACACTTAGTGGACTTATGCCAATTTTTCTTTTTCTTTTTAAAAAGAATATTTTTGTTTGGCAGCGAGGATCCCAGTACATTCCTAACATTTTAGGTGTTAAATGTTTTTGCAGATTAGGAGGTATAAGGGGAAGTGATTGCTAACCCTTGCCTTGCAGGTTGGAGTTAGGGATATATGGTTTAGTTTTTATTGAAGTGTTGTTGGATTTAAACTGTTGTGCATGCTTTGCATTTATCACTACACTTTGCACACACAACCTATCGTCGAACCTGGGCCACATAGGATCATTTAGGATGGTATTGAGATGGATACCACTCCGACCGCATGCTCACGGTACGAGTCGCCCATCTCAATCCCGAAATTTCTTTCATGGTGTCAAGAGTACCCACCTCGATCCGCATGCCCGTGACCCGGGTCGGCTCTTTGACCAAGCCGGAATCATGAGGACCCGACATAGTCTGATCATCCTTGTGGCTCCACCTTGATAAGCCTTATAGATTAGAAATCGAGCCACTTACCATGCGCATGTCTATGTGATTGCCATTGATTTTTCTTGGTGAAGTAAGTCTTCTATCCCTATACCATGCAATTTATTTTGTCGTGTTTTTGGTCCGTCCATGACAATCTAGGTTAGTCATTTGATCTAATTCTGAGTAAATTGCCATGTAATGAATCATTTGGAAAATAAAAAATTGGAAATTTGTTTTCAATTCGTGTCTTGGCTCTTCCTAGTTCATGTTTAGGAAATTTTGTCCCTACTAGGGCATCCCATGTCTTTGTTTTCCTAGTCTATTTTTAGGAAATCCTCTTCATGTATGGATTTTTCTTGACTAAAAAATAGATTGTTGTCATGGATTGGCTCTCTATTTACACCTTCCGCTTACATATTTCCATTAATTTGGATTAGGTAATAACGGATCCTCCATATTCACCCATCATTACACGGTTGAGAGCAAAAATGGCCGACCAAGCCAAAATGCGAGATCGTATGTCCGCTGTGGAGACTCAACTCCAACAGGTACTCACCTCTATACAGCTTGTGACGGATCAATTCCAATTCCTCCAAGCGAATCCAATAGCTGCACCCACTCTTCCTGAAGTAGTTATCCCGAGCAAGCAAACAAGGTTCAAACGATTGACGACGACATGCCCGAGCTGGAAGATGACTTAGTCCTTGTTGGAAAGGCCAAGCTTGACAGCGTTCCCAAGATAGATCGGGATGAGCATGTTGCGAAGCTGGAAGAGAAAGTGAGACAGCTGCAGGAGTCACAAAGCTCACTCTCGTTCGACCTCTCGGTCTATGAAAAGGTCAAAATGCCGAGCAAGTTGAAAATGCCAAAGTTTGAGAAATATGACGGTACATCTTGCCCAAAATCTCATTTGCGAGATGTACCAGTGCACATGGCCTAGCACGTCAAAAATGAGTCCCTCATGATCCAATCGTTCCATGCGAGTTTGACTGGACCCGCACTAAACTGGTACGTGATGAAGAATGTGAAACTCCTCGACACCTGGAACGAAGTGGCTGACGCATTCCTCAAACAGTACAAGTTCAACATGGACATCGCACCTTCTCGAGAAGATCTTGAGCGGATGGAGAAGAAGAAAAGCGAGTCATTTAAAGAGTATGCTGTGAGGTGGCGAAATTTGGCGACTCAAATCACTCCGGAGCCTACTAACAAGGAGCTGATGAAGTTGTTCGTCAAGACTCTCCCGTTTGAGTTCCGTACTTGAATGGCCAACACGTATGTGGAGAGCTTCAACCATCTTATCCCGGTGGCTGAGCAAATTGAGATTGGACTGAGAGATGGATGGTTCAACGAACCGACCCATCAAGGCAAAAGGTTCACCATGAAGAAAGACAAAGAACCAAGCACGGAAGTCAATGTTACATATGCACAATCTAGCAAGCCTCCGCTTGTTCATGTCCCTAAGAATCAACAAAGGGAAGGCCGACCATCCACTCCCCAACAATTTGTTAAAAGGTAGTTCACTCCTCTTCCTGGCCCTCTGTCCCAGGTCTTAAAGGTTCTTCAAAAGAAGGGGTTGCTGTCCTATGAGCCAAAGCAACCCAATGCTGAAAAATTTTCCAACTACGATCCCTCCAAGAAATGTGAGTACCATATGGGGGAAGTAGGACATTCGACTGATGAATGCATAACTTTGAAGCATAAGGTCCAAAACTTACTGGACACCAAGGCGTTTACCTTTAGTACCGCTCAACCGAATGTCAAAAAGAATCATCTACCTGAGCATGAGGATAGCGTGAATGCCATTGATGAAGGACCTTTGGAAAAATGGGCCCTAGCTCGCAAGAGTAACTTATTACTTTTGCACATTCCCTGCGCGGATCACTTTCTAGAAATTTTATCGCTTTTTAGGAGTTATTATCGCTACCTAGCGATTGTTTTCAATTTCTTCTTTTTCACTTTCTTTTTAGGACTTGAACTCGCATTTCCATTCAATAAATGTAATTGATTGATGAATATCAATGAAATTACAAGTTTTATTTTTAGGGCATGATGAGGTACACCAAACCAGCTCGGTGATGTTATCTAGCCGATAAACAAAAAGAAAAAACCAAGGAGAATTTTGAGGCTTGGGTTTCATCATACTTTCCCATGTCAAAATGTTAAAAAAAATGCCTTTCCAATTGCTTTTCAAAAAAATTTCAAAAAAAAATCTTTCAAAAAAAAAATGATGATAATGATTCACCCCGTCTGTCTTTTTGATCCATCTACTTTCCACTTCGAGGACAGTCATATAGCATGCGGAGGTGTGGAAACGATCCAATCCAATTCCAGATCCTAGGGGGCAAATTTGCTCCAAATTATAGCAGCCCATATGTGGTAAGGAAGGTACTTCCTTGAGGTGTCTTGATCTTGGTATAAATGAATGGTCGTGAGTTTTCCACTCCAGTGAATTTTGATGCTATCAAAAAGAATTCCCATGATTGAATTTGTTGTGTCATGTTTTGAACTGAAACCATTTTTATGATGAATAAATTGCCTCAATGAGTTGCAAATTCAGTGGTCCATATTTGTTACAAATCTTGCATGTTTTCCATGATAAATTATGTGAGATAAATTGAATGTGTCAAATGGGATACTTTGGAATGACGAAAGGCAAACCTCATTCCATACACTATTTCATACACTAACCCCTGGTGAGTTGTGTGAAAAAATTCCATGCCCGCAAGGAAAATGGTGATCTCGCAAAGGGTACGTCAACCAAGGTGATGAGAGGCAGTTTCTTCTTCTATCTGAAACACTACGGGTATACTCATTGATTAGCCCTTCGAGCCCACACACATGAAGAGTTTTTTAAATTATCCCTATCAAGGATTGTCCCACACTGGGAAAAAAATTGAAATGAATGACAGGAATTTTCTTATTCACACTTGCATCAATCTTTGAGTATTGCTTTTACAGTGTAGCTTATACGGTAATTGAAGTGCCTTAGGATGACGGAGAGCAGTTCTTTCTCTATCCCACACACTTTTATCCATTGTATAGCCCATTTGAGCCTATGAATTCATTTCATATTAAACCCAATTGGTGATCAACCCCCACACTAGGGCAAGGCAAGAAAAACAAACCACTCAAGTAGCAAGGTTTACAATGCTAATAAAAGATGAAGGTCCAAAAAAAAAAAGGTGCAAAAAATGGGGCATGAAAAAGAAGTGTGCCTAGTAAAAGCAAGGCCAATGCCCAAAGAGAAAAATCAAACACTTGAGTCATATCCCTGACAAGGTGGTACCAAAAACTCAAATGCTGTTGCAATCAATGAAGTTGAGATGTGAAGAAAATCTTCAACATTGGAGAAAAAATTGGTGGAAATGTCAAGATGATCACCAACTTTGACCCCTTAAACACTTTTTGAGCCTAATCATCTTTTCGTTTCTCAACCCATGAACTTAGCCTACGTTACGTCCCTTGCAAAGTCTCTTCAGATTAGGGCACTTGAATTAACGTAAAAGTTCATATGTTTGAAAGCATTGCTTGAAGAAGTGCGAGTAAGATAATTTTTGCTTTATTTCGTATGTTTCTTGACTTATAAACCTCAAGACAATTGCGAAATGTCATTCTTTAATAATCTCAACTCAAAGAGTCCCATTTGTCAAGCCATTCACCAAGCCCACATTACGATCCTTGTTAAAGACCTCTCGAATTGGTAAGGTCATACAATTTGCGAGATTGCTCAGACCCTTGTTTGGCATGATGATAGTAAGACAGAGTGATTATCAAAATTATGCATCAAAGGCCAAGATAAAATGGCTCTTTTAATGAGGATGAGTGAAAAGTCCTTTCAGACTGAAAGATCCCTCACCTGACACATCCATAACACTAATGTGTTCAAATTGGAACATTCTTTTTGAAAAATTTCCCAATGGAGATTAGGTGATGCAAGCTTGATATAAATCATTGTGCATGAATCTCCCTTGAATTAATGTATGTTTGTGATTACAAATGCATGTTGTTTCTCCTATGACCATGATTTACAGGAGACATATCCCTAAAGATCAGAGATGTTACCAAGTAAATATATCTCTATCCACACCTTAGATACTTGTCATTGCACAGGTATGCTTCCCTCAAGTGCACTGACACTCGACTCGATCGAGCTGTCCCCCAGAGATTTTTCTACAAATTCAGTCTGATTAAGGCGATCGAAGAAAGGTTCGGTCCTAGTCGGATAGTCTATGTTGCAATGCTAGGCGACCATAGAAAGGTACGAGTCCTGGACGTGTAACGCAAACTACCTTGAATCACTCTACCCTCCTTGAAGGTAAGATATTCCAAGTAGGTTCCTTTACCATTTGCATACAAATTGCATTCCAAAATTTCAACATCTCAGTCTGGATCTGGATGTCTCAATTCTCTTCGTTGAACGTTTCACTCTGGATGTGAATGTTCTTCGACTTTCCTCGTTATACCTTAGTCCGGATCTAGGTATTTCGAGCTTCTAAAATCATGACATCTCCGTCTGGATCCGGATGTCTTGATTATTTTTTTCTAAACATTTCAGTCTAGATGTGAATGTTTTTTCGACCTTTCTCGTTATACTTAGTCTAGATCTAGGTATCTCGAGTACAAATATCTTGACATTTTAGTATGGACCCGGATGTCTTGATTATTTTCATTCAAATATTTCACTGGATGTGAATGTTTGTCAATCCTTTCGTTATACCTTAGTTTGGATCTAGGTATTTCGAGCACAAAATCTTGACATCTCGCCTGGATCTAGATGTCTTAATTTTTTTCATTAAACATTTCACTTTGGATGTGAATGTTTTTCGAGCTTCCTCATTATACCTTAGTCTGGATCTAGGTATTTCGAGTTTTAAAAAATCTTGACATCTCAGTCTGGATCTGGATGTCTCAATTTTTTTTCGTTAAAGATTCCCCTTTGGATGTGAATGTTATTCTTAATCTCAATGTCTCAATCTATTACCTTACGCTTTCCAAGGAACCTAAGTGAGAGTTCGGTACTTATGGAGTAAATGGGGATTTATCATGTACCTCAAGATGCTCTACCGCTGGTAAGTAATTGTAGGTACGTTCTTTCCTTTCGCACCATGCATCATATGAACTGCATTTTTTTTTAATGGGATACATTTCCCGACCACAAAAAAAAAAATCATTCAGTATATGTGCACGGTCAAAATTTAGGTCTCAATTTGTCTTTGAAGGCAACCTCTACGAGCTCACCTTCAAAGAGGGGCAGCTGTTGAAACCTAAATTTTGGTGAGCTGGTCATTTATTTATTGCATAGAAATTTAGGGGTAATTTTATCCCTGAAAAAATATTAATTGCATAGCATATAAATTTAGATACATTTATTTTTAGTCTGCATATTTGCATTTTATTTTTTAGGACTGGTGGTGGAGGGGTGTGAATTAATATTTATGAGCTCTAGCTTGGCAGGCCGGATTAGGCCCGCGAAAGGAGTAAATTAGCTCAAGCCCATTGTTTTTTAAATTAATTATCTCGTGGGAAATTGAGATTTGATGCGATATTACGGTGGTTTTTGAATCGAGTTTCAATCTTATCTTTAGTCTTTAGGTGATAAGATCGTTGGGAATATTAAGGAAATAAGGAAAATAAGAGGATTTTGGGTGATCGGGAGGTTATAGATTATCTTCGTGTATATTGAAAAAGAGAGATAAAATATTCTACTAAGATCACATATTTTCACCTATAAAAGCAATCGTGTATGGTGAGAGAAAATGGGGGCTTTTCAAGGTTTTTCTCTTCGTCTTCGAAAGAGAAAAAAAGGTGAAAAGTAAAGAGTGAAAGGAAAGTTGCAGCAAGTGTCGTGAGGGAGCAGAGAAGAGAAAAAAAAAAGAAAAAAGAAAAGGAAAAGGAGCTTATGTTTGTTTCCTTATGTAGCTCGAACGCCGGTGTCCCCCTCGCCAATTGGCTCCACCGACGAAGCCCACTGCGCCTCAGCCAATCTCCGTCCCCGAGTTCAACACCAGAGCCTTGACGGATAGCCCCCGCTCCGACGACCCAAGCGTCGACACCGCCTCCGTTCGATCTCGTTGCGCCGACGTTACCCGAAGCCAAAGCTCACTTTGACTCCGCCACTTCACCTCTCCCTACACCGCACCATGACCCGATTCCTCTGTTCAGCCCAGTGACCTAGCACCTCTGTCGGACCCACGAGCCCTCTTTGCTCCACCAACGTTCCGCTGGTCTCGCCCGTGACGCTCACCGAGCTACCTTGAGTCCGTGACTGCCCAGCGCCGATCTGCTATTGGATCAGGCTTTGCTTCTCTTCAAGCCATTGTTCCTGCTCCAGCAACACGATTTTAGCTAACCCACGGCGCCATCCGTTAACCGTTGCTGCCGCCAATCTGCTCACTGCCAATCCCTGTAGCCGAACCTAAGCCGAATCGTAGCCCTTCCGCTCCGACAACACTACCGTTATCCCTGTCTTGTCTGTGCTTGTAGATCTCTGCTGATGCTACTCCAGTTAGCAACTTGCCGGGATTCGACGTCTCTGCTCGAGCCCGAGCTAAGGCGCTCCGCTCTCTGCCTCAGCCTAAGTAAGGTTGCCTACTGGTGCTCCTCACGACGCCACCGCTCATTGCTGATCCGCTCGTTACTGGTCCTCCTCGCCGGAGCCCCAACAATTGGTGACCGACAGTGAAACTCCCTTCACCGAGGCGACCATCACTTGCTGCTTTGCTTGGAAAAAAGAAAACAAAAAGAAACATTAGGTAGTTTTTCTTTTACTTATTTATCTCATTTTATTTATGTTATTTTTTATTTTATTTTATTTGCTCTTTTCTAGTATAATTATTCCTTGATGCAATGATGAATTGTCCAACATGAAATAGCTCGTGAAATTTGTGATTGTCGATCCGATTTTCGCGCCCGAAATCTGACTCGCAATCACTTCAAAAAGTTGCTAATCCAATCTCCCGCCCGAGATTCAATTCGCGATTTAGGTGAAATTGGCCAACCCGATTTCATGTGCGAGATATGGTTCGTTAAATTGGATATCGATATTGCTTGATTTGCTATCGTGTCACTTAAGTTAATTTTCTTTTTAAAAAAAAAAAAAATCCAAAAATGTAGGTTAGAATTAGGTTTTAGGGTATGCATGTTTAGAGTAGAAATTTTGTTATGAATTTTATAAATAAAAATAAAAAAAAAAAATCAATTAATTTAGGTTGCTAGTTTTTTAAACTTGGATTGCATGTTTAATTTTTTGGCAATTATTAGTTTCTAAATAAAAAAAAAAGGAAAAAAAGGAAAAACAACAAAAAATCATCATGCATATGTCATGTAGAGTTAGGGCATATTTTGTACATCATTGCGTATTAGGGTAAAATTGCACTTAGTTTAATTCTAGGTAATATTTTTTATTAATTTATTATAAGTTTAAGTATTTTCTTAAATATATTGCATTTTAGGATTATTTGGGTTAAGATAATATTTTAGTTTAAATTAGGATTTGGCTTAGCTTAATTCCTAATATAAATTGAATAGGATCTTAATCTAACTAGATAATTTTCACATTTTACCTAATTTCGAATTTCATGAAAAATACAAAAATGCCATAGGTTGAATTAGTTTTATTTTTGGGATAGGTTGCATTATTTTAGGAAAAAGAAAGAAAAGATAAAAAGAAAAATGTCACATGCACGTCATTAGGATTATATTCATTGAAATGCATGTCATGTGGTAGTTGTTACTAGGTTCATCCAATTAGAAATTACATGTCATTAGAGTTAGGTCATTTAGTTAATATTGCATTGCATATTGCATAATTTTCATTAAATAAGTGAAAACAAAAAAATAAAAAAGAGAAATTGCATGTTAATTAGAAATCATATCTAGGATTGTTGATGTGGATTTTAATTTAACACTGCAGATGCTAGATAAAATCTATCTGCATGTTAAGAATCTGAACATAAGTCGCGAATTGGTATAGGCTTGGGAGAGCCCAAGTTAGGTCTATGCTTAACAATCCATTAGCCAAATCCTAGGTGGTTCACACCCAAAAATTTTGGTCGCGACAATGGTGAAATCGAGATGCTCTAACATATTTATCTTATCGATTTACTGCATTTAGCATACAAATTTTGTTTTTAATTTATTCTCAATTATATTTTGATCTGTTAGATAAAATTTAGAATTAGTTTATTTTATTATTTAATTAGTTTATTAATCATCGATCTCCATGGGATGATACTTTTTCTCATCACTATATTGCTTGTTTGACAAGTGCACTTACGTTTAGAATTTTACGAGCAAGTTTTTGGTGCCGTTGCCGGGATCGTTTATTTAATACTAATTAATATTGATACTAGATAATTCTAAGTTTAATCTAGATTTCGTTTTGTTTTATTTTTCAGGGTGTACATCGGTTTATGACACGTAGCCAACAAGGGAAAATCGTTGAGCTTGATCCAAAAATCAAGCATACATTCAAAAGGCGACCGAGAGAACAGAGAAATGACGTTAAGAAGATGGCAGACGGTGATAATGAAAATTCACGTAGACTCTTAAGAGATTATGCTACGCCAATAGTTTAAGGCGCCACATCAAGTATCAAATGACCTGCAATTCAAGCAAACAACTTTGAGATCAAGCTGTCACTCATTCAGATGATACAATAATCGTGCAATTCTGGGCTACCAAACGATGATCCAAACACTCACATCGATGCTTTTCTTGAAATCTATGACACCATTAAATATAATGGAGTTACAGATGAGCTATTAGATTGAGATTATTTACATTCTCTCTTAGCGACAAAGCTAAAAGTTGGCTTTCTTCTCTTCCTGCAAAATCAATTACTACATAGAATGATATGGTTCATAAATTTCTTAGTAAGTTCTTTCCACCTGCAAAATATGTGAAGATGCGTAACGATATTACTAATTTTATACAGATGGATAATGAATCATTATATGAAGCATGTGAAAGATTTAAATAATTTCTTAGAAGATGCCCACATCATGGACATCCGTATGGATGCAGGTACAAACTTTTATAATGACTATAGTACAAATCTTCATTCTATGATTGATGTAGCTGCGGGAGGAACTCTAAATAATAAAACACCAGAAGAAGCCTACAATCTATTAAAGGAGATGGCGTCCAATTGTTATCAATGGCCTACTGAGAGACTACCAATGCAAAAAGTTAGAGGAGTTCACGAAGTGGATGCTTTTGCTGCAATTGCTGCACAATTTGAAACACTCAACAAAAAGATTGATAATATGAGTGTTTCAGTCATGAAAATTCAGAATTTAATATGTGATTTCTATGGTGGAGGACATGTTAGCACAGAGTGTCAGGTAGGGAACACTTTCAAACAATCTAGTGAAAATTCTAACTTTGTTGGGAATTTTAACAGGTCACAAAATAATCCCTACTCCAACACATACAATCCGGGATGGCGCAATCATCCAAATTTTTCATGGAACAATCAGAATGTGACGAGACCATTGGGATTTAAACAACCAGAAGAGACAAAGTCAAATTTGGAAGACATAGTCACTAAACTTGCTAACACAACTCATGACTTCATCAAAAGCACGGATGTGAGATTTCAAAACCAAGAGGCTTCAATTAAAAATCTGGAGATGCAAGTGGGTCAGTTAGCAAGCATGATGTCAGGGAGACAACAAGGTTCTTTGCCAAGTAACACAGAGAAAAATCCAATTGAAAACATAAAGGCTATTACCTTGAGAAGTGGTAAACAAGTGGGAGAAGAAGAGATTATCAGAGACAAGGAAGAGGTGGTCAATAAACAATCAAATGAGACAAGCAAGAGTAAACTTTTTCCAGATAATCCCAAACCATATGTGCAGCCAATTCCATTCCCTTAGCGACTCTAGCAACACAAAATAGATAAGCAATTTTATAAATTTCTTGATGTATTTAAAAAATTGCACATTAACATTCCTTTTGTAGATGCTTTAGCACAAATGCCTTATTATGCAAAATTTTCGAATGAGATTTTGGCAAACAAAAGGAAACTGGAGGATTATGAAACCGTGAAGTTAAATGAGGAGTGTTTAGTCATCCTACAAAACAAATTGCCTCCGAAATTAAAAGATCCAGGGAGTTTTACTATTCCTTGCACTATTGGGGATTTTTATTTTGAAAAAGCATTATGTGATTTAAGTACAAGTATTAATCTGATGCCTTATTCAGTTTTCAAGAAATTAGGATTGGGCAAGATAAAAGCAACTACAGTGTCACTTCAATTGGCTAATCGATCAATTAAATATCTAAGAGGTATTGTGAAAGATATTTTGGTAAAAGTTGACAAATTTATCTTTCCTGCAGATTTCATAGTTCTTGACATGGAGGAAGATTTTGAGGTATCAATTATCTTAGGTCGACCTTTTCTAGTAACAGGAAGAGCTCTTATTGATGTATAACAAGGGAATTTGATTCTTAGAGTTCAAGATGATCTTGTTTCATTTAATGTTTTTAAAGCAATGAAATATCCATCCGATGATAATTCTTGTTTTAGAGTTCGAACACAGCTTGACAAGTTGATGAATAAGGTTTTTCAGGAAAATATTTTTGAAGATCCACTTGAAACATGTCTGATTCAACCAATGAACAAAGATATTCAGAATGAGGAGATAAATGAGTATGCAAATTTCATGGAGGCAATTCCACCATATTTAAGGCAAAAGACAATTAAATTTGAGGAGTTGGGACAACACATTACAAAACCTAAATCATCAATTGAAGAGCCTCCAATTCTTGAACTCAAACCCTTATCTTCTCATTTGAAATATGCTTATTTAGATGGAGTTTCTTCTTTACCGGTAATTATATCTTCTTCTTTGACAAATTTGATGGAGGAGAAATTGCTCGAGTATTAAGAGAGCATAAGAGTGCAATTGGATGGAAAATAGCTGATATCAAGGAGTTATTCCTTCAATTTGCATGCACAAAATTTTGATGGAGGAGCAATATAAACCCACTATCCAACCTTAGAGGCGTTTGAACCCGAAGATGCAAGAAGTAGTGAAAGCTGAGGTAATTAAGCTACTTGATGTAGGTATCATCTATCCTATCTCTGATAGTATTTTTCAAAAATTGCTAAACCTCTTTCTAATATTTTGGAAAAAGATGCTCCTTTTTAATTTTTTTATTGAATGCATGCAGGCTTTTACCACTTTAAATGAGAAGTTAATATCAGCACCAATTATGGCAGCACCAAAAGTGGGATTTACCTTGTGAACTGATGTGTGATGCTAGCAATTCTGTAGTAGCAGCTATTTTGGGACAAAGGAAGACTAAAATTTTTCAAACCATATACTATGCTAGTCGAACCTTGTCAGGTGCACAATTGAATTATTCAACAACAGAAAAGGAACTTTTGGCGGTAGTATTTGCTTTTGATAAATTTCGTTCTTATTTAATTGGCTCAAAAGTTATAGTTTATTCTGACCACTCGCTCTTAAGTATTTGCTTGAAAAGAAAGAATCAAAACCCAGGTTGATCGGGTGGATTCTATTGTTACAAGAATTTGATTTGGAAATCAAAGATAAGAAGGGACTGAAAATCTAATTGTATACCACTTATCAAGAATTCCAAATTCAAAGGAAGAGATAAGACCAATTTTGGAAGAGTTCCATGATGAGAAAAAATTTTCTATCAAGTCCACAAAAATTCCTTGGTACGCCGACTTTATAAATTATTTGGTAAGTAATGTTCTTCCTCCCGAATTATTATATCAACAGAAGAAAAAATTCTATTATGATGTTAAAAATTATTTTTGGGAAGAACCTTTCTTGTTTAAAGTATGTGCAGACCAGGTCATAAGAAGATGTGTTCCGGACGAAGAAAAGGCAACATTCTACATCATTGTCATGATGGAAAGGCAAGTGGCCATTTTGGTGCCACCAAAACTACAGTTAAGATTTTACAATATGGTTTTTATTGGCCTACATTTTTAAAGATGCATACTCCTATGTAGTTTCATGTTATAGGTGTCGAGAACTGGAAATATTTCAAAAAAAAAAAAAAGAGATGCCTTTAAACAACATTATTGTGTGTGCATTATTTGATGTTTGAGGTATTGATTTCATGGGATCCTTTACACCTTCATATGGAAATTTATACATTTTAGTGGCTATAGAGTATGTATCTAAGTGGGTAGAAGCTGTAGCATTGCCAACTAATAATGTTAAGGTTGTAGTTAAATTTTTAAAGAAAAATATTTTTACTCGATTCGAACTCCTAAGGCAATTATAAGTGATAGGGGGACACATTTTTACAACAAACAATTTGAAGCACTTTTGAGTAAGTACGGTATCACACATAAGGTTGCAACCCCTTATCATCCTCAAACTAGTGGTCAAGTAGAGATTTCAAATAGGGAAATCAAGATAATTTTAGAAAAAATAGTGAATTCCTCTAGGAAAGATTTGTCAATAAACTTAATGATACACTTTGGGCCTATAGGACAGCGTTCAAAACTCCAATTGGGATGTCTCCTTTTAGGCTAGTGTTTGAAAAGCTTGTCACTTATCAGTGGAATTAGAGTATAAAGCATATTAGGCATTGAAATTTCTGAATTTTGATATGCAGTCTGTAGGTGAAGAAAGATTATTGCAACCGAATGAATTGGAGGAATTTCACAATAAGGCCTATGAAAATTCTAAGTTGTACAAGGAGCATACAAAAAGATGGCATGACAAGCACATATTCAGAAGAGAGTTTAAAATTGGTCAAAAAGTCTTATTTTATAACTCCCGTCTTAAATTTTTTCCAGGAAAGTTGTGGTCTCGATGGTCTGGTCCTTTTATAGTTACACAGCATTCCCATATGAAATAGTTGAAGTTGTGCATGACACTAAGGGCACATTCAAAGTGAACGGTCAACATTTGAAACCCTACTTTGAAGGTGGTTGCAACAAGCAGAAAACCACCATTAAACTTCATCCTCCGAAATAGCAACATTTGAGATAGTTTTGCTGAAAATTATAAAGCAAGCGCTTCTTGGGAGGCAACCCAAGCATTTTAATTATGTTTTTATTTATTTTCAAGTTTATGTTTTGCAAAAAAAAAAAAGATTAACTTTTCTCTGTTTTATCCAAATTAATTTTAAAGGAGCACCATTCAAGAGTTTAATCATCAAGATCATCTATGGACTTATCTTACAACCAGGAGAGTTTTCTTTTCATATTCTATTTTTTGCATTGAGGACACTACTTCATTCAAGTTTCGGGGAGACAAATTTTTGGATAATTTTTAATTTTTTTTATGATTGCATTCTTGGTTGTGAATTTTTGCGATTCTTAGGAAAATTTAAATTTTATTTAAACTTGCTATTGATGTGTGAGTTAATTTTAATTATGATTATGTTGATCCACTTACTGAGCACTAAAAGTCCTTAATTTTTGAATTATGTGTAAATCTAGAGAACATTCATGTGAAGTATGTGATTTTCTTATATTTCACCCAAATCTTAAAATTTGTTTGATTTTCTCTTGAGGCGAAATCCTAAGCTAAATCTAATTGAGAAAATGATTTAGGCAGTTTTTTGGATCGATTAAGCATTTCAAGCTAACCCCGTTTATTTATCCCTAGTCACCCTGTTGAGCCTTGATTACTACCCAATTTTTCATTAGCACCCATATATATTTAGCCTAGCCTTTATCAAATTATATCATTGTCCCATGCCCAATGAACACATTGATTTTCTTTTTGGGATAAAAACTATTTGAGCTTGATAGAAATTTGGGAGGAATGATGGAGTATGAAAAAAAAAAGAAGCAAAAAAAAAAAAAAAAAAAGTGATTGCTATGGTTGCTTGGGGTGTATTGTCATAAAAAAAAAATTTACTTTTATGGTTTTCTATCCAACTTTCAATTGAGTGAGCCTTTTGGATACTCAATGGGTTGGAAATTTTCATGTTATATTAGGAGGGATTTTGGGAGAAACTCCACCATAAAGCAATTCAAAAAAAAAAAAAAAGAGAGAGAAAGAAAAAAAAAAGGAAAAAAATAATGGTGATATATGGCGGCAGAAAAATTATCTTGAAGGAGTGAAATTGGACAGTGACATTGGCTCTAATTAGATCCTAGAAATCATTGTGTTGATTGGTGATTTGAGCTTAAAATTTCCGTTATCTCACCTTTAGCCCAACCTTACATTACAACTCGAGAAAAGTCCTATTGATTTTTGGTTGGATAATTAGCTTACATTAGTGGAGAGAGGAATGAAAAGCAAACCTATGAGATTTGGTCATAAATATTGAGAATTTTTTAGATGTTACATGTCAATGTGAATTTATCTGGATTACATATAATTCGAAAAGATGAAGACTCTCACACACACACTTGGATCATATAGTTAGAATTGGTCTTAACTTATAAATCGATTTCAATGTTTGGATAAAATTTGTGTTTTTCTTTTTTGAATTGTGAATTTGAGCAATTATGGAAAGATGTCATGGAGAAGATTGTTAGGTTGAGTATGTGTTATGTCTTACTTTTGCTCGAGTACTAGCAAAATGTTAAGTTTGGGGGTTTGATAACTCTAAAATAGGATTATTTTACCTATTTTAGGCAACAATTAATGCATTATTTATGATAAAATATTTAGATTTCCTTTTGATTATTTGAATTTTCCTTATTTATGCAAAATAATGAGATATGGAGAAGATAAGGAAAATAATGGCAAATATTAGAATTCAAATAAAAAAAGTAGTGGAAGATGGATATCAAATTAGGAAATTCTTGATTTTGTTCTCTAATGTTATCTGCATGCGTTGGGAGATAGATATCTTGGATATATCCTATAAATAGAAGAACAGAGAGAGAAGCTAGGTTTTTGTTAGATCGTTTTTCTTTCTCCTGAAAGTTTTTTTTCAAGTATTTTGAAGACAAAAGTGTTGACAGAATTCTTGTCTTTTGTTAGGGCTACGATGTAGCCTAACCATGATGATGTGAATTTCATGATTTTTATATTTTACAATTGATTTCATTCATGTGAGTTATATATTATTGTGCTTAATGTTTTTGAGTGACTGGCCACCGCTTGAATGATCTCGATGTGCATGTTTGAGACTGAAAAATGATAATATGCAATTGCTCATTATAATGTATAACCATGAATTAAATGTGGATAGAAATATACCGCGTTATTTGTGTAGCTTTTGGTGATAAGATGATCCAAAAGAGTCATTGTAAGCCGAGAATATTTATAATTTTTAATGCACTCATGTTTATTTTAATCCACATAGAGATATAGTGGATTAATAAGTTGAGTAGGTTTGCTATACCTAGAGATAGGATAGTAAATAGATTAGGAAATTCCGCTATCACATGTTTGATATCATTCTTGTATTCACAACAATCTGAAATTCATATCTAGTGGTTATGGTGAAATCGGATGCTCTAACATATTTATCTTATCGATTTACTGCATTTAATCTACAAATTTCGTTTTTAATTTATTCTTAATTATATTTTGATCTGTTAGATAAATTTTAGAATTAGTCTATTTTAGTATTTAATTAGTTTATAAATCATCGATCTCCATGGGACAATACTTTTTCTCATCATTATATTACTTGTTTGATACGTGCACTTGCGTTTAGAATTTTACTAACAGACAGGAAGACTAGAACAAGAGAGTTTTGAGAAGAGCTAGGTAGAGACACTCAAGGAGAAATGTCATCCATCACTTTACCTCTTTGATGATGATAGGTCGGTGAAATTTGTAGACCTGCAATTAGCGAACTTGCACAAATCTTGCCCCGATTGACAATTTTTTCCAAGAGTTGACTCCTATTTTCACATGTTCCCTCAAGTTGGATCCTTTACAAGAGGGCAATTCAAAAATTAAAGACCCAGAAACTTTTATCTCATGTTATGCTTATTAAAATCAAACCACTTAAGCAAAATTAGGAAAATAAGCTCAAGAAAAAAAAAAAAAAATTCAGTGGGTCTTTGCCAATTGGAGGTCTCTATTTGAAAATTAATTTGAGTTACTCCCGGAAACAGCTAGAAATTCCATTAAGGTAAATATCCTAAGCATAATGAGCATAAACAACAAAAGCTATCGACTTATCCAAGAAAGATTTTAGAGAGGATTTTGTTGATTACTAAATTTTAGTTGACTATTCAAGTATGAGAACTGCTTATGTAACTGTCCTAATCCATTAGGAGAATACCAAAAAAAAAAAAAAAAAATAATTAGAAGTTATTATTGTGTCCACTTCTTAAAAATGTGTAACTCACAACATGCTATATTATTCTTACAGTAGGCAAAAACTGTCAGGCTAACAAAAGTCTTTAAGTACTCATTCTTGTGAAAGTACAAAAATTAAAAATATGAAGATAATAACAAAAGTAATAATTAAATACATGACAACTGAAAAAAGACAAACAAAGGAGGTTTTCTTTTACGGTAAACCTTAGCCATATAAGTTATCATGTGTTTAATTCTTCCGATCTTAGTGGTGACGTTTCTGAAACATCGTTGCTTGGATTTTCTCGCTGTTCGGAGCTAGAAATTAAGCTTGATGAATGTGAGTTCAATATTTGTTACTCTCGGTCATAGTTTTAGAATGAAAACAGGAACTGAGACTTCATATATCGTTAGTCTTCAGTCTGACATGATCGATGTTGAATTGATCATCTATGTTAGCTCTTATTGTGATGGACTGATGTGAATCGTTACTGCAAACTCATATATGAAGTAAGGAACTGAAGTGCTCACCACACGTTTGCCAAAATGCCCAAATTGAGTCCGTATAGATTAGTCCTTGATCCCGACCTGTTTTGAGTCCGTAATTTAATTTCCATACTTGGTCAAAGTTCATATTCTTTTACTCATATAAAACCAAGCAACTGAGGCTCGTTTGGCAAAAAATGTTTCTGTTCCCCGGAACAAAAATTTCTATTCTTTTGTTCCGAGGAACAAAAAAAGAATAGAAACGTATTTGATAAAACTTTTGTTCCTGAGAATGAAAAATCTATTTTTTTTCCTGAAAATAGATTTAGAACAGAAACAAGAAATAGAAAATGTATTTATATTCCAAGAATAGAAATGCGTTTGGTAAACTTGTATAATTTTTTTATTTCTTTTAATTTTTCAATATTTGTATTATATTTTTCCTTTCTTTCTTCTTTCCTTTTTCTTTTTTTTTTCCTCGACCCGCCTTCTGGCCACAGCCGGTGGCCGACGACCGGTTGGGCGAGGTCCGGCGAGCTCTCTAGACCTTCATCAAGCCACCACGAGGGCTGGCGAGCTTGTTGGAGCCTCGCCAGCCACCGCGAGACTCGGCCTTGCC